>JARHVA010000175.1:5160000-5262500 GCA_037957365.1 Torreya grandis
TGCAATATATATTAAGCTAGAGGGAGAATAATTTGAGAAGGATTTACTAGAATAATGGAGAGATAAAAATTATTATGTGTATCAAGCACAAGAAATTAATGAAGAAAATATTTATTTAGCAGAGATGTAGAAGATGGAAAAATCATGAAAATATTAGGAAGAAGATGTAACAAGGAAATTACTATAATTATTAGTACTAGATTTAACATAAATAACACATACTAATGTGTGTGTGTGGAAAATATTATCTTTAAAAAAATGGAAATTTTCAAAATAATTTTGAAAAAAAAAAGAAAAAGAAATTAAAAAAGAAAAGAAAAATGCAAAATAATTTTGAACAAAAAAAATTAAAAATAGAAAACAAAATGGAAAATAAAATATAGGGATTGACCACCAAGGTGAAAATTGTAAACAATATCTTGGTGTGGTAATAATCAAGGGTGAGACAATGTTTCAAATTAGGGGTAAATGGTGGTAAGATCCTTAGTCAATTCAGAAAATAATATATAATGCAAAATCCTAACACATGTCATAATGATAATAAATGCAAGATATATAGATATTAACAAGTAATAACCATGTGAATACATATTTAAGTCATTATAGAAGTCTATGGTATCTTATAGAACATCAAAACATTAAATAGTCTCACTACATAGTATAATTATTTTTCACAAAAATAGAATATTTAGAGTGTTGTTAAAGGTATTTAAGGAGTTATATTTTCACCACACAAGTATTAAGGTATCTTGATATAAGATTGGAGTGTGGAATTGACATCATGAGGGTGTATAGCATAAATAAACTTAATTCATATCTTTTATAATAACCACAATTATATAAGGTTTATTTTTTATAAAGGGTAACATTATCCTATAAATCCAACTTGGCAATTTAAGAAAGGATACTATGGTATCTTATGCTAGACATCTAAGTTTATGGTTGTTGATTATGTTACCCTTATATGATAAAATTTGTGTAAAATGTTTTGCATGGTGGAATGAGGTAGATGTTTTTTTGATATTTTCATTCCAATGAGGATGAGATAAATGTTAGGGTGTGGAGCTAAAAGCTTCAACTATTTATAGACACAAAGAAGAGGATGCTAAAGAACCAGAGGAACCGGCATCGACAGTATGACCAACATCGGTCACAGATAGTGGAGAAGGAAATTGGCGATGGCAGAGAGTCAGCCGACGTCAGCAGCACCAGTCAAGCAGGGACCGGCGTCAGTCGCCTGTGCGTTCCAGAACTGCTATTGACGAACAGTCAATTAAGTGAAGCGAGTGTTTGCATGTCAAAGGACTAATTATAGTCATGAGCTGCATGTCTAATTATTGTAGTTAGATTTCTATTTTTGTAACCATGGGATTCTATTTAAAGACCCATGAGGCATGTATTGTAATAATCAAGCAGGCAAGTAAAAGCATTGAAGCAAGCAAGGTCAAGGAGATCTACAGGTGTAAGGTCAAGGAGATCAGCTGAAGCATTTAAGGAGGGATAACAACTCAGGTTGTAGAGTTGGTTTTGTGTTGAGCAAGAGAGAGAGGGAAGAAGGTCTTGAGGTGTGGCAAGCCTTTGAGGTGGAGGAAGAAGTGGCATCTTCCTTATTGTATTTTCTTCTAGTAATATCTAATACAAGAGTGTGTATTGTCTCTCAAATTCTTTGTTGTCTCATGCTTCTAGTTACTTAATCATTCTAGTATAATTCCGTGTTTAATTGCTTATAAGAAAGTAATCAATTATGCTTCCGTTGGATAAGGGGTCACCTAACAATTGGTATCAGAGCTACGGTTTGCAGGAAGCAGGTTATTTTTTTTGATTACAAGTCATTCACAGGGTTTTCTAATTGAGTGGGAGTTCAGCAATGGCAGAAGAAAGTAAGCTACGAATGGAGAAGTTTAACGGCAAGAATTATCATCACTAGAGGATGCAGATTGAGGATTATCTATATCAGAAGGATCTGTACTTACCGTTGGGTGGGGTTGAAGGATGAAGATTAGAACGTTCTTGATTGGAAGGCTCTCAGTTCCATAAGGTTGAGCCTTGCATCATCTATGATTTCCAGCTTATCACAGTGCAAGACAACGAAAGAGTTGATAAAGTCCTTGGCAAATTTATACGAAAAGCCCTCGGATTCTAATAAGGTATATCTTATGAAGCAGCTATTTACTTTGCAAATGCAGGAAGGTGGATCGGTACATACTCATCTCAGTGATTTCCATGGTTTGGTAAACCAATTAGCTTCAGTCAATATTGTTTTTGATGATGAGGTAAAGGCTCTCTTGATTTTATGTTCTTTGCTTGAAAGTTGGGATAGTTTGGTTATGGCAGTAAGTAATTATGCATCTGCTTCTAAAATCTTAAAAGTTGATGATGTTGTGAGTGTGATCTTGAATGAGGAAATACGCAGGAGAAGCACAGGTGAATCATCAGGGAATGCTCTAAGTGCAGAAAGCAGGGGAAGGTAAAGGGAGAAGATTGAGCAAGGGAAATCAAGGTTGGGAAGGAGATCTGAGTCCAAAGGTATTACCTGTTGGTTTTGTGGAAAGAAAGGACATACAAAGAAGGAGTGTTGGTTGTGAGATAAAGAGAATCAACCTGAAGGTAAAGAAGAAGCAAAAGATGCAAATATCATGGTACAGGATGCTCTCATACTTTCTTTGGATAGTCAGGTAGGATCATGGATTTTAGATTCTAGTTCATCTTTTCATGCATCCCCAAATAGAGATTTGTTTCATGAGTATGAACAGGGAGACTTTGGAGTGCTCTATTTAGGGGATGGTATGCCTTGTCAGATAGTTGGCAAAGGGAAAGTGCAGCTGAGATTGCAGATTGACAACACATGGGTGTTGAAGGAGGTCATGCATGTTCCAATTCTGAAGTAGAGTTTGATTTTTGTAGGAAGTTTGGGTGATGAGGGATGCACAATAACCCTCACAACGGACTCTTGGAAGGTTACCAAGGGAGCACTTGTTTTAGCTAGAGGTAAGAAAGTAGATACTCTTTATCTATCTACTTGTATTACTGATTCTACTTCTGGTGTAGATTCGAAGATGTGGTCTAATAGGCTGGGTCACATGAATAAGAAGGGAATGGACATTCTTGATTCAAAAGGTATGTATTCAGATTCGGAAAGCATAGATAGAGTTCATTGCAGGAAAAGGAAATTTGATGCTTTTGACAAGAACATGGAAGTCTTGGTGTTTTTTGAGGAGATGAAGGCCAGAGAATAGTTACAGGCATTGAATAAATCTGAGTAGGGCAGTATGGATAGAGATTTGATCCAAGATGAGCTCACAAATGAAGAATTCATCACTCACAGGAACACACAGACACCGACGTCGGTCAGTCAGACACCGACATCAGTCATGTGCAGACTAGCAGGGTCGGTAGGTCGGGCAGGAGAAGTCTGACATCAGTCATTAGGACTGATGTTGGCAGGGGGACACCGGTGTCGGCCAGGGGTAATGATGTCGGCAGTCAGGGTCAGTGCAGGGAACCGACATCGATCGGGAGTAGACTGGGAGATGGCTGAGATCGGTCACTGGAACGGATGTTGGGTGGGTCAATGAGTCTCAAACACCCATATAGAGGTCAGAAAAGGTATGTGAACCTCATATTCATTGTTCACCTTCTTTATATTGCTTACTGGTAGTCAAGAACTAGGAAGACAGAGGAAGCAATGCAGGTAGAATCCAGAAACAGTGGGAGCTTGACATGGATGAGGAGTGTGAGTCCTTGGAGTAGAGCTAAACAAGTATTTGTTGGTAGAGTTGTCAGCTGGAAGGAAGCACTAGATAGAGGGATGGATTTTTGTTTTAGAGAAGAGAGTGGATGGACATCTAAGATAGAAGGCTAGGGTATATGGTCTTGAGTTAGCTACAGGACAATGGAGGTTTAACCATTGTATTTTATCTTTACCAGGTTGGATAATATTAGCTACATTATCCTGTTACTGTATTGTGTTACTTTTTACAGGGTTTCATATACAGGGAGTTTTCTAAGCTAAGGGTAGAGTTGGTTCAGAAGTATGTCATGAAGAATTTGGGAGCAGCAAAGTTCTTGTGGCATAAGTGACAGGTGTAGCATCACAGGTTTGCATGGTGGTTGGTCTTCAAGAGTGACTTTGAAGAGGGATACAGAGCCAAAGGAACAAAATAGATGGTGTACAGGTATAGGTACAGTAGCAGCTATTTATCTCCAAGTGGGAGATTGTTAGGGTGTGGAGCTAAAAGCTTCAACTGTTTGTAGACACAAAGAAGAGGATGCTGAAGAACCAGAGGAACTGACGTCGGCAGTATGACCAATGTCGGTCACAGACAGTGGAGAAGGAAACTGGTGATGGCAGAGAGTCAGCCGATGTCAGCAGCACCAGTCAAGTAGGGATCGGCATTGATTGCCTGTGCGTTCTAGAACTGCTGTTGACGAACAGTCAGTTAAGTGAAGTGAGTGTTTGCATGTCAAAGGATTAATTATAGTCACGAGCTGCGTGTCTAATTATTATAGTTAGATTTCTATTTTTGTAACCATGGGATTCTATTTAAAGACCCATGAGGCATGTATTGTAATAATCAAGTAGGCAAGTAAAAGCATTGAAGCAAGCAAGGTCAAGGAGATCTACAGGTGTAAGGTCAAGGAGATCAGCTGAAGCATTCAAAGAGGGATAGCAACTCAGGTTGTAGAGTTGGTTTTGTGTTGAGCAAGAGAGAGAGGGAAGAAGGTCTTGAGGTGTGGCAAGCCTTTGAGGTGGAGGAAGAAGTGGCATCTTCCTTATTGTATTTTCTTCTAGTAATATCTAATACAAGAGTGTGTATTGTATCTCAAATTCTTTGATGTCTCATGCTTCTAGTTACTTAATCATTCTAGTATAATTCCGTGTTTAATTGCTTATAAGAAAGTAATCAATTGTGCTTCCATTGGATAAGGGGTCACCTAACAATAAAGTTATAAATGTTGGGTAAATGTTGATAGGATTATTCAATAAAATTATAAGAGTATAAATATACACTATAGAGGATAAAATCATACCTCATTTCACTGTAGAGGCTACAATATTATCATAATTGATATGTGGTATCATACAAAACTTCAAGGCATACTCCAAACATTTTGGATGAAGAATATATAATAGTTTACAAAATTAAAATACATTTATACCATGGTATATATGTAAATATCCTCTAGCTATTAGTTTAAAAGGTAAATAATTATAAACCAATGGTTACCAAAAGTAAATATGCATGAAGAAATGTAACCTTTGCATGTTAAAGTATATATAATGATGTAAATGGTGTGGGAGAAATGATAACTAATAACATTAAAGAAATAATAATAAGGAGAGAAGAACATAATATAAAGAGAGTAATAAGAGGAATAAGGTGAAATATAGAAAGAGATTAAAAAATATAGAGATAAAGAGTGCAGAGGTATAGAGTAAAGAGATATGTGAAATGTAACAAATTTCTATAATTATAAATATGAATAAAGAGATTTAATAGTAAATAAATATATTTGTATTATGTATGTGAATAAATGGATGATGAATGCCCATATTAACTAAGGATTAAACCCCAATATTAACCTATGTGTAACATTAGCTCTAACTAAAGTTAACTTGAACCACATAACTATCTATAACCAAGTATTATATTTTATGTCAACAACCATTGCTGAAATTATATTATAGATGAAGATGCTAAGAATTGAGTATTCAAGTGAATTTAGATTTTAAAAGTTGAGAAAAATAATTTATTTACCTATTGTTTTCATCTCTTATGTTATATGTTTTAGTTGTTAATGCTTATATGGTAGTTAATATCTTTACATAATACTTACTCGTTGTTTATAGGAGTTAAGTGCTAGTTTTCACCTATGATATAGAATTAGATATACAAAATGGATTGTCATATTTTAAATTAACCCAAATATTCCCTAATTTATCTCTTTATGTGTTGGGTGAGTCTACAAGTTCATTTGCATGATATTTCAACACATTGAGTATCAATGTTAGGGTAAGGCATGAGTGTTTCAATCTAATGGTATATGCATAAGAAATTTACCCAACATTTTAATTTTGTTTCAAGGATGTAGTTGAATTTTCTGAAAAAGATGATGTGTAATGATGGTTCATTATATTTCAATGGATAATATTGAGTGATGGTTAGAGAGATTAGAATACACTTTTTAAAAAAACATCCTAGCTTGGGAAAACTAACCCCTAAAAAGTGGGTATAAGAGTGTTTTTACTAATCTTTATATGAAGTATTCTTCTAATAAATACTTGAACGTTTTCATGCATGGCTAGCCACATATGTTTATGGACTAAAATAGGAACTATGCCATAAAGTATCATTGGACATAAGCAAAAATTATGTAGCTGAAATGTACCAATATTATTTAGACCCTAACAGTATATGTGTGGTCAAGAGTACCTTGAATATCTACTTATTAGAGTTCCATAAAAAAACAAGCCAAGAATAACACCCCTCCTATTATGAACATTTTTTGCAAAATATTATTCTTTTAATTGGTCAAAGCCTTAAATTTATTTAAATCTCATTATCTTACATGTTACACTTTCCATATTAAATAAGCTCACTCAAATAGAAAATATTAAAGTTACTAGTTATATTGGGTTTGAGGTGGGTTGAGTTTAGTAATCATGAAATTTATAATTTTATTCAAAATCATAAATCTTATGGTAATGTAATACATCCAAAAGAAATCATTCCAAGAAAAGATAAGTTAATATCTTTAGTAAAATGCGTAGTGATTAAATTTAAATGATATATTATGAATAGTTTTTTCACCTACTAATCTAGATAATTTTTAAGTTTCTTGTAATAGAAAACATTATAAAATTGATCAAGGAGGCTTTGTATTTCTAGGAAGAAAAGCTCGCAAAGCAATTAATCTAAAAAATGTGATTGAAAGTACACCCAAACTTCTCTTTGTGCTTGTGTGCTTCCATTAAAATAAAATTGACCTTAGTGGGAGACCATGTAGAGAATTCATAATTGAATTTAAATAAACTAACTCAAATATAATCTAACTACCACAACTATCATTAATAATTTACACTATTGTCATTTTTTCCTTTGGAGTTTTATTAGGGTTGTAAATCACTATTGTTGTGGGAAATGTTAAAAATTAAACATGTTAGAGCCCATCTAAGGGGATTTGACCCATCTGAGAATTAATGGTCTAGATTTTGAATGTCACATTTAAAGTGTTAATTTTTTCAATAAATTACAAAAGAAGTGTTGTTTCATTATAGAGCTATCTATATTTTTTTTCATGTCATGTAAATCCTAATTGGAGATAGCTCACATCCATAGGGATTTCCCACTCCTGACTCATGTGTCAATTACCAGGTCACTCTCATGTGATTACATGTTGACAAGATCTATGCATGACATCCCAAATCTATAGATTCATTTACTTACCATAAATTCCCATGAGATCTTGGGTGGTTGGTAATGATCAAAACTCATGTTGATGCGAGTGACCCAATCTTTTAGAAGCCATCATCATTTACATTTTAGAAAAACCTATTGGGAAGTCAGAGATCATAAGGAGTCGAGGGTACCATGAGGTTTTGGTATAGGTTGTTCATTTATTGAAAATGTGGATACAAAGTGTTGGAAGCAAAGCCAATAGGAGGGAGGGGGGGATGAATCAGTGTCTTCAAAACATACATTGAATTTCACTTATCACTTATGAAGCATTCATTCAATCACATAGATCAACTAATGTATAAATAATCATACACAAGAGAATGAAGCACAAAACACATAATATATGTGGGAAACACTTAAGGGGGATAAAACCCATTTAACCCTAAAAATTTACTAAATTCCTATAATGACAAGATCCAAATTTAGTGAAGCACCAACCCCTACCTAGTCAAGCACCCACTCAACTAGTCTTTTAGCAAGCACCAATTTTTAAGGAGGTAACAACCACATAATTAACTCAAAACCAACTTAAAATTTTTAAAACATCAATTTTCAAGGTATCTCTCACTCCTTGAAAAATCACCAATTCATCCCAAACCAATTAGATCACCTCAAAACACTTTATTGCTCAACCAACATATGGTGACATCTTTTTCAACTCTCTATCTAATCTATATAAATTTTATACACTATCATAAATTATGAACACATATATAATGTATCTTTTATAGTCTCTTAAAAAATAATCAACTCATTCAGTTCTTCTCAACTTTATACCCCTTTCAAAACAACCTTTAGTCTTCTTCACTCAACTTGTCCTCCTCTTGATAGGTTTAGGTCATATGACTTTGCTCTTCATACTCATAAATTATATTTTATATTCATGAATAATCACATACCACATTTTATGGTATAAATTACCTCCTTATACTCCTCAAGGTGATCTTTTATTCACTTTCACTCTCATCCTTACTCTTGCCCAAATAGGCCTATTATGCCTTGTATAAATACAAGACTCTTGATTTCACCCACCTTGGTTGGAAAAACATCTCTCCATACTTGGATCACCCTTATAATAGTTAAACACACATGTTTCACAAGTGAAAAAACCACTAAATTTTTCAATCACCACTCATAAGGACCAAAACCACCATTAAACCTAATAGAGACCTAATGCAATCAGGCCTTCTCATACAACATGTTACATTGAGTCCTATTGAAAATTATTGAGCCTCCAAACATAGATGAAACACTTAAAAACACCTAAAATATACCCATAATAACATCCATATATATCCATACCACCTTTTAGTCCAATTCACTCATTAGACCATATCATTAGTACTGCTCACAACTAGGTCTTTAAACACCTAGAAAGTCTACTTTGAATATCTAAAGAGTAAACTTAATTTTTATACATGACAATTATCACCAAATTTTTCACCCTATATGATGTTTTTCAAGCCTACTCTAATATTTTGGAAAAATTGGAATACCTCTAGGCCTATGGGTTTCTTATAGTAGAGGTAGACCTCTAGGTTTAATGGCTAGCTCCCTAAATTGATCTTTAACTACTTGTTACCTATACTAACTGATTGTTTGTGGGAAAAGAGATATAAGTATACATGGAAATAAAATATTCTAAGGGGGTGATATACCATAAGCATTTCCACAATTCTATCATACATCATGCACTAAGAAACAAGACTTACAACACTAGCTTCAAAGTGTTAAGATATTCTAACATTAGTATTTCAACATAAAGGTGATGTGCATGAGAAAACTCAAGGCAAGTGGACCAGATGTCATATTTTAGACTCTAAATACACTTACACACTTTAAGGGAACCAAACACACTAGTTTTACTCCATATGACCTATTATAATGAGAACTTATTTCACTATACATGAAAGGATAAGGAGAAGTAAGGATAAAATCTTAACTCTAGACCTCACCATTCATTGCCTTACACACTTAGATAAGATGTTTATGAACTAAAAAATAGATTGAATTTATTATTCTGAGGCAAAATACAACATAAAACTAGTAGGGCTTCACCATACATGGTGTGTAATTTTATATAAGAGCCAAAATGGCTAGTACTTATAGAATGTGAGAGAGGAGAGAGAAGAATTAATCTCAAGGGTCACAAGAAAAAGTTTCAAATTGAGAAAAAGAGTTACATATATAGAGGAATGAAGTATGAGATATAACTTGCAAGGCTTATTTGGATAAATTTCCCTCCAAGGTATGAAACTATTCAATTCTAGTGTAGGACCCTTCAATTAGATCCTTGAAAACTACTTTCATCATTGGTCTTCCTTGAGCACTCCAAAATAGACTAAGAATAGATGACATAATTGAAATATGAAGGGGGGTTATAAAAAGGCTCAAATATTCATTTGATGTGTCCCTAATCACTGATATTCTTCTGGATAAGTGTTCTCACTACTTATAGTCATTATCATCCTTATTTCACTCATCCTTCACACTTGGCACCAAGATGCTCATCAGTCATTTAGTCCAATACATACATGGGATCATATGACACCTGTTGAGAGTCCTCATGTCTTTAGATCCATTAGGTAGACCTTAAAATGACTCCCTATTGAAGTTATCACCTTCTCACTTGATGATCACTCTCTATTCACTATTCCAGTTTGGACTGGATGAAGTAAAGGTCCTTACAGATGTACTTATGTGATTTTTTAAAGCAATAAATTAGAATGAGTAGTTATATTAGGTCTCAATATATCTCTGAAAGTGATTCCCATCTTCCAAATCTCCCTTGAACCTATAAAACATTAAAAACTATTAAGAAAACCCATTTTTTACCATGTCTATATAAATAGGGTACAAGTCAATCTGATGGGAAAGATCCCTAGGGAGTCCTCTACAAGTTTAAATCATTTAACTAACCAAACTAGCTCATCTAGATACCTTTTCTTCAACTTCTTCCCAATCATGTCATTAGCAAGGGTTTTGGAGGGTTTTTAGTAGTTTTACCCCTTAAGGATTGTTCATAAAACTTTGATGTTGAATTTGTGAGAAAATTACACAAAAGGTAAGTTTAGTACCATATCCAACATATCCTAACTCCCCAGTATCCCATGCTAAGCATTTGTATTTTTATGATCTTTCAAACTTAGACTCTCAAGCTCTTCCCTACATTCTATGTAAGATTGAGGTGAAAAGGGTTATGTTTGACTAAATTGTGGTAGTTATACTAAAATAAATGGATCTCACACACCTTATAACTCCCCATTATTATGTTCCAATTCATTGGAAGGTTCCTCTAATGCTATAAATGAGACTACACCCCCTAGGGCTTTAGGCCTAATCAAGGTCTAGTAGAATTAGTCTACATATATGTACTCACCACCACCTCTGAGTGTTTTGTTATGACTATGATGAGTTACCTATGTTTTTTCATGTTCAAATAAACTCCATACACCCTCTTTCAAGGTTTAAATAATCCACAACTGATCTTCTTTCCCTTTAGTTACTCAACCTACAACTTTGCACTTTTTGGGAGTACCCTTTATCTGAGATAGAACATAGGGAATATCCCTTATCTACTCAGGAAAACTAAAAGTGTGGTAGTCTCAAGGGAGTTATAAGGACCTTATAAAAAAAAATTAGTATTATATTTTACTCATAGGCCTTCCAAATCATCAAGAACCTCTAAACAAACTCTGTGTAACACTAACTATGTAAGATTTGTAAGTATGGTTATAGGTTACATGTTGAAACCTTCCATGTTATATCTCCCTATGATGAGAATGATGTGATATGTAAATTATCCTTGTCAAGGTATTCTCATCATATCTAACAACCATTCCTCTTTTCCAACTCTTCAAGATGTACTCACCTCCACTTGACTAGGTTAGCCTATAGTCAATTGTGATTGTGTTATTTTCTCAAGAGGTAGACATGTTTTTAGATGTAAAAAAATTATAGACCATACATATCATGATTTTAGATATCCTAAAATATATAAATATCCATCTCATATTTTAACTTGTCTATTTTATACCTTAATTTTAGACTAACACATAAATTATTGTGTTCAACCTGCATTGTCACTCTATAATCAATCTATAGATGTCATTATTAGAGCAAAAGAGGGGACCTTTAGGTTATGATATGAGTTATTAATTTTTAATTCAACTCCATTATATGTTTATTGATCCAATAGTATCACTTTTATTCTAAATAAGCAATTTTTATTCAGGTTAGGCCTTCATTTTGAATGTCAACATAATGTGCATTGTTGATTGACTATGAACACCTTGTTTGAGAAGACTGAGATCCTCCTGTAGGTGGTGATCTACATCAGTCATTTAATATAAACCCCCTTGATTTTTTTGGAGGGATGGTAATATATTTGAATCAATTAAGATTACTTACCATAAATGTAGGCTTCCACTATATCTTGGTGTATTGAAAATCCATTTGAACCTAAAACATTACAAAGAATATTTACATTCTATAGTGAAAGAATGCATGGAATGAGAGTATTATAACATCATAATATTTTGACCAAAAAATAATTTGTCATGACAACTCACTCCCCTTACACTTTTCCTACATAATGAAAAAATTAGACTAGTTGGTATCTCAAATTTTTTCATCATGAAAAGATCAAAAGAAGGGCCAAGTCTCTAATTGGAGATTTTAAGTTAATGAATCCCTGAAACTCATTCTCAAAAAATGATCATGATTCTTCAAGTCTTCCTACCACTCTATGGCTTCATAATTATTTTTAGGACATTCCTCAACTTATCAAACTTCTACATATGTCTTAATCACATTCAAATACTAGCACTACAATCACTTAGTCCTTTGTAGACCACCTATAGGTGCACATTTGTAGATGGAATTATAAAGGTATGACAAGATTTTATGCATGATAAACTAGTTTCAAAATAAATATTATATCTCCTATAAATCTATACTAATCTTATCCACCTAGTGATACTTCAAACTAGTTCCAAACTCTTCCATTACAACATTCTCAATTCTTTATCATGTAGGTGTACATGTAGTAGTATACAGGGTAGAATGTATAACTATTAGAAATTTGTCTACTTAAATAAATATCAAGAAATTGAATGGTTAAAATTGGTTTTCTAAACATCAAGGAAGGATCTCACCACTTTTTCATCCCTTTAACACATCATCATGATAGTGTAAAGGTCCTTTGACCTACTTTTAAGTGAACACTTATAGGAAAGTTTGACTGTGTACTATGTTTGATTGTGGCTCCATTGGTATTAGCATTTGTGAATAATATTTTAAATTAATGGAGACTAAAGTGTCATGGTAATCATGTAATACACCATTCCTCCTTTGAAACCACTACAAGAATGACAATCTTCTACAATTAGTAAAACTTGTTGGTAACATTGCAATAGAGCTCCCACTAGTAGAATGGAGTGTTGGTGCTCTTCAACCCACCTATACACATGAAAAGTGACTATAAATCATTAAATAATGGTGTCCACCTATTTTAAAAACACTTTCACTAATTATATAGTACAAACTAGACCAAATAAGGAGAAAACCTATAGGGTGTGGGGATAAACATGCAAAAAGGAATAGTCAACTTCTAAACAATGGTTCATAAAGCTTGTTGCACCAAACCTTGAAATCCTACCATAAATGTGAAGTATACTTAGTTTAATATCTACAACCAATTATATTTGACTTGACAAATCTCTACTCTCTCTACTAGACCAAAACTGGTTGGTCATTTTTGCATGCCTAGTTGAGCGATGTAGAAGAGAAATGGTTTTGAGCCATTTTTGGGACTTCCAAAGCTAATCAGGCATTGAAATGAGTTTAGTTAATTTGAAGGGTCATTTTAGGATACTACCACATGTGCCATAATTTTGTATAAGTTTTACAACCAACTAAAACTACCCAAATTTCCACCTTTCTTCTTCATTTGATGTTACTCCTATAATTTTTAGTTATAAATTAACACATTAGACAAGGGACTAACATGAAGCACATTGAGGAATACCTAAAACATTTGTATATAAATGGAAACCATACAACTCTCATAAATTACTTAAAATATGAACCCTAACATGACATAGACCTAAAGGTGAATAAGACTAAGGTAATGACACATAAAATGACCTTGACATGATGAAGATACACCATATAGGACACTAATAAACCCATATAAAAGTTTTTAACTCTAGGAGGTTGACATATTTTGACTTTTGGTCAAAATATACAACAATAACCATATTGACAAATCATATTTATATAACCTCCATGATCTCATGGTCATCATCATGTTCATTATATTTCACCAAATAGGGAAAAATACATTAAACTAATCACTTCCATAAGCTCACTCAGAATTGCAAATAGGCCTCAAACACCTAGTCAAGAACCTTTGAATTTTTACACATTCATATAAATTTTCCAAGAATAAAAATTCATTAAATGAACCTATGAGACCTCTAGAACAACTTTATGTGCATTAGATTCTTTAACTTTAGGCAAATCACCTCAAACTCATCTCTACTAGATGACTACACATAATTGTCTGTATGCTCCAAAACATAATCATGTAATAATGTTGTCTTTATATCCTATAAATACACTTCCAAGACATCTCATTCACATTCATAGTTCCTATGTGACCTATATAACATATTTCAATAGATAGATCACAAGTTCTAGTGTCAATTATGGTCCTATAGACCAATTTGTTAACCTTCTCTTTCACAGTTCATACATAGCCAGACAAGTCATTTTGGCTTCCATATTTCAACTTCTTAAATAGACTCTAAACCTTATATAAATCATGAATATGTGATATATATCCCAAAAAATATCAACATGTGCACCAGATACATTAACTCATAATGAAACATCTCAAAGTCATCACTTCATCTTTTCATACCTAGAACTACCATTCTGAGTCATGGTGAACATAAATTTTAGTACCTATGTAGACACAATAAATAATTCTTGAATCATGTATATGATCCTTAAATATATTTATAACATTTATAAGCATAAATATACATATATCTAATGTCAAATATGGGATATATAGACCAATCTCTAAATTTTACACCTTCATTGTCTCATCTTTACTAGATAGGTCATCTTGTGAACAACATTTTCAACATTTTTAATGATATAAAAAACATATAACCAATATTCACATTTTTTATATTCTTTAAAAACAAACTTGTGTAATTGGATCCATTCCTAATCCATGACAACTCATCCCTAATATCATTCTCACTTTTGCCTAGTTTTTGTCATTGTCTTTCTCATTAGGTCTATTTAGTGATATGTCAAATTCCATTACCATTTTATCTTATTTAATTTATATAACCTACTCAAAAAAATACATGGTAATAAACTACAAGTCTCACACATCATCCTCCAATCATTTGCATGTTTTGACCTGGTCAACCCTACCATCTACACCAATTTTTTGAGAAATAAGGGGTTTTCTATAGCTTCCACTCACTCTTATGATATACCAATGCCACATAGAGGTACTTTGGAGATTCCTCTACATTATACAATCATAAAACTAGGTCATCCAATCCATTTTAAACCATTTCCATTAAGACCTTCCATATCGGGTCACTATGAGGGTTTTAGACCAGTTTCCATATTAATGTTTTTTCATACATTTATACCCCTAAAACCAACTCCTAATTCTTGGAAAACATTTTTATGACCATTTTCCATCTCTCACATATATCTTATCTTCCCATGTAATAATCACACCTGTCAACAAGCATCAAAAAGTCCTTCTCGAGTCTGCAACTCATCATTCTAGCACTTGAGTGACCTTCACTTCAATTTTTATGATTTTTAATTCAATAAAAGACATGAAACTTCATGATAATTATTGAAACAACCTATCACACCTATTAAAAATCTCACATGATCTCACATGCTTCCAAACTTGATCAAGATACCTCATTCGACCACCCAGGGTCGTAAGACTAGGTCTATGAGAAGACCACTGAAGAAGAACATACCCATTTGGATTACTCTGAGAGTCATGTGACTAACTCAAAACCTTTATCACATGCTATAACACTTCATTGTATAGCTTCAATCTCATACATACCCATATCACCATCATGCCTCTACAAATTGTATCCATGCTTTAAGAACTAGTTTATCAAATAGACCTACTGAGCACTATGCCACTTTGATATCTTCAAGAAAAATTTTGTAGCTCAGTACTCACCTATAGAAATATGACATAGGATACATATCATTTGTCATCATTATATTTTTACCAATTCTCCTTAGATCATATAGATCACTACCCAAGACTGAACTAGCCTTATTGAACACACAGGACATGGAGACAATCTCTCTCTAAACTCATGAAGCTCTAAAGATATTCCCTAAAGACATGAAACTTACACTACCTCAAAAAAATCCACATACCTCAATTTTATTCACAAGACACTCCATTTTATCACTCAAATCCACACTAGCAAGCTCAAATAATCAACCTCATACCAATGATCATAGCCACCTTCTTGTGAACCAACACTTGACTTCAATCTTCCTTTGACATCAATGACCTTAGGTATATGAAATTAAAGACAATTCTCATCTTACTAATATTTCTTTACATTAATGATAGTACTCAAACACATGACATTAATGACAACTTTCAGTAATCTCCCCCTTTGTCATTGATGGTAAACTAAAAATGAACTAAACATTCTCAAATTATACTACTCCCGACAAGTTACTTGCACAATTTTATCAAGACCTTTCTCCCACAAGAACTTTGACCATCAATAACTTTCTCCCCCTATGACATAAATGACAAAGGGTCATACACACTCTCACATGATCATCCACACATAGTCCACTGGTCCTTGGACCTGACCATACACAGAGCCAACAAGCTCCCCCTTTATCTATACATACTTTTCTTCAACCTTATCAAGCCATAATGGCTTACATCACTTCATAACATCTTCATGGAAACACATGATCAAATATGTCTTGTGATAATAGGCTATTTTCTATCATACTTCTTATATACTTTATTTCCTTCAAGATGTTGGAAGTAGCTACTAAGAGGGGGGGTGAATCAGTTTATAACAATGCACATTCAATTCCAAAACCATTCCATCATACATCAACTTGATCTTAGCAACATAAACATGAAAGCACATATATCCAAAGCATTAATAAGAGCATACATCACATCTACATGGGAAACTCTCTTAGGGAATAAAACCCACTCTCAAGCCTCAAAACACTTGAACTACTTGTCTTAAAAGGTATTATAAACTAGAGACTAATCAAATCCTCTTAACCAAGATTTAGTGAAATGTCTATTCCAAAAATAGCACCTACCCCTAATATGATGAACTCATTTAGACCACTTTCCTTTATTGAAACACCTATTTCAAAAGTAGCAACTTCCCCTAATAAATACCAAGTCCTTTAGACCCTCCTTTGAAATGAACACCTCTACCTTAGAAATGATGTCTTCAACACTTGATGATGGACCTCTGATTATCACTCTTCACCTTCATTCTTTCACCCAATAATCCTTGTTGGAAAAATCACATTACATACTTATACCAACACACAAAGATCAATTAGGACACATTACATATCCCATATATCCCCACTTTCCAGCTCTTCACTCACACTCACTTCAACATACCTACAACAACATTGTCACCATAATAACAACCTGACCATGAGGTCATCTACATAAACCATACTCTGATCTACCTCACAAATCAAAATCTTAAGCTCACAAAAACATTACCTATCATTCACTCACACTTCAAAGCATCAAACCTAAAAGATCACTTGTTATGACATAGAAATATGGCCTATAGGTCATACACACAATCATGAACTAGGTTTGCTCATCAACCCATCCACTAGGCACATTTTCTCTCTTTTTTATGACATATAATTATGACCTAAAGGTCATACACACAGTCCTTAATTTCCTCTACTCATTAACCTAACTATTGGACACACTCGATCTCCTCTTTTCTTTTATTCAATGAATATTTTATTCACACCAACCTCTACAAATCCAAAAACCATCTATTTTTGTTTCACTATATATAGAGCAATCATGAATTATCAAGTCCAAAATCTTTCTTTATCAGCCACAACACATGTCTTCACCCTTAAGGCATTGTACATGGGTCATACTTAAGCACAATCCACTTTCAAATAGGCTTAAGTCACTTTTAGGTCCTATGGAGACCTATTCATTTCTTTGACACTTATACAAGCAAACCAAAACATAGGAACATTTTCCAAATGCATGGACCCATTTAACATGATCTATATATCCTCCTTAAGTTATATCAACCATCATAATACCTTTAATTTAATCATAATTCACTCAAACAACATTATCTGCTCATAGTCACTTTGAATGAATACACAATCACCTTCTAAACCTCATACGATTGATCAAACTTTAATAATGCATAAATAACATCCTTATGGAGTATCAAACACTCCCAAATAGATAATTCATCATTAAACATCAAAACAATATCAAAATGAGCTTAATGACCCTTCTTGAGTTACTTGTAGAACATAGTCAAACACATAGTCAACTTTGGACCTCAATATATTTGATTATACATACATTCAGAACATCTAACTAGGTTCATTAGATGCACCATGGATTCCTCTTCAACTTTGTTTTTTATATCACCTTTGAATTCATCTTGGATCAAAATTTATGGATAAAATATAGATCACTAGTTTTCCCCTTTTACAAAATTCAAATATTGAAATTATAACGGTCATAGTTAAGCCTTGAACAGTTGACCTCATCTTGTGCAATCTTGCAATCTTGCAATCTTGATTCAATGCACACTATCAATTTTTGTGGATCAACACGGTCTTTATCTTATAGTGCTCACCATTCAATCAATTTATATGAGTACCCATTAATCATTAGATCATTATCCTTTATATTTTCTTGCCATTTCTCACATGAATTATTAGATTTTCATTTGGTCATGAACTTTAAATCTTGAAAAACTGACTAAGTATAGGAACCATTGCAATCTACCTGAAAGGCCAACTTTATACCTCAATAAATGTTGTTGTGCTTAGATGCATGATTTAAAATTTAGACCATATGATATCCTCACATAGGATAATCCAACCTTGTGATAAAATGCTTTTGGAACCCTCACATGTGTGATAAATGATGAAATTAAAATGCTCACTTAGATTTTTTCCACAGAGCCAACTATGTCGAAAACTTATAGGGAAGGCCAACTTTGCACATGCATATCTTTTGATGTGATTCAGTGCATGACTTAAAATTTATCACAAATCAAATAAACTCAAAAATAAACATACCCATATGATTATATTGTTATGAAACATACACACATGTGAGATATACCATCATCAAAATGCTTACTCAGCTCTTCCTTGCCTCATGCAAATCTGGCTAAGTATGGGAAAACATTATCAAACTACTTGAGAACCCAACTTTGCACTTGCATATATTTTTTTTATGATTCATTGTATGACATAAAATTGAGTGGATAATAACAAGGTATTAATGTGATCACAAACATATGACCAACTCCCATTGACTCAACACACATGGTAATGGTGACATTAGCAAACTACCTACTCAAATTTTCTAACACTAAACTTAAACTATCTAGATGAAAACTATGGACTACCAAATAAATTACATTCATGCACATAATATATTCAATAATACTTAACCATTTATATGACCCCTTTCACATTTTAAATACTTAATACTCATCCCTTACATCTCTAACCATGTCAAAATTGAAGATCAACCAAGCCAACATTAAGCACACTAGGACAAGCACATTGCACACTTTTTCATTGTTACTTAGGCTATTAAAGAACTTAATCCATTCATTAGGACACCTCTGTTACATTCCCATGACATCACTAAAAACTCTCCAACAATATCCCCCTTTGTCATTGATGTTAACAAACATCATTCAACTCACCTTCTTTCTCTTCAAACACTCTCACAATAACAACTTTCTCCCCCTTTGACACAATGAAAAAATGGACACAAAATAATCATAAGGAAATAAAAATATCATAAAAAATAGGAAAATACCATCTTATAAAGATGATACAAACTCCCCCTTACCTTGATCCTACCTCTTCTTACCTTGACAACTTCCTATTACTCCATGCCAACACTCTTTTTCAACCAAGCACTACAATCAATGAAGAAAGAACAAAAAAAATACTAAAATGTAATGGAACTCATAAATAAACATATGAGAGGGACTCCCCCTAATATTTTTGAGCCATTTAACCTTATGAGCATTTTCAGATCTCCACACATCATGAAGAACCACCACACATACTTACTAGCCTTCTCTCTCAAGCTATCTCAAGGACCATCAACAAAAATTCATGCTACTCACCAAATAGTAAATATGCACTAAACCAACCTAATAAATAACCTTTAAATACTCATGCCTTGATCTTTTGGATAATCTAAACAAAAGGCACTGTTCTTCTTAATAGACCTGTGAAGTATCCTTGTAGCCCTTCCTAGAACTTATAGATCCCACAAATTTTAGTAGACACACCACCAAGACCTAAAACTTCATATATGGATCACTCTAATATTCCTCCTAAATAACACCAATTTTCAACACCTATCTCAATGTCTATTACATAATTCCTTCATAAACCAACTTGTCAATTAGGCCTCCATCTTGACAAATAAATGAAAATTTTGAAAAAAAACACAAACCTTTAAATCTCTGTGAAACATGATTTTACAACCCATTTGGCCCATTATGTATATTAAAAATAATCTGACCTCAACTCATAAGGTAGACTACTTTTATAGCATAGCCTAAAACCGTATAATCTTAAAACAAATAGGGTCAATAAACCTCATATTAGTCAACACTCACCTTTTAAACTTATTACACACCTAGAGACACCCATCACAAACTTATGGGCCAATATTTATTTTACACATATTTGGGAACCCATACATCCTATAACCCATTTAGGACCTACATACTCTTAAGCATAAACTGGGAAACCCAAGAGCAAACGAAAATCTCGAATTACACATAAAAGATATTCAAAGCTTGAAATCACTTGGAACACATCTCAAATAAGTGCATAGACATTTCTAAGCATAAAAAACCTTTTTGGTATTACATCAATCTCATTAGTCCATCTAAAAACTACCATTCCCTACTTGTAGACCTTACACACATTGCCAACATTCTTTCATGATAAAGAACACTAAACTGGTCTCAACCATGCATTACAAACATGCCATCAACTAATGAAAACATTTACATATTCTTCACCTGATGTTCACTTAGCTATATATACCTCAAATGAGTCATTATCATCATGAACACAAACCTTAGGGTTTTGTAGACTTCAAACCCTCAAGTCATTGCCTTTCATCCTTTGGATTAGTTCTTCAAAAAAAATTGAGAGTAAACATGACACACATGTTTTCTAATCAACAAAGTCCTTCACAGTAAGCCAACACATTTTATCATGATCTTCTTTATCTTTCAACATCAAAAAAGACCCAACCATCATCCACCATACTTCCTCTTTCTAAAAAGTGTCTCCTTGAAAAAGAGAGACACCCCTTTTTACATAGTGAGACTAAAAGTCCCAAAACTCTAAAGACTTCCATATCTCTAGACCTTTCTCTAACATTTAGTATTGCTTAGCTTTGAATGAATCCATGACCTCATTATTTTCTTCAAATTTTTCAATAAATGTTGTCAACAAAATCTCTTGACTTTCATTCATGTCTATTATGGAAAACAAACCATCTTTGGTCTCAGTGTGATCTCTTCTAACAAGCTTAGGTTTCTATACCCATTTGTGACCCCTTCCTTGCATACTAGGAAATCCATACACCTTATTTTTCTTTGGGGACTCATTAAATTTATTCTTATAATACCTAGTAATGTAACCAATTCTATGACAATTAAAAAAAACAAGATAGTTCATACCTTTTGCTTCATTATGATTATGATCTTCTTTTTCTATGTGGATCGAAGACAAATTCTCTTGGATATTATCTATCTTATTTATATCTAGTTCCTTATTTACTATAGTAGGCATCCCACCTTGATCATGATTATCCTTCATAGTATTTGGTCTTAATACTATTAATTGACTTTTAGGATCAGAGAGCTTCTTCAAACTACTCTTGTAGATTTTGGCAATATGTCCTACTTTATTACAATTATAGAAAACAATATCATTCAACATACCTTTTGACTGAACTGAGTTATTACTTCTCCATGACCAATTTCTCCTTCTTCCAAAGTTCCATGAGTGTCCATACTTGACTACCTTCCTTCTATAGTCCTTATCTCTATGACCATACTTATTACATGTTTAACAATGACCCTAGAATAAACTAGTATACCTTGAAGCATTTGGTTGTCTAATTTACCTTCTTACATTATTTTCAAATATTTCATTCTCCTTGACATACTCAATATTCTTATGCTTCTTATCAATTTTATCCAACTTGACTATAACAAGCTCATATTGACTCTTCAAGGACCCCATCTCAATCTTTAGATGAGTGTATTCATCTTCTCTTGATTTTAGATTTGTATTTGCAGTCTTTAACTATTTCTCAATAATATTGATCTTTTTTTCATCCTATTTGGCCTTGTTGGTCATGTCTTTCAATCTATATGCTTTTGCTTTAATAGACTTGATTTTTTCTTGATACTTCTTTCTTATTTCGTAGACTTTCCTAATAAACTTCCCTTAAGAGAATTGACTTTTACTTCAAGACCTTTGATCATATTACTCATTTTATGATTCCTCTTCTTTTACTCCTTTAATTCACCAAGTGCACTCATGAGCTCAGCTTCTAGATCAACTTCTTCTTCCTCACTATCATATTCTCTACTATTATGACAAGCTTCTTTATCAAACATAATGTCCTTTTATTTTGAACAAATTTCCTCTTTTGAACTCAAACTTGTCTTGGCATCTACTAATTGAACCTTGAGATCATTGATAACATTCTCATCCCTTTTTCTTTTTTCAAAGTACATATCTTCTCTTCAAGTGCCTTGATCACAACCTTCCACTATTGATTCTCTTTCTTAAATTATTTGGCCATATTTATACCTACTTAGGATCTCCTTCAAGCTATTAAGCTTCCTCCAAATGACCTACTCTGATACCAATTATTAGAAGAAGCTATTGATAGGAGGGGTGAATCAATTTAAACAATACACATTCAATTCCAAAACCATTCTGTCATACATCAAATTGATCTTAGCAACATAAACATGAAAGTACATATATCCAAAGAATTAACAAGAGAATACAACACATCATCTTCATGGGAAACCCTCTTATGAATTAAAACCCACTCTCAAGCCTAAAAAAACTTGGACTACTTGTCCTATAAGGTATTACAAACCAGAGACTGGTCAAATCCTCTTAACCAAGATTTAGTGAAACACCTATTCCACAAGGAGCACCTACCCCTAAGATGATCAACTCCTTTAGACCACCTACCTTTAGTAAAACATCTATTTTACAAGGATAAATTTTCCCTAAGTAATACTAAGTCTTTTAGACCCTCATTTGAAATAAACACCTCCACCTTAGAACTATTGTCTTCAACACCTAATGATGGACCTCTGATTATCACTCTTCATCTTCACTCTTTCACCCAATACACCCTATTAGCCAAAGCACATTACATATTTGTACTAATACAAAAATATAAATTAGGACACATTAAATATCCCAAATAACCCCATTCTCCAACTCTTCACTCACACTCACTTCAACACACATGTAACAACTCTGTCACCATAACAGTAACCTAACCATGAGGTCATTCACATAGACCATACTCTGATATGCCTCACAAATAAACCTCTAAAGTTCACACAAACATTATCTATCCTTCACTCATACTTTAAATCATCATATCTAAAATATCACCTTTTATGACATAGAAATATGTCTTACATGCCATGCACATAATCATGAACCATCTCATCTCATCAACCCATCCACTGGGCACACTTCCTCTCTTTGCTCCTCAAATTTTCACTATACTCCACTTGCACAAGCCTCTTTAATAATATTCAACCTAAAATATCACTATTATTCTATCATAATTATGACCTATAGGTTATACACATAGTCTTCAATTTTCTCTACTCAGCAACCCAACCATTGGGCACACTCGATCAACTATTTTCTTCACTTCAATGAATATTATACTCACACCAGCCTCTATAAATCTAGAAACCATTTAATTTATTTTCACTACATATAGATAAATAATGAATTATTAATTCCATAATCTTTCCTTTTCATCCACAATACATTACTTCACCCTTAAGGCATCTTACATGGGTCATACTTAAGCAAAATTCACTTTGAAATAGGTCATACTTTTAGGTCCTTAAGAGACCCATTCAAATCTTTGAAACTTATCTAAGAAAAAAAAAAAAAAAAAAACACTTTAAAAATGTATGGACCCATTCAACATGATCTATAGGTTCTTCTTAAGGTCCAATAACCATCATAGTACCCTTCTACTTAAGCATACTTTGATCAAACAACATTTTGTGCACATAGTCACCATGAACGAATACACAGTCACTTTTTAAGCCTTTATTCATACTAAATACAATCAATAAAACCTTAATAATTCACAAGTAATATCCTTTTATAGTTTAAAACGCTCCCAAATATCCATTCATCATTAAACATCAAATTAATATCAAAATAAGCTCAATTACCCTTCTCAGGTTACTTGCAGAACATAATCAAACACATAGTCAACTTTGGACCTCAATATGTTTTAATGTACATAAATCAGACCTTATAACTAGCTTAATTAGATTCACCATGAATTAATATTAAACTTTTCTTTTTATATCACCTTTAAATTCATCTGGGATAAAAAGTTATGGAAAAAATACAGAGCACTAGTTTCTTCCCTTTACAAAATTCAAATGATCACAGTTAAACCTCAGACAATTAACCTCATCTCATGAAATATTGAATAAATTCACACCATTTATCTCTATATATCATCATGGTCTTTATATTAAGTACTCACCATTTAATCAATCTATACAAACACCCACTCATCGTCAAATCCTTATCTTTTACCTTTGCTCTGTGTTAAACCTTGAACACTTTAACCTCTTTGACTCAACATGAATCATTATATAAATATGTAAAATTCAAAATGAACTGTTATATCTCCATTTTGTTCTAAAATTTAACTCTTACAAAAATGATAAAGTATAGGAACCATTGCAATCTGCCTAGAAGGCCAATTTGGAGCTCAATAACTTTTATTGTGTTTAGACGCATGATCTAAAATTTGGACCATATGATCTCCTCACATAGGACAATCCAACCATGTGAAAAAATTCTGTTTAAACCATCACACATGATATAAATAATGACATTAATATTCTCACTAAGATTATTCTACCATAAAGGAAACTATGTCAAAAACTTATTTGGAAGGCCAATTTTGCATATGCATATCTTTTGACGCGCTTCAGCGTATGACCTAAAATTTAGAAAAAATAAACTAGGATAAAAATTTAACAAACCCATATGATCATATTATTTTTAAACATACACATTTTTAATATATTTTATCATCAAAATTCTTACTAGGCTCTTTTTTGCCTCATGCAAATTTGGCTAAGTGTGGGAAAACATTGTCAAACTTCCTAGGATCCTAACTTTACACTTACATATATTTTGTTTTGCTTCATCGCATGACTTGAAATTGAGTGCATATAAACTAGGTATTAATTTGATAACAACCGTATGACCAACTCCCCCTAACTCATTCACATGTGACAATGGTGATGTTAGCAAATTGCCTACTCAAATTTTATGCCACTAAACCCAAACTATCTACATGATAACTATGGACTATCAGATCAATTCCACTCATGCACACAATATATCCAATCATCATTGATCACTGATAGGAACATTTTCACATGATCAACAATTTAGACTCATACTCTTACATTTTTAACCATGCAAAAATTAAAGATCAACAAAGCCAACATTAAGCACACTAGGACAAGCACATTACATACTTTATCATTGTTACTTAGGCTATCAAAGCACTTCATCCACTCACCAGGACACCTCCATGACATCACTAAAAACTCTCCAACACAATAAACTCAATATAGGTTACCAAAATAAGTAAACCCATGAAATATGACCCTAAGGTCATATTCAAACTCTTAGACCATTGAACTCTTTAATATACTCCTCATATTGACTCAATGAATCAACTCTGTATACACATTCAAGATCCTATTTATGAAAAATTAGAACATTTCTCATTCATAGATCACTAAATTTATTCAAGACACTTATAATATATCAACATACTCTTTAGATCATCTCTAGTCCTTAAATCTCATGGACAATACCTTTACCAAAAATGGCATTGGTCTTATAGACCAATCAACAACAAAAAATTGATCCTTGACTCTTTACTTACATGATTCATCCCCATATCTCATATTACACTCAAGAGACCTGAGTTAGATCCCCCTAACTCCATGATTCACCTCTACTATATGCCTTTATGATGAATACACTATCATCCATATGAGTAACATTTTACCTTTCCTGACTTCATATCTCCTTAATAGATCTTTGCACCAATCCTTAAAATAATCATGCTTACATACACATGAATCATCATGTATATGCTCCCATAAAACCAATTATAAATATGCATAAATAAAATTTAAAAAATGATCATATCAATAGCACAAATAAACTTTGAAAACCTCTCAATTTTTCTCAATTAACCATCTCACACCTCTATATAAATTGATGCCACCTAGATGTTACCTCATTATTATATATTATTAGACCAAGACCTCAAACTTGGTATACACCTTCATAATAAATTGTCTAAGCTTACTAGAACATTACACCAGCTTTCATCTTCCACAAGCTGATAAACATATTGATCTTGCAACTCACCTTCATAATCTTAACCTTCATATACCTCAATAGACTAAGGAATTACCTATTGCACACCATATCATGACTCTTAATAAACTAAACAACACAAATTTGAAGTCATTTACTTACATCTTTCAATAATACTTCTAGTTTTGTTAACAAACTTCAAACTGTCTTCATAATCTCATTAGTCTTATAAACTAACCTATGACTCATATGCCTTCTTAGAACTCATGATGAATCTGAGTAGCTCATATTTAACTCAAGTATTCTTCAACATGTGCACTCATGATTATAATGAAATCTTCCATTAGGTCTTGTTACCTCAATGTATATATGCTCAACAATTATAGACACAAACAAGGATACATGATCATACCATTATACATAATGAAGCCATTTCTACAAACACACCTCCAATAAACTAATATCTAATCTTATTGGGCCCATATAACCTCTTTCAATCATCATTATCATGTCACAACATATACTTACATCTGGCCTTTCTTATCTAGAATAATTAACAACTTAGGTTTGAGTTTTTACTTGGCTTATACATAATCCTTCTGAGCTAGTAAACAACACTTTTGACATTCTTTCAATTTTGACATATGTCCTATAGTAACACATAAATCACCTTTATTTAATATTTGATCATGGATCATCATGTCACCCTTATTCTTCTTATTCAGATCTACTAGTACCATTATTTTTTGGTAGACAATCATTATAATCATGAAAAACATTGTCATTATCATAATTTACATTTGTGTTTCTTAGGATCACCTTTAGGATATTAATCCTCTTCTGAAGGACTAGATCTAATAAAAATTATTATAATCATATCCACTAAGAGTGGGGGGTGAATCAGTGTCTTCAAAACATACATTGAATTCCACTTATCACTTATGAAGCATTCATTCAATCACATAGATCAACCAATATATAAATAAGCATACACAAGAGCATGAAGCAAAAAACACATCATATATGTGGGAAACCCTCAAGGGGAATAAAACCCACTAAACCTTACAAATTAACTATAATCCTATAATGACAAGATCCAAATTTAGTGAAGCGTCGAATCCACAAGGAACACCAACCCTTACCTAGTCAAACAACCACTCAACTAGTATTTTAGCAAATACCAACTTGTAAGGAGAAACCAACCCCTTAAGTGATTTATTACCAGCTCATCCACTTCAATAACCCTTATAAAATCATTAACTTGTAAGGCATATCTCTCTCCTTGAAAAATCACTAACTTAGCAAAGACCAACTAGATCACCTCAAGATACCTTGTTACTCAACCAACAGATGGTGACCTCTTCTTCAGATCTTTATCTGTTCTATCTAAATTATAAAAAATATAATATATAAATAACACATATTTTATGTATCTATTATAGTCTCTCAATAAATAATCAACTCATTTAGCTCTTCTCAACCTTATACCCCTCTCAAAATAACCTCTAGGCTTCTTCGCTTAACTTATCCTCCTTTTGACAGTTTTAGGCTATATGACCCTGTCCCTCATACTCAAAAATTATATTTTATGTTCATTATTAAATATATAATCCCATTTTATGGTCTACATGACCTCCTTATTCTCCTCAAGGTTCTCTTTTATTCATTTGTACTCTCATCCTTACTCTTGTCCAAATAAGCCTATTATGCCTTGTATAAATACAAGACTCTTGATTTCACCCACCTTGGTCAACCAAACATATATCAATACTTGTATCACCATTTTAATATTTCAAAAAACATGTTTAAAAATTAAATCAACCACTACATAGGTCGGTCGGCACTCATAAGGACCAAAACCACCATTAGCCCTTCTCAAGCAAGACATTACACTTAGTCATATTTAAAATTATTGAGCCTATAAACATATATGAAACACTTAAAAAACACCTAAAATATACCCTTTATAACATACATATATTCTCATACCACCTTCTAGTCTAATTCACTACTTGGGCCATATCATTAGTATTACTCACAACTAGGTCTTCACACACCTAGAAATTCTACTTTGAATATATGAAGAGTAAACTCAATTTTTACATATAAAAATATAAAAAAATAATATTTATATAACCTCCATGACCTTATTTTCAGCATCATGTTCATTATATGTCACCAAACATATCAAAATACCTAAAACTAATCACTTCCATAAGCTCACTTAGAACAACAAACATGCTCAAATACCCAGTCAAGAACCTTTGACTTTTCACACTTTCATAAACATTTATAATGATTAAAAATAAATTAAAATTAACCTATGATACATATTTAACAAATTAATTTTAATTTTATTCTTCAACTCTAGGTAAATCACCTCAAACTCATCTCTGCTAGATGACTATATAGAACTACTGGTATGCTCTAAAACATAGTCATGTAAGAATGTTGTATGTAACTCCTATGAGGAAAATTACAAGACATATAATGCACATTAATAGTTATTATTTTACCTATATAACATATTTAAATAGATATATCATAATTATAGTGTCAACTATTGATATTGTAGATCAATTTGTTAACCTTCTCTTTCATAGTTCATACACATCCAGACAAGTCATTTTGGCTTCCATATTTCAAATTATTAAACTAAATATAAAACTTATATAAATCATGGATAGTTGATTTATATCCAAAAATATATATAAATGTGCACTAGATACATTAACTCATAACATCTTAAACTCATCACTTCATCTTTGCATACCCAAAATTGCCATTCTACCTTAAGGACCAGTCATGGTAAACATGACTTTTAGTACCTATTTGGACATAATAAATAAGTATTGATGAATTTTTATGATACTTATATATATTTATAACATTTAAAAACATAAATATACAAAGGTCTAATGGTAAATATGGGATATATAGATCAATCTTGAAATCTTACACCTTCATTGTCTCATCTTCACTAGACAGATCATCTTGTGAATAACATTTCAAAACATTTAATGATATCCAAAACATATAACCAATATTTACATGTTTTATAGGTATTTAAAAATAAACCCATGAAATTGAATACATTCCTAATCTATTATAACTCATCCCTAATATCATTCTCACTTCTACCTAGTTTTTGTTATTGTCTTTCTCATTAGGCTTATTTAGCGATAGGTCAAATTCCATGAATAGTTAATAATATCTAAGGTCTAAAAAATTCTCATAAAATTATGTGTGCACAAACTAAAAGTCTCACACATCATCCTCCAATCATTTGCATGCTTTGACCTAGACAACCCTACCTTCTACACTAAATGTTTGATAAATAAGGGATTTTCTATAGCTTCCCCTCACTCTTTAGATATACCAATGCCACCTAGAGGTACCTAAGAGAGTCATATACATGATACAATCATAAAAATAGGTCATACAATCCATTCTGATCCACTTCCATCAATATCTTCCATATCAGGTCACTATAAGTGTTTTAGTAGGGTTTTAGACCAATTTCCATTCTTAACATTTATTCATATAGCTCTACCCATAAAACCAACTCCTAATGCTTAGAAAAAAAATTATTACCATTTTTCATCTCTCTCCAAGATCTCAACTTACCATGTAATAGTCACACATGCCAGCAAGCATCAAAAAGTCCTCGGGTCTGTAACTCCTTATTCTAGCACTCAAGTGACCTTAACTTCAATTTTTATGTGTTTCCCTTAAATAAAATACTTTAAACTTCATGATAATTCTTTAAAAACCCTATCAAATCTATTTAAAATCTCACATGATCTCATAATCCTCCAAACCTGATCAAGATACCTCATTCGGCCACGTAGGGTCTTAAGACTAGGTCCATAAGAAAACCACTGAAGAATAACATACCCATTTAGCTCACTTTAAGAGTCATGTGACTGACTCAAAAAATTTATCACATAATATAATATTTCATTGCATAAATTCAAGCTCATACATACCCGTATCACCATCATCATGCCTCTAAAATCTATATCGATGTTTTAATAACTATTCTATCAAACAAACCTATTGAGCACTATACCACTTTTAGATCTTCAAGACACCTTCTATAGCTCACTACTCACCTCTAGACATATAATATAGGATCCAAAACATATCTCATCATTATCCTTTGGCTAGTTATCCTTAGACCATATAGGTCACTACCCATGACTAAACTATCCTTATTGAATACATAATACATGAAGACAATCTCTCTCTTCAAACTCATGAAGCTTTGAAGATATTCCCCAAAAAAATGAAACTTAAACTACCTCAAACAATTCCACATACTTTTATTCACTCATTTCACCATAACTCACTATGATTCATAAGACATTCCATTTGATAACTCAAAGCCACAGTAGCAAGCTCAAACAATCAACCTCATACCAATGAGCATAGCCACCTTCTTGTGAACCAAAACTTGACCTCAAGATTCCTTTGACATTAATGAACTTAGTTATATGACATTGAAGACAACTCTCACCTTATTTATCATTATTGACATTAATGATAGTACTCAAACACATGACATTAATGACAACTTTCAACACAAAGTTCAAAGGCTGGATACCTCCTCCATCCACCATAAAATCTCCCTAATTTGAAGCTTTAGAGGTGGACAAAAATCCAAAGAAGAAGAATAATGGTGATAAAAAATAATTTTATTGTAAGCAAGCATTTCATAAGTGATCAATGACATTATTTCATTTGTGTACATTTTTTTAGATGGGGGTTTCCAAGTTCTATTTTATGTGGAGTGCATTTTGTAGCCTTTTTATCAAGAAATCAAAAGAAGAACAAAGTTTAACTTTTCTTCAAGATAATAAATTATTCTGATTTGTTGTTGGATAACATCTGATTTGAATTAATTTTTTTAAGACAAATTTTTATTTATTTATTTTTGTTGGAGTTTGATTTTAGGGGGCATGGAAGCTGAGGTCAAAGTTTATGTGGGTGTCTAGAAAGGTAAGCATGTTTATGCCAATCTCATAGAGTATAGTGCACCATAAAGGTAGATGGATTCTCTATTAAAATTTTCTCCCATTTGAAGGGAAAACACTTATAGAAATTAATTATTAAAATCTTGTCTTTTTAGTGAATAAGTAATATATTACCTATTTAATCATCACCCATTTAAAATAATTATCAACTTAGCTTTTCTTGGAATGAATTATTTTGGATGCTATTTTTTGGTTTTATTTTTTATTTATATGTTTTTTAAAGTCCCTTAATATATCTTTGAAATTTTAATATTAAACGTTAATGCTTAAGTTAGGATGTGTTTGTGATAAATATTTTAAAATTGATAATTATTATTGAAACTCACCAAATAAACATTAAATGTATAATAAAAAATATAAAATAACATGTGTTTATTTTTTAAAAGGATGTATTTTAGGGTGGCTAAATTCTTATGTTGCATTCTCTACATATTCTTTCCCAAAGGAAATATATCATGAATTTGTCCCTAAGCATCGATGGTCCTATATAGCATTGTAACCATTATAAATTAAATAATTTGATGGTATATTATGGTATTGATAATCTACCCATGGAAGGTTAAATAATCTAACACATGGGGAGATGGGTGGGAAAGGTTCACATGATGTAATTGTGAAGGGTGGAGATCCATATAATTTTAAAATTTAAAACCCAAATATTCACAAACTTAGATGGCACAAATATGATTAAATTTGGTAAAAATTGATTGTCATTATGGACCCTAGGTAGAGGTCACAATTGAGTCAAGGAAAAGCTACAAAGACTTGGATAAAATGGGAAGGGAATGAGGGTGACTTTCATTTCAAGTAAATACACTTTGAGGATGAACAAGAACATGTCGATGACTAGAATGATATTATATATGAGGTTATTTAAGTGACTTGGGACCCTATGGATATATATAATTACATAGCTATTAAGGAAATACCCAGCCATAAGTTACCTGAAGCACTTGCTTGTGAATTTATTAAAAAACAATAGAAGGGAGAAAATCTAACAATGTGTAGACATATAGAATTAATCATGAAGTTCTTGAAGATTTTTAATTTTGATATCCTTACCTTACTTGGTTCTTTTACAATTTCACTAACTTGTTATCTATAAAAGAACCCCTATTATCTTACAGACATGTAAAATATCATATAAACATCCCTAATTCAAACCTATCCATCCCTATTAAACCTAAAATTTAATGTCAAACCTTTTCTAGTAGTCTTTATCCTTCTAGGAAAAGTTTGTGTTAGGTTAGAAAGGGATGAATTATGGCCTTGTCCAATAGCATGACCTTACCCCCACTCTCTAATGGTTACTTTTCAAATTGAGATGTTTCATAATGACTATCCTAAACCTTTTGTAAATTTTATTAGTGTAAATATTCCAAATTCCCCTATATAAGCACATCAAGTCTTCTCAAAATAGAAAATATATATCACTTTGTAATTTTGTTACACACTGAGAAAAAAAGTGTTATTTCTTCCAATTTTAATTTTGTAGAATTATATCAATCATATGTTAGGTTTTTAATATTATTTATTGCATGTTAAGGGCATCAAATTTCAAGAATTTTAATCAATATTATAGTTAAAATCATATACTTTCACAATCATCGATCACATAATCACCCTAAGAGGGATAACTATATCATCCTAAGGCTTATTTGGGCTATGCAGGCAACAATCAGATAATGCAAGGTTTTCTCAAGATAGATTAGTTTTCACCCTTACCCAATTACATGCTTTGAATTTGATCTTTTTTTTTGTTTATTGTGATATAATAAGGGTTTGTGTTTTTTAAGTCTTTCACACAACATATTAGCACATAAAATTAATTAATTAACTCTTGTAGTTGATCACATAAATCCAAATCAAAAAATCAGTTGCATAGTCAACCAAGCCATGGCTACAGTTAGCAGACATGTCCCAAGTTTGTCCATGTCCTCCTCCTATAGATTTTTCCCAACACAATTTAAATTCCATCATTTAGTCATGGCATATTACACATGTATTTTTAAGTAATGTTTAATTATAGTTGGCATAAAATTAGTTGTATTGAGGTTTACATATCTGTAGGCATGTTTAATACTTTTATATTATATCCAATTCTAAAAAAATATGTAGTATATTATATTTCACTATTATATATGTATATTCCTAGTTTTAATTTTAATTGTTTAACTTTATTAGTTTAGATTAATTAAATTCAAAATAGTTAAAACACTATGTGAATTTTTCTCAAATAACTAAGTTTGAAATATAAGAGGTGAGTAAGATAATTATGTATAAATTAGTACCATATAAACATTTATGACAAACATTATTACTAGTAGTGATGTCTAAGAACCCATATATGTTGGGAATCTCATAGATGGGGTGTGGTAATCAACCCACATAGGTGAGTATAAATATTCTAGGTGGATCAATAGTTTTAGGTGTTATGGTAGCCAACCCAAGTATTAAGCCAACCTTAGCTTAATTTTATGGTAGTATTGGTGGAATAACACTCCCACTAAGATGAAGTATGGGAGGCACAAATGGAGGAAAACTTGAAGGTATCTAGAGTTTGAGGGTATAAGAAACTTCTAGTACTCCAATTATGTAAGATTATACACCACAAAATTCCATACATGAGATGTCACTGAGTGTATCAAAATATGTAGGATATCAAAATTCCATCAAACATGTCCACAAACATAACCTAATCTATAATACAAAGGATGTCACCATGCTAGAATGAAAGGTGAAATTTTTTATGAATACCTCATTAGACTATGTGTACAACAATGTCATAATTTTGACCCCCAATAAGTCATTGTAGATTATGATCAACCCAAGAAGTATTTTTGAATAAATTTGAAATCTTTGAGTTTAAGTAGCATAACATTTTTACTTTGAAGGAAACTAAAAACCAAATTCATGAAATTTTTCATACATTTGTTATAAGGTCTAAGACATTGTTACATAAGTTCTCATGTGTGATATACCCTATTTATCATGCATAATGGTTTTTTGGAGTGTTAATTTTACCCTTCAGATGTACTTAGTCTCTAAAAACATTCATGAAACAAAGGGAGGCACTAAAAACAAAATTTAGGAATGAGGTAGTTTGTAATTTAAATACAATCATCACTCCCTTATAAAATTTTACTTATAGTAGTCCATATGACAATCACAATAGTTTGTGGTGTATCAATTATGATGTTAAAGTTCAAAATAAACATATCTATCTAAGGTGTTATGTAAGTTTGATACTCAAATATTATACAAATCTACCATAAATTTGGTGATATGTGAATTTACCTATTATTATAGAGTGAAACCTATATGAAGGCCTTGTTGTGCCTAGCACACACCCCTCTCAAATTTTTTTTGAATAGGGACCCATTACAGTTTGACAGCCTAATTCTAATTTGCAAATCCTTTTCATTTGACATTTATGTGTGTACTTATCAAGGTCAAAATATTTAAAATTCTTATCCCTCGTGTTCATGATTCTTTTTTATTATGCTTATTCTATGTTAATGCATTTGGATTTTGTTTCCCCGACATCCAGGTTCTTGTTATGGGTTTTATTCAAACTAACCTATTGATGGTTTTTGAAATTTTTGTATGTATAAAGGTTTTCCAAATCTTTGCAATAATTATAAACTAAAATCCCTAAGTTTTAGACTTTGCATATTTTTCACTTCATAAGTTTTGCATATCATGGATTTTAGTTTTCAAAACTTTTGCTCTTCTATAATTTTGTTTGTCATGAGTTTTGTTTCTTTGAGACTTTTGTTTGTCAAAAAAATTGTTCATTGGAACTTTTGAATTTTTTTTGACTATTTCTAGGTCTTCATAACTATTATGTTTCAGGATTTCTATTTTGGGACTTTTGTTTTTCATAAATTTTGTACACCATAATTTTTGCACAGTTTGTGATTTTTGGTTCTTCACATCATTATTTTATTTGTAAATTTTGTTGTCAAAAATTATGTTCATCAAAACTTTTGTTCCTTGAGATATTTATTTATTATGACTTTGGTTCATGTCACTCAAATTGGTCTCCATGTCTTTGTAAGTTTTTGGGTCTTTACAACTTTTATCTTCATGTTTCATGCATCTGAGGTATTGTGAGTTGTGACTAATAAAGTTATAAAAAAAATTGTAACACCTGACTTATGAGATCACTTTACATAGCACAATTGGTTTTTCACAAAACTAGAGATAGAAAGACACATGTCCAATGGTTATAAATGTATACAAGGTCTATGTGACATACTCCCCAACCTAAGTCACCCAATTTGAATTAAATGAATTAAATCATGTCTAGATCTATTAGAAACTAAAGGTACATGAACTATAATCAAAGCCTCATCTTTGAAATATATGATTAAACTATGAATGGATGTCATGTTTATTGATTATCAAAGAACTCATGCTAACTTTCCTTTTAAGATAAATCAAATCCCTAGCTACCTACATCTACTTAAAATCTATTTCTCATGAATGATCAGCCAACTAAATTTCCATCATAAATACGTGAATACACTATACAATAACATGGCTTCATCTTCCAAGGTGTTCAATGGAGTTTCTCTACCATCCAAGTTATCCATTAAAGACTCCACAAAGTATGCAAAAACTATATTTGATGGAAAATTTACCAATTGCATAACATTATGGGATGTAATTAATAACATGGATGTAAATTTAACTGAGGACTTGATAGCTGAGGAGAAGTAATTGATGGTTGATTTACTACCATTTTAATGACAATAACTACATTTTATAGTGGCCAAGCCATAAGTAATGTCATGCATTGATCTAATTCAAGACCTATTAGTCATGGGTAAGGTATTTTATGGTTTCATTCACCACCTTGATCATAATATAGTTATGGATTGCATTTTTGGGGATGCTTTCCAAATATACCTACAAATCCCTATTGCAGACATCACATATGATGGCCCTAGGTTGAATTTTTTCAAGATAACAAATACAATGGATAACACACTATGAAAGTGGATAATACCAAGGGAGAATGACCCTCAAAGCCACCACCTCCTTTACAATTACAAAATTAAGGTTGTGAATTTGGATTGGGATGGCCCTTCTCAATAGGTTGTTTAGGAGTGCTAGCATCCACTACTTCTGGATGGAATGGGTGTGACTCCTTAATATTTTAATGGCATAAAAGTTGACATACATCTTTGTGGAGATTATTAGTATAATTTAGTGGAGTATATATTTAAAAAGGACAAGAAGCCCCCAAGAGGCCACTTCTACATGGTGTCCTATATATTGGACATTATTATGGCCATTATATATGTTTACAATAGAGCACTCTGGGAGCCAATCCTAGACTGCATTAATAGCAAGCTATGTGACTATTTTCCCTTTATGTATATTTACTCATACATGAGGAATATAGTCAAGATTTATGAAGACATTTACTAGCAATTTTGGATGGTAATACATGAGAAACCCTTGGCCCAAGTATATAAACTTATTATGATGACATTATGGCCAATAGGTGATTATTGGTTATATACTAATTATATAATAATAATGTTAGTGGGGACCAAGGTTTCACCTTTGTGTCTACTAAAGTATGTCCTAGAAAAGTTGGTTGAGTACGAGATTGCATATCAACTCTGGTGGAAGATCGATGAAGATATGAAGAAGAAACACAAGAATATGTTCCATAGATCTTGTTTGATGATAATCATGATTTTTTACAACAACATGAAACATGTTTTAGAGGTTAGGAGAATAAAATAACTATACTTATTGGTTTCATTGGAACACCAGGATTGGGATCCCCATAGCCTTATTCAGAATCATATCACAAGTTTGGGTATCCTATACTATCATGAGCCATGCAAGCATGATTTTATCTTTCTAAATGTTGATAATAATCATGAGTTAATCTCTAAGGCACAAATGTATGGATTAATAGATGATGTCCAAAGGTATCCTTCACTTATAATTTAGGAGGCACACACTCAACTTCCACCTCTAGGTAATTGGGCTTAAATAAATTATTGATCATTTAGACCTTCCTATCAAACTATGAAAAAATCAAGCCCATCCCAAGTATGTTCATCCTAATCATCATCACCCCCTGTGATGATGGATATTAAGAAATAACAAGGTGTGGAAGAGACCCCTACTATTACAGTCTCTTTGGTGGGAGCAGATGAGCCAATCAACATTGATTAATCTAATTTAGAAGATTCAAGACTTCTCAATATGAGTGAGACACCTAATAATTTATATGTGGATGTTTCACCTACCTCTACTTCGCAATCTTCTCCCATGATAAAAAAGGTAACACTTTATTACAAGAGGAAGTGAAGAGTTCCCAAGGACCCTATGACTTCATCTATGAAAACACTACTACAAGAAGGGCCTGTAGACTAGGGACAAACATCAATGAAGACTGATATTAATAAGGAGGATGAGGATGAGAAACTTTATATGGTTAAGGTCATGATTCTTTAAGGAGACAAAGGGAAATCACCAGTGGAAAATAAATCTCTAGGAGATGCTCCTAGTATCATGGATATTTTTGGTTCACTTACTTTTATTCCCATAGTTCCCATTATTGCCTCAGTTTCTATTGTTTCTTTAGATTCGATTAGTTTTATTGCTTATACAGTCCCTATTGTGTCTTTGGCTCTTACTACTAATTTTCTTCTATTTTTTTCCATAATTCCTATTGTTTCCATTATTTCTTCAATTGTTATTGACACTACTACCCCCAAACCAAAAAAGGTTTTCTTAAAAAAAATTAAGGAAACCTTTACCAATACCCAGGGGCCAATTCAAACCACTCAACTAGGTCTCCCTATGTCATCATCTATACCACTCCTACCACTTATATTGTTTGATCCACAAGAACTAATAAGAAGAAGGCCATATACATTAGATTGGCAATTTGGTAATATAGATTGGTAAAAGATATTTTTTCCCTCATTACTAGATCCCTTATAAATATAGGTACTAATGGAATATTCAGGGGACATTTTAATAAGGACCACTACTAAGGACACTCATTCAATTGATCCTACAAAATTGGTGATTCCATGGTGGGTTGTCGATTTGAAGGCCCAAGCTACACAAAGGCCAAATTTAGTAATCATAAAGTTACACATGTTAAGCTCTATTTTTTACAAGGCCATAATATTATCCATAATCTAAATAAGATAAAGAGATAATATGAATCTATCAGGGGTCTAATTTTAAAGGAAATACATGACATTTTCTCTTTATCCAAAAGGAAGAATAAGAAGATATGAGAGTCTCCTTACAATTAATATTTTATTATCTATTTCTAGACTCATACCGAGGCTTTGCTTGAACTACATGTAGGCACCAAAAAATTTAGGCAAGAACTATATCAAGACATGGATCAGGTGTGAGCAGAACAAAAAATTATACATGTTCTTAGGGAGATTTAAAATTATGTCCAGAATGCAGCCCTCAGGTTATATAATATTATGGACACTATCAATTCAATGAAAATAAAATTTTCTCCTCATTTGTTTGAAACATATAAATTATTCCATTTTAATAAATAAGATGAGAATAAATTAAATTTCCTTATATTGTGCACAACTAATAAGGCCTACATCCATCTAGATCTGATGACACCACTTGAAGTAGCCAATGCTCTCAATTTGGTGGTCATCAGAATATAGAAAGCATGAGATTGGGTGTCAATTGTGTAAGCCTTGATCCTAAAGCTATTAGAGCATAAGAAGTAGGTATTTTTAATTTGTGGAAGAATTAAAGTTATCCTAGGCTAAAGACCCTTCAAAAAAACTAATGGATAGGGACAATTTTGTTAGATTACTCCAATAATCATCTTCTAATTTCAAGCAAAGTCTTTAGGGATGTACATCGGATGAAATTGAGTGGGAACTTAGTTTTTCCAAGAAGAAGGTGACAAAAGTGGAGGTATTTCAAGTAGAATTTAGAACCATGAAGGTTGAGCACACCTAATTAATGATGAAAGTCACTAGGGTACATAGGCCACCTCTTCTAAACATGGATGTAATCAGACTCCATCATGTTATTGAGTATGAACATTATCAATATTTAGAGGCAAAAAATAAGCCATGTCTTTACCTTCCAATTTTTCTCCTATGACCACTTCGGTCCCACCAACTACTTCAACTACTATTTCATCAACCATGCAGGCCCCAACTATGGCTAAACCTTAGTTTTTCTCAAGTTGATATTATATATTTTTTCCATGTAAAATTGATGAATGTAATCAAAATTTTAGTTATACTTAATGAGTTCATGTAAGAATTAATTGGATTATTTTTGTAACAAGCACACACTACATGATCTTGCAAAGATTGTCTTATTCAAAAGACACCATTTTAGACATATCATTAGTCATGAAATATTTACATTCAATTAAAAATCTCATTATAATTATTAGCATGTAATTAGGCACTTTTCATGGATTTAGAGGATGCAGAGAGCCCTCCCCAAATCTATATATACTTGTAATTCTCTCATTTTTAGGGAGTTGAAATTTTCATTAATACAAGAAGATTTTTATTATTATTTTCATGCAATTATGTTGTCTTTCTTCTCCAAATTTATGTGATTAATTTTGTTTTATTTTCTTGTTGATTTATTATATAATTTGAAGTGTGCAAATTATACTTTTAATTCCTTATTGTTATTAATGGTGTATGTTAGTATAAGATGTGCAATAGATATTAAATGATTGTTATACATTATTAATTTTGTGCAACAAGGTTAACTATTTTGTTTCTCTAAATGTGTATAAGTGTCTCCCATGGTCTATATTTATAGGAGTGAGTAATAAATACCTTAAATACCTCCCTAACCTGAGCTATAATATTTTGTTACAAGGGTGTGCAAAAGCTACTCTCAATGAAAGCAATCTTTAGTTGAAGCCTTGGAGTATACTATACCATTTATCCTCAAAATCTATCACTGTGTTTTGGAAAAAGCTACTAGATGAAAGCATCAGTTTGAGACACTTATCCATAAATGAGACAAACTTGGAAGTAATCCCTTTTGATATCATAAAAATTTTCTTTTCTACTTTACTCTCCCCTTTTTGGAGTTTATTTTATAGATCTCCTCATTTTACATTAAGTTTTCAACCATCCAACTCAAATATGTTTCAATTTGTTTTAGGTTTCATTCACCCATACACACCCTATTAACAGATCTTATGCTTAGACAATTATTCTGCCATTTATTTGCTTAACCCATACCTATAACTAATGTCCAAGATTGGAGTTTACCTTCATTGAGATCCTAAAATGTTAGAGGCTACCTCATTTAGGGTGTAGTGTGCATAAAAACCACATCAACATCCCATTTCTTTGGAACTAAGAGGTCTACTTCTTGTTTTCTTCACTAGAAGGAGTCATATTTTATGTTTGAGTTGTAATGGAGACACCCAGAAGAGTAACCAGGTCTAGGGCTCAAGCTAGTCTTTTGGTCTCACCCTTATTGACTCACCAAAGGCATAGATCTTCACCATCTATCCCCATGATACCCTAATCCTAAACACCATCTCTAATGAGAGTTGATCATCCTATTAAAAAACCTATGACTCACCTAAATTTATCCAGTTTCACTACTACTTGTCCATGTGATGCACATAATATGCCAATGAATCTAGAAAAGTGCCTACCTTCTTTATCTCCTATGGGAGGAAGAATAGTTGAAGAACATATCAAGTATTTTAAGGCTGCCTTGAGATTAATGAATGCTATTGATGAAGAGGTTACATGCAAGAATTTCCCATTCACATTTAAGGATGTTACATATGACTAGTTCCTCAACTTATAAGAAGGTTCAATTACTTCATGGGATGATTTTCAAAATACTTTTCTTTTTCAATTTGGGCAAGTTACCAACCCTAGTATTATATATTATCACTTCACCAATATGAAGACGGAGCCTAATGAGCCAGTCTAGACTTTCAATGCCAAGTTCCAAAATATTTATACCTGGGTAAACAATACATATAAGCCATTAGAAGCTTTAACACTAGAGATGTACAAGAATTCTTTGGATATAATCACTATAGATTTTCTATAAAGGGTTACTACTGTCAACATATTAGCTTTACCCTATGATGAGGCTACAAACATTGATAGGTAGCTCAATCCTTGGGTACCAAGAGTTCCCAACTTTAGCACTAGCTTTCTATCCTTGAATTTTGTACCTCATATTAGTCATAATGTTTTTGTGTCCGGTCATGATCAACTATATGCATCCTCCTCTAACATTAGTGACACCAAATCAAAATTATGTTTTTTTAACAACCATGTATAGATGAGAAACCATCATTGGAATCAAAATTTAATCCCAATCAACACAATAACCACTCAAAATGTAGATTCCACCAAGGTAGAATTGGAATCTATACAAAAGATGGTACATAAGTTGAGTATTGATTTTTTAAACATGTAAAAGAAGATGGGCAATACTACAGGGTAGAATAATAATCAGACTTTTGAGTTTCCAAGATACAAAAATACTTTCATTAAGCCTATGAATAATATGGAACAATATCATGCTAACAATTTTCCATATATCAACATAATAGAGACAACACTGCCCAATTAGTGTAGGGTTCACAACACATCATAAAATGGTGAGATTGATTGTGTTCATTTTTGTGCAACATTTGAAAATTTCCAAATATAAATGGTGAGGCAAGATTTGATGAATAATTCACCATAATCACCCCATTCACCTAGCTCTTTGAGCACAAATATAGTATTTAAAACTCATGAATTTCCATTTCCAAGTGAGCATTATAATGAACTAGAGGACAATTTAGAAGAGGTGTAAGCTTTCTAGTAGTTTTAAAGAGGAAAATACAATTTAAAGAATAAATAACTATTCACCACATCTACTCTTCCAAAAAACATGAATATTCTATTAAATTTGAAGGTTGATAATAATCCACCTCCACCAAAAGGTAAAGATCAGCCTCTAAATGTGAAAACCTAGGGTAAAGGAAGATATAATATCATTGAATATATGAAGAGGATAGAGGTGAACATAACCCTACATGAATTGGCTTAGATTATAGAATAGAAGGAACTATTGTAGAAGTCTATCATAGAGAAGTCTTATAGGGACAAGCCAAATTCCACTCATATAAACATCATTTACAAGAGTAATCTAGAAGTTCCTCCTTTTTTGTTAACTATTAGATAATTTAGTAAGAATATACACAACTAATTAGTTTATTCAATAGATTTAGCTATTGTGATGCCAACATCCATCTATCAAAATCTTGAGTTAACCTCAATCCTAGGATAATACAGTAGTTCCCATGGTTGGGGAATTAACTAACATCTATATTCAAGTTACATATAAGGCACACATATAAATGACTATTGACATACTCATGGTATACATCCTATAAGGATATGGATTACTAATAATCATAGACTAATCAAAAACATTGAACAAATATGTGGTAACAGACTTCTCCCACATATGGTTTCCATGGAGGGGTATTCCAAATCAAATTTGAATCGATCAAGAGCCTAGGATAAAGCATCCCATTATGAAATAAAATTATGAAAAGGAAGAGGTTGTTTTAAAATATCCTAATCTTTGGATTTAAACCTTTGCCTCAAAGTTTAAAGTGCAAGAGCTAGAAATCCTAGGTCCTTCCCAGCTATGAAATCTCTATTTTAATGGTGCAAGATCCAAGCAAGGATCAAGCATTAGTGTTGAATTGGTTGACCCACAAGGTAATACATACCTAACATCATATAGGTTACAATTCCATTTTACAAATAATATATTAGAGTAAGAATCACTTATTTTGGGGCTAGAATTCACTCTCAAGCACAATGTTAGGTAGCTCCTTATACATGGAGATTCATAACTGGTGACTAATTAGGTTAGGAAGAAGTAACAATGTAAGTTTTCATATCTTAAAAGTTATAAACATATGGCTTGGGATTTAATTGAATCATTTGAGGCATTTAATATGGTAGTCATTCTGAGAGAAAAAAACTAGGTTGTTGATTCACTAAACACTTCAGTTATCAATTTGGCATCATTACATGAATCCAAAGTGTAGAGGTTTTCTATAGATCTCATATCTTACCCATTAGTTCATAATAATATAAAAAATTCTAAGTGTTTGATGATCACCAACATATTGTCCAATTCTTGACCTATTCAAGATAGTTTGAATCCCAAATCATTGATGATAAATAGTTTACCTATTTATGCCATGAGGAATTGTGAAAGGAAAAAGTTATTAAACACAAGTTAATTTATCTTCCTCTAGGAATAGTTTCTTTGGATAGAGAATTTTATATAGATGACCTATAATAAAAACAAATTCAACCCAAGATTAATGAATCTTATTTCATCAAGGAACACTTAAGAGATGAGAATGATCCATAATTTGTCAACATTGGTCTCAACTGATCTCTAGAAACAAAAAGCAAATGGTGGGAGATTTTTTCATCTAGTATAAGGATGTGATTGCATGGAATTATGAAGACTTAAATGTTTTCAAAAAAAATATTTATCACCCATATGATCACATTAAAACTAGAACATAATCCATTTATACAAAGATAAAGGCTAGTCAATCCCATCATAGAATTCCTTATCTAAAAAGAAGTGCATAAATTATTAAGTGATAGGATAGTGTTCCCTATCAGGCACTCAACCTAGGTTGCTAATTTGGTTATAGTCAAGAAAAAGAGTGGGTAAATATGATTGTGTGTTTATTTTAGGAACTATAACAAGGCTTATGATAAATAAAATTACTCATACCTTCTCTACATGAATTGATCCATATAGTGAGTGTTTCTAAAATGATTTCCTTCCTAGATGGATTTTCAGGGTATAACCAAGTGCTAATTGAATCTTAAGACATGATGAATACTACATTTATGATGAAGTGGGGTACTTATGCATATAAAAGGATGCCTTTTCACCTAATCAATGAAGGATTTACCTTTACTGAGATATGGATCAAGTATTTCAAGGGTTGATAGGTAAATGCATAATTATTTGTATGGATGACCTCACTATTTTCTCAAAGAATAAAACCAATCACATGAGTCATATATAGTCAATATTTTAAATATGTAGAAGTTTTGACATCTCATTCAACCCTAAGAAGAGCATATTAAATTTTATTAATGGTAAATTATTTAAGCACATCATCACCAAATAAGGGATCATTATTAATCTAGACAGAGTTTAATGAATTTCAAAGATTGCATTCCCAAATAGCGAGAAAGAGCTCAAGTCCTTTGAAAAGATAAATTTTGTAAGTAAGTTTATCTTTGGTTTTGAAAAAAAATTAGGCCTCTAAATGAAATTCTCAAGTAAGATGCCAAATTATAATGGACACTAGAATCTTGAAAATATTTTCAATACATCAAATATGCCATACGTTAGGCCCTAGTGTTGATCATCCGTAACTTCAACAAAGAATTCCATTTGTATTTGTTTGATTTAGAACATACAATTGCTATTGTACTTACCCAAAATAAGGATAATAGTGAGCATCTGATTTCATTTATGAGCACAATTTTAAAACAATCAGAGATCAAGTACTCTATGATATACAAGCATATCTTTAATTTCATCAAAGCAACAAAGAAATATTGGCATTATATCTTGAGAAATAAAACTATTGTTATTGCACCAGATCCTGATATCAAGATCACTTTAGGATAAAATGAATTAGGAGAGTGATAAGGAAAATGGATGGCAAAATTTTAGGATTTTGACATAAAAATAAAGCCTACGAAAATTATCAGAGGATAAGGCATCATTTAGTTATGACTGAGCCTGACCCACACATCACTATTGAAAAGGTCCTTAAGACCCAAGTATCTAAAGGAAACTTTTATGAAAATATCACTCAATAAATACTCATAGGTACTTTCCCCCTAGAACACAATAGAGAACTAAAAATAGCCTTGAGGCTTAAATCTTCTCATTATATGATTCAAAATGGGATTATCTAAAAAAATAAATTATGAAGGCATCTACTTGAGATGTGTATCCCAAGAATAAGCTTAATATATCTTGGATAAATTGAACCAAAAGATAGGCATTGGCCATCCATAGAGAACCACCATAACACATAATATTATCAAAATGGAATATTATTATCCAATAGTCTTCAAGGATTTACACACTCATGTGAGAACATGTCATCAATACCAGGTTTTAGAAAAAGAGAAGTGTATATGTCAATGCCATTGCATCTTATAATTGAAGGAAGACCATTTTAAAATTGAGGTTTGGATTTCATTAGTATCATCAACCTGAATTCCTCAGCCAACCATAATTTTGTGCCCATAACTATAGACTAGTACACTAGATGATTGGAAGTAGTGGCAACAAGGAATTCTAGAACACAAGATGTGATCAATTTTCTTGAATAAAATATCACAACTAGGTTTGTTACCTCCATATCCTTAGTTTTTTATAGTGGGCTAGTGTTCTAATCATTCAAATTTATTGAATGGGCTCATGGTAACCAAATCATCATCAGGTAATATTTCAACAATCACCTATAGGTAAATGGATTGGTTAAATTTATAACTAAGAACTAGACTGATGTTATCAAAAATTCATCTTTAGATAAACCCAAAGAGTGGTATCATATATTTAAGTATGCATTATTGGTAGATCGAATGAGATACAATCAAGCCCTTAAGGCTTAACCATCCTTGCCAATATATAGATGATAAACAATATTCCCAATTATGCTTAAGCTACCAACATATCAGTTTATGTACGAATATATGGAACCTAATGAGAAATTAGAGTCCCAATTAGTTGATATAATAGACATGGAAGATTCAAGGATGAAATTCTTACACAATTTTAGAAAACATCAGGACCTGGTCAATAGATGGTTTTATAGAATATCAAAGGTTAAAGCATTTAGAATTTTTGACCTGGTATTTTTATGGGACAAAGCCTACGAGAATAAAAATAGCATGACAAGTTTACCCCCTTTTGGATCAGACCTTATCAAATATCATAGATCTTGGCAAATAATAATTTTTGTTTAAGGGACCTCTAAGGTACAAATTAACATATCTAATCAATGGGTACCTTTTGAAGCACTACTTCATGGTTGTATCATATGAAAATGTCCCTGAATGACAACAAGTTCTAAGATAAATGTAGGAGTAGATTAGGCTTAGTAATTTCATAGTTATTTTTTCCTACTTTTTGTCATTTTCTTTCATTAAAATATTTTTCATGATTTCTAGATTAGTCTTTTCTGCTTTCAACATTTTGCTTTCCCTAATTTAGTTCCCTTTTTTCTAGAATATATGTCTTTCATTTTAGGAAAATATGATTGACTTCTTCTGGTATGACCAAGGTAAATGTAATTCACTAAATATCTCATGCATACTTGAGTTTATACAAAAATGTCATGGAGACATTTCTTAAAGAGAGAAAAAGTGTGGGAAGAGCATAAATGAAACACACAGGCCATGGCTTGTACATAGGTTTTACACCTTTATGATTGAAATTTTTAGAATTAGGGTATAAAAAAATAACTATGGTTATATCATAATTGAATACTTTTATCAGGTATGTAAAAGTTACTCTCTTTATTTTATGAAAACTCATAAAGCCTCCTCAATCATAAATCAAACACACTTCTCATTGTAATACTTGTTTGAGGTAATAACCATTGATGTAGATGTAACTAATAAGGACATTCTGGTATACTAAATTTTTCTCATACAACACCAACTTATAGTGGTGCCCATCTCCTTATCTATTTGTATTCAAAAAAAAAAATGACCAACGAATCCTAAAAGAGTGATCAGTAAACCTAAGGAAAATTTAAAGGTGATAAAAAACTCACATGATGAAATAAGATCAATGTATTATGCATCATACAATTTTATGAAATAAGGAAAGGGGAGGATTAAAAGGTATCTATGTCAAGGGTATGGATATCTGGCTAGTAGTAGAGTAATGCCTAAATTTACCTTATTTTTTCAATGTGCTTTAAGGAAACCAAAATTAAACCTACTGATTATTCCAAACCTTTGTTAAAACCTTAGAACAAGGGTAAAATAAAGTCATTACATCACACACAGATCTAGGCTATGAGTGATAATATTATGTGCATGAAGTTTCAAGAGTCTCTTTCATGTTTCTAGTTTAATTATTCTTTTAGTGTATGATACATTTTGGGTTTATTATTTCTAACCAAAGATTCTGATTTATCAAATACTAGGGAGTATTCCCCTTGTGAGTCATCATTTGTTGTACCCAACACACCCCACTTTTTAAAAAAATCAAATAGGGACCCATTACAGTTTGAGAGCCTAATCATAATTTGAAATACCTTTTCAGTTGACATTTATGTGTACTTAGTAGGGTCAAAATATTTAAAATTATTATCCCTCATGTTCATGATTCTTTTTAATTATTCTTATTATATGTTAATGCATTTGGATAAAATTTCCCCAACATCTATGTTTTTTTATGGGTTTTATTCATACTAACCTATTGATGGTTTTCAAGAGTTTTATATGTATGCAAGTTTTCCAAATATTTGTAAGAACTATATATTAAAAATCCTAAGTTTTTAAATTCACTTATTTTATACTTTCAAGTTTTTCATATCACGGATTTCATTTTTCAAAACTTTTACTCTTTAGGACTTTTGTTTGTTACGAGTTTTATTTCTTTGAGATTTTTTTATCATGAGTTTTGTTCATCAAAAATTTTGAAAATTCATGAATATTATAGGTCTTTTTAATTATTATACTTTGGTATTTTTGAGATTTTGAGACTTTTTTTGTCATAGATTTTGTACACCATAAGTTTTACACAATTTTTGACTTGATTCTTCGCATATTTTTTCTCTTCATAACTTTTATTGTCAAAACTTTTATTCATCATGAGATTTGTTCATCATGATTTTTTATCATGTCAACAAAATTGGTATTTTTGTATTCATACATTTTTGGTCTTCATGAATTTTTTATTCATGTTTTACGATCTGAGGCATCATGAGTTTTGACAATCAAGTTTTAACAAAAAATTTGACACAACTTCTAAGAGTATACTACATAACACAGTTAGTTTTTCACAAAACTAATGACAAAGCAATATGTGTCCAAGGGTGATAGTGTTACATTATTCCAAACATATACATGGTCTATATGGTATACCCACCAAACTAATTCATCCAATTAAAAATAAATAAAGTAAAACATGTCTAGATTCATTGGATATTATTGGTGCACGAACTAGAATTAAAGCCCCATCTTTGAACTATATGATCAAACTATGAATGGGTGTCATGCTTAATGATTATTGAATAATTCAAGATAAATTTCCTTCTAAGATAACTCAAATACCTAAATACTTACATATATTTATGATCTCTTTTCCATGAATGACTAGCCAACTAAATTGCCACTTGAATTACATGAATACATTATACAATAACATAGATTCATCTTCCAAGGCGTTCAAGGGAATTTTTATTTCATCCAAGTTATCCATTAAATACTCCATAGATTATATAGACACTATCTTTTATGTCATTGTATTTGATGTTAAATATACCAATTGTATAACATTATGGAATGTAATTGAGAACATGGATGAACATTCAATTGACGAGGACTTGAAAACATAGGAGAAGTAGCTAGTGGTTGATTTAATGCCATTTAAATGATAACAACTACATTTTCAAGTTTCCAAGATAGAATTAATACCATGCATTAATCTACTTCAAGACCTTTTCTTTGTAAGTAAGGTCTCTAATGGTTTCCTTCACTACCTCGATCATAAGATAGTTGTGGCTTGTATTTCTTGGGATGATTTCCAAAGATACCTATGGCTCCCCATTATAGATGAAACATATGATGGAACTTGGTTGAAAATTTAGAAGATAATTAATACATTAGATAACACACTAAAAAATTGGATAATACCAGGAGAGAAGGTAACCCTCAAATCTACCACCCCCTTTCCAATTACAAAATTTAGGTTAGGAATTTTGATTGAGATGACCCAGCTTACCAAGTTATTTAGGTGGAATACCAAGTTATCTAGATGGAATGGGTGCCAATATTTTATTTAATAATAACCTCAAATTTTACATGCACATTTAGGGAGATTATTAGTACCAAATGTTATACTCAAATTTTTCTTTATTTCCTCAAGAAGAAAGAGCAAAACAAAAAAGAAGGTTAAGGTTGGTAGAACCCAGATTTGGTTTGTGTTCCATGATCCAGATGGTTGTGAGAGATCCTCTTTGGCTTGGGAGGATGAAATACACAATAAAGAGACTAAAGAAAGGTTGTGTTAGTTAGGTAGGAAGGTGTATTGCCTAGCAAGCTAGATCTAAGAAGTAGATGACTTCCTTGGAGGATGTCAATCCACCTTTAAAAATAAGTTGATACTGATAAAATAAGGTTTCATAATGTAAATGAAAGAAATTAATTTAGGTGAAATAAATACTATTTAGAAGAAATTATTAGATTAATAAGATAAAATTAAGGTGAATGCCAAACTATTAAAATATGTTCCAATTATGGTTCGGTTATTGTTTCCAGTCTATATTATGATAGAAGTCAAGAAAATAGGGTTTTGATTGAGGGTAAAAAGTGATTTTTACTTGATAATTTTGGGTGTCTAGTTTTACACAGTGACCATTGATGGTCAGGGTGATCATCAATGATCAAGTTGATCATCAATGGTCAGGGTGATTATCAAAAGTCAAGGTGATCATCGACATTCAGGTGATCATTGATAGTTCCTATCAGTTCTGGTTTAGGTCTAAAAGGTTGCTTGTTTAAGGTTATAGAATGCTTCTAGAAGGTGGGTTTGGGTTAGATATTAGTTGCATGATAAAGGGTAAGGTTTAGAGGTAGATGGTTCAAGGGTTAGTCATTTAGATGACTAAAAAAAGGTTATGCGTGGATGGGTGTAATTTCTAAACTAAATAATTGAAACTTGAAATAAAGAATAATATAATTAGCTCATGGTTTGATAGTTGATAGTTGATGGCTTGGATAAGTTATATATCTTATTGAAGATGATTATTTATGAAGAAATATCTACATAAAAATTTGATGATTGATCTTGATATTTGTCCTCTCTCCTACTCTTGCTTCCTAATGATCTGATTACCTCCTCTCTCTATCTCTCTCAAGTTCTCCTCTTTTTATAAGAAGGAAGGAGAGGTCAAAAAATATGTTAATAATAGGTCCAAATTGTTATCTAAATATAAATCATGCATGCATTGGTTTACACATGAATTAAATGAGCTAATTATAAAAAATGTAAGTGAAAGTTGAAGGGTTTGTTAAGTTATTTAGGTAGTGAAACTTGACCATCGATGGTCAGGGTGATTGTCAATGATCTGGGTGATCATCGATAGTCAATAAGGCCAAAGTAGAAAGGTTAAAGTTAAGTTAGCCAAGTGGGTTTATCTAGTAGGTCAAACTTCTTGGGTCAGTTGGGTTAGGATTGGTCAGGGATCAAATTAGTTCCAAAGGGGTTCTAAGGAGGTTTAGGGGCATTTTGACATTCAAAATCATGATGTGTGGATTTTTGGTGTCTACATTTTTCCCCTTTTTTATTATGCAACTTTGAATTAACAAGATTTAAAACAAAAATGGATTACTGGTCAAAGGTCATGGCTTCTTGAGTATGGGAGGAGTTATTCCCCCTTAAACTAGGAGTCGATGAGGTAAAACAAAATTGGGTACAAGTTTGATAATGTGGATGATGGTGATGATGAAGGTGAATGCCATGAAGGTGGGTGATGATTTGGGCACTGAAGCATAAATAAGTGCACAAAATATGATAAAAAGGTGTGATATCCAAGATTTTACATAGATAAGGTTACCATAGTTAGTAAAAATTAGGTTGGTGCTAGAAAGATAAGTGATAAGTGGACCATGTGACCGTATTTAGGTATGGTAGATGGGTACACTTGTAAATGCAAGTCTCCTAAGTAATGTCTATGTTTCGATGGCTATCCAAGGTAGGAAGTGCTCTAGTAAAAACATAAACTAGCCAAGTGTCATGGGTATCCAAGGTAGGAAGTGATCTTGAAAAGACACAATTGGGTCTAGTATTCACTAAGGTGGTATGAGTTCAAAAAGTGTTTAATATGGCAATTGTCATTGTGATCAAAAAGATTAGGAAAAAGTCATCACAAAATGTGTGTTAGTTGGGCCAAAATGGACCAATGGTGAGATGATAAGGTGGTTAGAGTGGGAAAAGAAGGTGGTATCTATGGGTGGGTTTGAGTTGATGGAAAAAGGTAATCTCTAATGGTTGGTTTAGGTAATGGTTCTAGTTGGTGGAGAAAGGTGATCTCCAATGGTTAGTTTGTGGAGAAAGGTAATCTCCAATAGTTGGTGGTGTTCAAATTGGTTGCCCAATTTGGGGTACCACTTAGTTTGGTAAAAAGGTGCCCCATTTCCTACTGAAATTGTCTAAAGTGGGTAGTTAGGGGTGTTAATGACCCAAAAAAGGAAGACATACATCTTGACAAGGTTATCATGAAAGTAGGAGTAGGCTAAATGCTCTAATTGGTAAAGACCATAATGGTAAGATGGGTGCAATTATGAACATAAACCCTTCATGCTTTGCTTAGTTATTAGTTTGATGGTTAAAAAGGTAGCTTGATCATAAAGTGTCAAGTAAGCTCAAAATACTTTGATTTACTAAAGGGTAAAAAAAATATGGGTAAAAGTGTGACCTTCTTTTGGGGACGGCTTGACCCTTCTATGGTTAACCTAGGAACCATGATAGACAAGTCCATGCTTTATGTTAGTTGTAGATTGATCAATGCAGGAAGTCTACTTATGCTATTAAGAAATCTAATTATGTCTTTCTTGGGATTGCTTTGCTTTTTTTTTAATATGGTCTTTTGATTACTTTGTTTGATGGTGGTAGGAAGTTGATCTATGTGAGAAGCTTCTAAGTGATAGTTGGCTTGAAAAAATTGACTTATCCATCCTTTAAGGGAGTGGTCTAAGCTTTATATTTATACATGTTGATAGATCTCCTTCAAGGGAGTAGTCTATATTTTTATGCATTTTTTGATAGGTGTGGGTAGTCATCCTTCAAGGGAGCAATCTACAATGCTAGAGATATGACCCAAGTGATATTTGGTATCCTAAATGTATTTATTTTGGTTTATACGTGGATGAGTATATACAGGGATAAGGCTTTCCTTTATGGGGGAAAAACAATAGCACAAGAATTTTGATGATGGGTAAAATAGATTTAAGTGATAATGACCATGGGAATCTATCTTGTAAAGGTGTGGAAAGTACCATGAGAATCATGCCATGGGTGGATTCATGACACCCATGTTCAATATTAAGCTAAAAGGTTGTGACAAATAATTATATGTTCTTGTTTGTAGTCAGTTGTCCTTAAAAAAAAGGAAATGAAGGTGGTATGATAGTAAGGGATGAGCTTAAGTTAGACACCAGATGACGTAGGAACTTGTATTTAACAAAAGAACATACAAAAACATAAAGCATTGAGGGGTTTAGGCTCAGATATGCCCCATATCCATACTTAACCATGAATGCTTTTGGCTAATTAAGGTTAAAGATGTCCCCCAATTAATTTTTGACACTTGAAAATACATGGAAAAGATGTTGGATTGATAAATGGTTAAAAAGCAAGGTTGGTTAGGTGGTTGGGTTGTGGAGAAAGGTGATCTCTGATGATTAGTGGGTTGGTGGAGAAAGGTGATTTCTAATGGTTGGATGGGTTAGTTTGAAAAAATATTTGGTTAGGTTGGTTGGATAAAGGTGATCTATAATGGTTAATTTGGTTTGATAAGGTAAGGCTAGGTGGCTAGATCCTTTTGGAGGGAGAGTTCCCCTAGTTTCTCTTTCCATGAATGTTGAGGTAGAAAAAGAATCCCAAGTAAATACATGGGTTACTAAGAGGGTCTATGAAATATTAAGATGAATTCATTTGTCACCCAATGGTTTTTAATTATTAGTTGTTATTTTGGAGTTCAAGTTGTAGGTGGTGGTTCAGATGGGATTGTTGTTATGGTGATATGGCGAGGAAAACATTATTGGGTTGGATTTGGATAGGTTTGAGGTCCAAAAATGATGTTGGGAACATCATCTTGAAATAGAGGTGGTGTGGAAAAGAGTGTCGAATTATACCAATGATGGAGCTTAGGTGAAGTGTGGGTATCTAGGATAAAAGGGTAGCCAAGATTTAAGAAATCTTGAATGAAGGGTTGATGTTGGTTTGTGTTGATAGATAAGTTATTTATGGTTGGATTAAAATTTAGGTTGATCATGGTTGATTGATTTGGTTTAGAGGTTGGTTTGATTGGTTGAGGGAGGTAGGATGGGTAGTTTATTTGGCTTATTGGTTGGGTTTGCTTGTTTGGTAAGGTAAGGTGACAAACATTAGACCCTATTCAAAAGGGAGTCAAACCAAAGATAATGTCATTAGGTATATGAAAACTAGCATATTATAGAGGAATTAAATGGGTTTAGTTTTATCTGAGTTTGGGTTGAATTTAGTTATAGGTGAGGTGTTTTGAGTTTGGGTTGGCTCCATTAAAAGGGGAAGTGGAAGAGTTGGGTTGGTTTCCTTAATGATGGTTTTAAAAAAAAGTTGGAAAGGCTATTCTTGGTCAACAAGTGGGTGGTTTAAGGTTGATTCTTCCTTAGTGATGATTTTAAAAGGAATTTGAATAGAGTCCACTTGGTTAACAAGTGGATCAGTTGGGGTTTAGATTATGGTTTCCCTAGTTATAGATGCACTAAGGACCAAATCTAATGAAGGGACCTCATTGTGTTGAGGGCTTTCATCATGGTTTTGCACAATAATGGGTGAAAAAATAGGTTTAATGATTTATTACTTGAAGACATTCAAGGATAGGTTGGGGGTACATGGAGATTATCATTTATAACCTCCTTTTGATCGATAAGGTTTTGGATAAACATCTTAAAAGACCCACATCTATCTTCCACATGTCCATTTGTATGATGATATGTACAAAAATCATTCTCTATGAACCAAATGGGTTTTAGAAGAGAATCATTGATATGTTTGATTTGAGGGAATCTAATGACAGAAGCCCTTAAAATGTTTTCAAGGATTGAGGCATATGATTCCCCTAGTGGGGTATACTACCTAGGAAGAAGGTGCACCAATGGCTCTTGAGGTTGCGAGCTAATTGGTTGGTTTGGTAAAAATTGGTTGGTCAAATAAGTTGGATTGACTCAACAAGTTTGAGTGATTTGATGGGTTGGGTATGCTTGATAAGGTTGGTAGGTTAGAAAATTTTGGTTGATATTTATTGGTTTGATTTGGTGAGGTTGGTTGGTTTAATAAGATTGGTGGGTTCAAAAAGTTTAGTTGGTTGGATAAGGTAGGTTTGTTCGAGAGGCTGGGTAAGGTTGAGGTATTTGATGGATATGACATGGTTGATATGGTGGGTAGTTTTTATATGGTAGGATGGCTTAAAATTATTGGTTGGTTCAATATGGTAGGTTGATATTTATTGGTTGGATTTGATGGGATTGATAAGGTTGAAAAGGTGGATAAGGTAGGTTGGATTGATAGGTTTGATAATGGTGGTAATGGTGATAATATTGATTGGTTAGAAAATTTTGTTTGATATTTGTTGGTTGGATGATTGTTGGTTTGATTTGATGAGGTTGATAAAGTAGGTTGATAGTGATTGGATTGATAGTGATTGGGTTGATAGTTGTTGGTGGTATGACTAGGGGGATAGACCAAGTCTTGGTTTTGAGATAAATAAGGTCAACACAAAGGAGATAAAGGTGATAGATATTATGTTTGAGGTGATTGATATCATGGTTGGGGTATGTAATCAAAATATTGGTGAGGTTGAGGTAATTGATATGATGGTTGGGATAGGTAACCCAAAGATTGGTGAGGTTGAGATAGTTGAGGTGGGTTATGACAAGGGTCAATAAGGGTTGAAAGGTTATTGTTTGGTTGAGGTGATGATCAAATGGTTATTGAAAGGTGGCTAATTAGTTTTTTTTGAGGTTGAATTGATTGTCGGTAAGGTTGGGTTGATTGTACGTAAGGTTAGGTTAATTGTAGGTGAGGTTAGGTTGATTATAGGTGAGTTTGGGGACATAAATTACTCTTGATGAAAGGTAACATTATAAAAAAAGAGGGTTGTCTTCTAGGAGTCTAAAAAATTTAGTATCTCCTGGAGAAACTATAGGAGGGCTCTCCATTGAACAAGGCAATGGAGATGAGGTGGATGAAGGTAGAAGGTTTCCAAGAGAAGTTAGATTCCTCACAACTCAAACAAAGAGAATACAATAAAAAGACAAAAAAGATAAAATATACACTAAATAATGTTAAATCCTAAGGTTCTTCTTAGTCTCTCTTGTGGCTTATGCCTTAAGCTTGAATTGTGTGGCTCAACTTGGCTTGTAGAGTGGGTACTAACAAAGAATTGTATGGTTTGTTTTAGGTTGTGTTTAGGATCTCAAAAGGATATATGCTAGAAATCAATACATGGCTTGGTATTGGGGCCTACCCCCTCACTTCACACACCACAATGATTAGGGTATCGAGTGCTTAGCTAGTATATACTGATTTTCAAAGTTTATACTCATACAAAGAGTTGAGTTAGTTCTCCCATTGGTAATGAACTCCAAGTAGGATTATCGGGAAAGGGTAAGGTGACTACTAGGTGATGAAATCCTAGTTGAACTTTGTCTCAAGTTTGTTTTATGTTTAATTGATGAAGGTGGTTTGTTTTAGTGTGTATAAAATACTGATGATACGATAAGATTACTTTGCCATAAGTTAAAATATGTGAGTTAAACTTGCAAGCAATCAATGTATGTACTTAATTTTACTCCCAAAATAAAATTTAATGTTATTTAGGAGCACAGAATATAGAGAATCATATATATGCAAATGAAATAAACCCAAGTAAAGACATAAGGGTCCCATCTGGCATGCCATAAATGTTATACTCAAATTTTTCTTTGTTTCCTCAAGAAGAAAGAATAAAACTAAAAAGAAGGGTAAGGTTGGTAGAACCTAGATTTGGTTTGCACTCCATGATCTAGATGGTTTTGAGATATCCTCTTTGTATTGGGAAGATGACTTGCATATAATATATACTAAAGAAAGGTTGTGTTAGTTAGGTAGGATGGTGGATTTCCTAGCAAGCTAGATCTGAAAAGTACATGACTTCCTTAGAGGCTATCAATCCACCTTTAAAAACAAGTTAATGCTGATAAAAGAAGGTTGCATAACATAAATGAAAGTACTTAATTTAGGTGAAATAAATACTAATAAAAAAATGCTAAAATTAACAAGATAACATTAAGGTGAATGCCAAACTATTAAAATATACTCCAAGTATGGTCAGTTTGCTATTTTTAGTCTGTATTATGACAGAAGTCAAGAAAATAGGGTTTTGGTTGAGGGTAAGAATTGGTTTCTACTTACTAATTTTGGGTGTCTAGTTTTACACAGTGATTGTCTATGATTAGATTGATCGTCAATGGTCAGGGTAATCATCAATGGTCAGGGTGATCATTGATAGTTAGGGTGGTCATCGATGGTTACTATCAATTTTGGTTTGGGTTTAGAAGGTTGCTTGGTTGAGGTTATATAATGGTTCTAAAAGGTGAGTTTGGGTCAGATATTGGTTGCATGATAAAGGGTAAGGTTCAGAGGTGGATAGTTTAAGGGTTAGTCATTTAGATGACTTAAAAGAGGTTATGGGTGGATGGGTGTAATTTCTAAACTAAATAATTGAAACTTGAAACAAAAAAAAATATACTTAGCTCATGGTTTGACAGTTGATGGTTGATGGATTAGAGAAGTTTTAGAGCTTGTTGAAGATGATTATGGATTAAGAGATAGTTGCACAAGAATTTGATGATTGATCTTGATTTCTATCCTCTCTCTTACTCTTGTCTCCTGATGATTTTAATACCTCCTCTCTCTCTCTGAAGTTATCCTCTTTTTATAGGAATAAAGGAGAGGTGCAACAATATGTTAACAAGGGCTCCAACTTTTTGTCTAAATATAACCGGTGCATGAATTAGTTCACATGAATTAGATGAGATAATTTTAAAAAAGAAATTTAGAGTTGAAGTATCAGTTAAGTTGTTTTGGTGGTGAAACTTGATCATCAATGGTCAAGGTGATCATCAATAGTCAGGGTGATCATCAACGATAAAGGTGATCATCAATGGTTAGGGTGATCATTGATATGTGATAGGGCTAAGGTAGAAAGGTTAAGGTTGGGTTAGCTAGGTGGGTTTATCCAGTAGGTCAAACTAAATTGGGTCGGGTGGGTTAGGATTGATTAGAGTTAAAAAGGGTCAAATTGGTCCCAAGGGGATTCTAAGGTGGTCTAAGGGAATTTCAACATTTAGAATCATGATGTGTGGATTTATGGTGTCCACACCAAGGTAGTGGATAAGATGTTTCAAAATAACAAGAGTCCCCCCAAAGGCCACTTCTACATGATGTCCTATTTATTAGATGTTGTTATGGCCATTATCTACATTTAAAATGGAGCACTCTAGGATTTAGCCCCAAACTATATCAAGAATAAGGTATATTAATACTTTTCCTTTATGCATATTTACTCATACATGAGGAATATAATCAAGATTTACGAGGACATTTACCCTCAAGTTTGGAGTGTGATACACAATAAACTCTTGGCCTTAGTATCTAAACTCAAGAAGACATTATGGCCAAGGGGTGATTACTAGTTATATCCTAATTATATAGTAATCATGGTTTTGGGTACCAAGGTTTCAACTTTGTGTATACCAAAGTATGTCCCATACAAGTTAGTTAAGTAAGATATTGCATATCAGATCTACTGAAGCATTGATGAAGATATGAAGAAGACACACAAGATCTTATTCCATGGCTCTTCTTTAATGATATGAAGTATTTATTACACTGACATGAAACATTTTGGATAAGTTGGGAGAATCAGAGAGATACTCATTGGTTTCATTGAAACACCAAGATTGGGATCCCTATGGCCTCATTCATAAGCATATCATAGGCATGGGTTATCCCATACTAGCATGAACCATATGAGCATGATTTTATCTTTTTAAATGTTGATAACATTGATGAGGTCCTTCCAAGGCAAAAATTGATAAATTAACAAAGGATGCCTTAAAATAAATATAAAGGGATATTTCCCTTACAATTAAGGAGGTACACACTTGAATTTCACCTCCATGTGGATCGGCTTCAATAGGTTATAGGTCCTCTATTCCTTTCCAACAAACCATATACCAGGCAATCCCATCCCAATTAGGGTCATCCCAATCACCACCACCACCTCTGATGATGGTTGTTAATCAAGAGCAAGGTGTGAAAGAGACCCCTATTGTTAAAATATCTTTGGGGGAAGAGGATGAGCCAATAAACATTGATTCATATTTTTTATAATATTCAAGACTTCCTACTATGAGTGAGATGCCTACTACTTTAGATGTGGTTTTTTCACCTACCACTACTTAGTAGGCTTTTCTATTGCATCAAAAAGGTAACACTTTATTACAATAATAAGTCAAGAGTTATTAAGTACCTTATGCATTCAATTATGAAAACACTACTACAAGAAGGGCCTACAGACCAGACATAAACATCAGTGAAGGTTGAGCTTAAGAGAGTCAAAAGGAAAGAACCAATGGAATCTAAATCACCAGGTGATGTTCATAGTACTTGGCTATCTCTAGGTCACTTACTTTTGTTCCCATAGTTCCCATTGCTACCTTAGTTTCTATTATTTCTTTGGATTCCATTAGTTATATTGCTTCTACAATTCCTATTATGTCTTTGGCTCCTATTGCTACTTCCAGTTGCTTCCATAATTCCTATCATTTTCATTGTTTCTTCAATTATTATTGACCTTGCTACTTCTAAATCTAAAAAGGTTCACTTTAATAAAAGTAAGGCAACCCTTACTAGTACCCAAGTTTAATTTAAACCACTCAACTAGGTTTCCCTATACCATCATCTACTACCACTCCTCCACTTCTATTATTTCATCCACAAGAACTATCAGAAAGAAGGCCACATATATTGTCCACCCCATGCCTTAATTGGGTAATGCATATTAGCAAAAAATAATTTTCCCTCATTACCAGATCCTTTACAAATGCAGACACTAATGGAATCTTCAAGGGGCATTTTAATAAGGACCACTACTGAGGACACTCAACTTGTTTATCTTACATAATTGGTGATTCCATAATGGGCTACTGATTTGAATTCCCAAGTTATATAAAGTCTAGATTTAGTAATCATAAAGCTACCCACAATAAGCTCTATTTTTTAAAAGGCCATATGAATTATCCAAAGAGTAAATAAGAGAAAGATAGAATATGAATCTGGAAGGGGTCTAATTTTAGAGGAAGGATATGAGTCTTTATCTTTGTCTAAAATGAAGAATAGGAGGACAAAAGAGTCTCTTTATAATGAATATTTTGCAACCTATTTCTATAATCATACAGAGGTTTTTCTCAAACTACATGTAGGCATAAAACAAGATACGCAAAAATTACAACAAGAGATTAATCAGGTGTGATAAAAATAAAAAACTATACATGTTCTTGGGGAGATTTAAAATGATGTCCAAAATGCAGTCCTTAGGTTTTATAATATTTTAGACATCATCAATTCAATGAAAACATAATTGTCTCCTCATTTGGTTGAAATATATAAATTATTTAATTCTTTGAAATAAAATGAGAATAAATTTAATTTCATTATATTTTACATAACTAATAAGGCATATAGCCATTTGGATATGATAACACCACTTGCAATAGCTAATTATCTTAATTTAGTGGTCATTAGAATGCAATAATCATGAGATTGGGTGTCAAGTATGTAAGACTTGATCCCAAAGTTGGAAAAGTATGAGAAGCAGGGCTTGTAAATTTTAGAAGGATTAAAGCTATCATTGGCTAGAGATCCTTTGGATAAATTAATGGAAAGGGCTAGTTTTGATAGATTATTCCAGCAAGCATCTACTAATTTCAAGAAGAGTCTTCAGGGATGTACATTTGATAAAATTGAGAAGGAATTTAATTTTTATTGGAAAAAGGTGACAAAAGTGGAGATCTTTTAAGTATAATTTATAACCATAAAGGCTAAGCATGCCTTCCTATTGATGAAAATCACTAGGGTACACAGGCCATCTCATCTAAACATGGATGTATTCAAACTTCAACATGTTATTGGGTACAAACATTATTAGGATTTTGAGGTAAATAAATAATCAATGTATGGAGGTTCTAATTCAACTCCTACCACCACTTCAATACCACAGACTACTTTAAGTTCATTTCATCAACCATGCAAGCTGTGACTATGAGTAAACCTTAATTTTTCTTAGGTTGATATTGTATGTATTTTGTATGTAAAATTTATTAATGTAACTAAGATTTTATTTATACTTAATGAGTGCATGTAAGATTCAATTGGATTTTTTTTTTAACATTCACAAGTTGAATGATAAGATTGTCTCTTATTCAAAAGACACAGCCTTGGCCATCTCATTTTGCATGAAAAAATTATATTCAATTAGAATTCTCATTTTGATTGTTAACATGTAATTAGGTAATTTGCATGGATTTGGAGGATGAGGTTACCCCTCCCCAAATATATATATATACTTGTAATTCTCTCATTTTAAGGGAGTTAAAAATTTCATTAATACAAGAAGAAAACTTTTTGATTATCACACAACTGTGTGATGTCTTTCTTCTCCAAATTTGTGTGATTAATTATGTTTTATTTTCTTGGTTGATTATGTAATTTTAAGTGTGAAAACACTACTTATAATTCCTTGTTATTAGTAGTGTATGCTATTATAATATGTGCAATATATATTGAATGATTAGCAAAAATTATTAATTTTATGCAATAGGGTTGATTGTTTCATTTCTCTAAATTTGAAGTGTCTCATATGGTATAGATTTATAAGACTGAGAAATAAATACCTTAGATACCTCCTTGACCTGAGCTATAATATTTTATTACAAGGGTATGCAAAATCTATTCTTAAATAAATCAATCTTTAGCTAAAATATTAGAGTGTATTATACCATTTATCCTTGGAATCACCTGTTGTGAGTGTATGTGTATGAGAAATAGATACTAGTTGTAAGCATCAATTTAAGACACTTGTCTATGAATGAGACCATCTTGGAAGTAATCCCTTTTGAGATCATAAAATCCTTCTTTTATTCTTTACTCTCATCTTTTTAGAGTTTACTTCACAAATATACCCACTTTATAATAAGTTTCCATCCATCTAATTCAAATAGGTTTCAATTTAGTTTAGGTTCTATTCATCTATACACACCCAATTAACAACCTACATGCTTAGCCAACTATTCCACCACCTGATTATTTAACCCATATCTACAACTCATGCCCTAAAATGGATTTTACCTCCATTGAGATCTTAAAAAGTTATAAGCTACCTTTTTGGGGTCTATTGTGCATAAAAACCACATCAACTAGCCTATTTATACTATTAAATTTGTGAAGCTTATAACCACAAAATGGAGGATTGTGGGGTAATTGATGAAATTCATGAGGATAGTTAGAGAATGTCATGATATACAAACACAATTCCTTAAAATCAATTTTATGGTGTATATAGTAGTGAACTCTCATTTTATATGAAGAGGTGGTGTATTAAGTGGAGTTTTTTATCCCACACACATTATTACAAGTGTGGCTCATCAAAACACTATTATATGGATTATATAAAGTCCCATACTTTTAGGTATTGATGAGAAGAACATAACCTATCATAATTCCCCAACTTCTATGTGAATCTAATACAAATGGATAAGGATGAGAAGGAAACATGAATTATTTAGATCATATGCCTAGGTGATTGATGGATGCTTAAGGAGGGTGGGAAAAAATTACCTCAAGACCCTAAGGTTAATAATAAAACACATAATGGTTCCAATACTTAATCACCTATTTAAGCACCACTAAAATAGAAGATACATCATGAAGATACTTCATTAGATGTTAGTTATCATGATGGTTTCAACTAAAATCTCATACTATAAGAGTTGGTGGATGTGATTTGAAACCTAAAAGGTGAGATTAAATATACAAAGGATGTGGAAACTAAGGCCTAAGAAAAGATTTAACATAAGACTAATGGATAATAGGTTTATGTAATCTTATAATTATGCACCCACTTTTGCTTAGAGAGAATAATTCCCCTACTTAAAAATTAGTTGGTACAAAATATTTCAAGTCTAGCGAATAACCTCTATAGAAACACCGAGTAAGGGGACATGAGATTAAGATAATAGAAAATATTATAGATCAATAATTTTTTATTGATGCCACAATTTATTGATGGTTAATTCATGACATCTTACTTGATATTAAGACTTGGGTGAACATTTTGATAAAATAATCCTAACACAAGATGGGTAGCCTAGCACTAAGATAATCACCTCAATTTTTATTTATAGTAAATAAGACATTAATTTAATCCTTTGGAATTCTAAATAACATATCTATTGATATCATGAGTATAAATTTAAACTCTAAGTTTTAAGTTATTGAATTGGTTGAGGTAGATAACTACCCTTATTTGCTTGTTATACATTGGTGCTATACCAAAAATACATACATGTGTTTTAAGAAGTGTTATCTATTTTTAAAAATTAGATCAATGTGTTGGCATTCCTATAAATAATTATCATGGGTATGCATATGTTAAAATTAATGACATGGATGAAGAGGTAAATCATATATACAAAGTCACCACACAAGGCAAAAATAATTTTTACCCTAATAGTGAATTAGTCCTTAGTTAGGGTGATGTAAGTTCCATCTCTAACACTAATAATGTTACATGTGATTGGTGGTTCATGTCAAGATCTTGCTCCTCAATTAGAGCACATATGATTACTTCTTGTATTAGCAACTAAACATGGAATTATACCAGAATCAATAAGTAACTAGAAATATGAAACAACACAGGATTTGAGAGACAATACACAATTGTATTAAATACTTAGAAGAAAATACAATAAAGAAGATGCCACTTCCTCCACCTCAAAGGCTCGCCACACCTCAAGACCTTCTTCCCTCTCTCTCTCAGTCCCAACAATCAACTCAAATATATAATTGATGTTCACCTCTCCAACCAGTCATTAACAATGCTGCTAGTACACCAAGTACACAACCGTACTCCAAGTAGATCTCCTGCTCTCTGCTGCTACCTAAAAATCACTAGACCTTACTCACCAATGTAGATCTCCAATAGAATCCATGCTCACCTGCTGACTAAGATCATACATATATAAAGAACCCTTCTGATTCTCCAAACTAGCACCCACCTTAGTACTATGGCACTAGGAGGAACACACCATTGCTCACCTCTCTCAGAAGGAGCTTATATGCTCTCTTACTCTCTAGCTACAAGTTTACAATACAACCAATGAGTCTCTTAAATAGATCTCATGCAAACAATAATTAGACACCTAATTACAATAATTAGATCCATAGCTTCTAGTCTAAATTTGGCTCTTGACATGCAAACACTTGGTTCGTTAGCTAACTGCCCGTAACATTTGCAGTCTGAACCACACAGGTGACCGACGTCGGTCTCTGTTTGTCTGGGGGGTGTCGATGCCAGCCGATCTCTGACCGACATCAGTTTCCTTCTGTCTGTACTCTACCAACGTCAGTTGTCCTTACCAACGCCGGTGACTGTAACACTCAACAAACACTCTGCAACCTCCCTAACTCCTGTTCACATCCTGGTGAAGCTTTTAGCTCCACAACCTAACAGTTCAAGAATAATATGAAGTGACTATCTCAAATCTGGTGTCATAAACTCATACCCAAGTATTCTACCATGCATGGGAGTTTGAGGAATTTCAAATTCAATACTATTTAGACTCTAAGAAAAATATTTGGGTTCCACGTGTCCTTCTAAATATTAAAATAATATTTAAACTTAGCAAAGGAATGATTGAAAAAATTCCCCATTATGGTGGATCAATAAATGTTATTATCTATGTAAATGACATGGAATAATGTTTACCAAAGGAGAATAATCGATTATATTCCTTGATCTACACTTTGAAGATTATAGTTGCATATTTTTGGGAGACATATATGCCTTGCCTACCAACATGGATAGCCATGAAGGAGGAAATTTGCACCCAATTTCAACACAACAACATCAATCATGGATTGACTTCTTATACTAGGAATTCATCCTAGAAAAAAATATACATAAATTTAAAGAGGTATTGATAAAAAACATGCACCATCTTCCTATGGGGTTATGGGTCCATGATTTTTATGGAAAATTAAAGACCTGGGTTCATGCCTAGCATATTATTTGTTAAAGATGTAGATAAATAACTAATTTGGAAGGTATGAAGGATAATTTTTTCAATACTTTTCATTTTTATTCATCCAAAGCCTAAACTCTTTAAGATTCATCATGCCATCATGGAATATGATGTTATTATTGATAATCACATGAAAATGTTATGCAATGATAAAATTCTTGCATTGATGATAATATTTAAATAATATAGTGATGATGGAAATTCTATGGAGAATGTGAGGAAGTCTGGTTGGAATACAAATAAAATTAAAATTACAACATAGAGAAAGTGGTTTGTAAGGTATATGAAACCTATCCTAAAAATATCATGAATCACTTAAGGGTGGAAACCTCATATTGTGAGTGAAAATTTATGTATGTGCAAGGAGATAAAAATAAATAATACCATAAGCCATTAAAGACAACAAAATTATATATTAGTACGTATGACAAACAAAATATCACCACCATTAGATATTCTTGGTCTGATGAAGAGTTGGCCCAGATTATTTCGATGTTATGTGAATTCCAGGACATATTTTTTTTAATTATAGCGAAATGAATAATGTACCACCCTCTTTGGGGAAAATGAATATTACACTTTTAGAGGGTACAAGGCTAGTTAAAAAGAATCATTACTAGATGGACCTAAACTTATGCACAAAGGTTAAAGAGGAGATTGGTAACATTTTTATTGTTTAGTTAATGTATCATATTGAGGAATTTTAATGTTTCTAAAGGTTTTGAGTTTAAAATGGTATGGGTGCATCCAAAATTTTATGGAATTTCTGACTGTTGAATACTATATCTATGGAAAACTCTTTTTCAATTTAATTCACCAAGGACATTCTATAGGGTGTTAAGGTTGAGAGATTTACACTTTCATCGATGATTTCTTAGGATAATATTGGATATAAAATATGATAAGCTAAATATGACCTTTAAAATCAAGTGGGATTTATTTACCTAAAATGTGATGCCATTTCAACTAAAGAATATGTAAAAAATATTGGGATGCATTTTAGTCACAACATTCAAAAAATATATACATTACTCTTGCCATGTTTACCTTAACAATTAGACTATTTATGTAATTATAAAGGACCACCTCTAATGCCTCATACTAATGTTTGAGTGATGTCATAAACTTCAAATATCACTCAATCTAAATAAATATTTCTTTGAAATACCTTTTGGAATTCCTCTTGGCCATCTTATTTATAAAAAAGCGATGCTTGTGGATCCCACAAAACTTTATGTTGTCCTAAAACCTTAATTTTTATACATGCAACATCATGTGTATGACTTTTTAGGCCACATATGTTACTACTACAATTTCATTAGGCAATATGTAAATATTTGTGTTCCCTTTGAAGATATTTTACACAAGGTTAGCCCATTTCCTTGGATGGAAAAATAATAGAAATATTTTGACACTATAAATGAAAATATTTTTATGGCACTGATATCATAGTTTCTAGATTGGATTACTTTATTTCATGTGCATGTTGACACATCAGTGTCAACCAATGGAATTATCTTGGCACAAATAGGGACATACAAGGTGGACCATAAAATTTAATTTACTATCCAAAATATTACACAAACACAATTACAAAATCAATGAACACTTTGTACACTTGCAATGGTATATGTGCTTTCAAGAATTTTACAATACCTTATGTCTACACCTTTTATTCTTTATGTATCATGAAAAATAAAAGTACCTAGTGAACTATCTAACCTTCCAAGGGATAATTTATAATTGGAATGTATTTTTCTAATATTTATATTTTAATATGATAATAAAAACTAGGTAAAAAAAAATTTAGGCTAAAACACTTGTCTTGGATCACGTTAGGGGAAGAGATGAAAACCACTGAATATGGAATGATAGATGCTCAGTTATAAAAGATTCAATGTTTTCCCAAGGAAATGGTTGATATATTAGGGCCTTCCTCACTTTAATAATTTCCCTAGGTGATTGGAATATAAACATAAAATAAATTAATTATAAATTCACATTGCCCCTTAATATATCATTGGTAGATAACCATACAAGATGAAGCATTAAACAATATTATGTTTGTTTTTGATGAAACATGAGAATATAAAGGTATTTCATGAAGGATGTGAAGGAATCATATGTGTAAACTATGTAATAGAGACCAACACATGTACTATTTTATTTATTTTGAGTCAAACTCTATATAAATATGTTAATAAATATGTGCATAAATGTGACATTTTTCAACAAGTTAGAAATATAAAAAATCATGATAGGATGTTGTTGATCCTCGTTGTTGTGTAGTGATATTTTTAAAAATGGTAAATCAAATTTTTTGGGCCCATATCTCCTATTTCATGAAAGACAAACATGTGGTACATCATAACTGTAACTAGTTACCTTAATAGATGGGTCGAGGCAACTCTAACAAAAATTTACTTACTACTTTAATGACAAGTTTTATTATTAAAAACATTATAAGTAGGTATGGGTTCCCATAATCCTCACAGGCAATGATGGCATGCACTTATCAAATGAAATGGTGCCCATTATTATAGTACAATTTATGGTCGTCACCATAAAAAACCTTGTATCATCCATAGGCCAATGGAATATTTTAATGATCAAGTATATGTCATGTTATGGGCATATAGAACCACATAAAAGAGGCTAAACAAGTCCACTCTATTTTAACTAGTGTTTTTCAAAGAATCAGTTCTTCCTATAGATTTCATGATTCCGTCCTTCCATATTATGCATGTTAGGAGGCTAGATGATTATTTTAACCTAACCTTGATTAATGTGTAAGATTAATCTAATAAAGATATAATTTTGAGATTTTATTTATATATTAATATTTGGAATTAAAGCATGCATCAATTTATAAAATACTAAGATTTATTCTTCTCAATTGATATGTGCATATTCTAAATATATAAAATACTAAATGTAGACACTCAATTCTCACCACTTTCATGTTAAAAATGCAATGCTAAATGGATTTTTGGAATAGTGCACAAATTATAACAAAACCACCAAAATTATCTTATTCATTCACACATATCACATGTAATTCCTAATCCATGTAAATGTTTCCCTAATTGGGGCATTACTTTGTACGCAATCATTATCTTCTTTTGATTCATCTTTAGTCAAATTGCAACCTAGAAAATTGATTTTTTTTATCAATAGTGCATGGAAACTAATTAAATTCTAAGAATTTTTAAAATACTAATCATATTCACTTAACTAATTAAATATATTTAAATTCTTAAGTGAAAAATCTATATCAAATTAGTTAATATCTAATATTGGAAAATGAAAATTCAGAAAAATCTATATCAAATTAGTTAATATCTTAAAAAGGTGACATCATCAATCACAAAGTTAAAAATGCAGTCCATGCTTAATAAATGTAACAAATATTTGATATGTGCTTGTGAAAACCATGCCTATTAATTGATCCCTTCTTCTAAAATATTAATTACAACATGAATTGCATTTGGTCTCCAATGTGAATTAATATTGGACCACACATATTGAGCTTGAGATGGATGGTCGGTATCATTTTAGGAAAACTATAAATACAATGGCCTCCATGAATAATTATCAAGATTTATTGTGCAAAGATATATTCCAATATCATACTAAAATCTTCACCATTTCTTCATTCTAATTAATCAAATCCATTGGTGGACAAGGGGATATGCCTCTGGAATGAAAAAATGCATTCTCAAATACTCATACTCCATAAACTGAGCATGAGCATTTGTAATATATTTGTTATATGGGGTCTTCAATGAAGTTAAATATCTTATTTATATTCTCTTAGTGATTTCATTGTCCAAGAGATTCTATCTCACTTTAGGGAGCAATAATAGAGTGTCAATTATTGAATTTATTTTGGATTTCATTCAATAACATTGTATAAACCATATTTATTTCTTATTCTACATAATGACATGCCTAGTGGGACTATTCATCTCACAAACCTCCTTTGATCTTTCTAATTCTTCTAATTAAATAATCAAACTCTCTTTTGGTGTTGCTTTGCTTTTTTTTCTTCTAAATTTACTATATTTGTGTTTTTTTCTAATCGATGAGATCACCTTGTGGAGTGGTGAAGTTTCCTTGTGAAATGATGAAGTCACCCTATGAAACACCAATTTCACCCTAAGAATCAACAAAATTGATTGTATAATCAATGAAGTCACCCTATAGATTAGCAAAATCATTTTTATCACTCTTTGTATTTTCTATATGTTTGACAAGAATGATGAACTTGTAGTGAAAATAATGAACTCAAACTAAACATCAGTGAGTTTTAAAATGAAATAATGAATTCACCTCTTTATTTCCTATGTGTTTTTGGAAAAACAACAAACTTGAAATTTAAAATAATGAAGTCGTAGTGGAAATAATGCACGCGATCGAAACATACGTGAAATCACAAAACAAATGTCAAAATCATTCAATGATAAACTATGATTTTTTTTATGTTTTATTTAAAATGGTGAAATTTTATAGTAATCAGTGAGGTCATCTTACTAATCAATGAGTTTTCTAAAGTCATATCCTAGTTTACTATAGAACAGTGAGGTTGATTTGTAAACAATGAAGTAGATTTGGTAAACGATGAAGTCACCCTATGTAAAAATTCTTAAGAGTTTAAAATATTTAAAATTAGCTTTTGCATAGTTAACCTTTTTTTGAAAATCTAATTCTCTATTTTTTAGGTTTTAATATCTATTTAAGTTGTTTTCTTTTTACAACTAACACACAAAAGGTAAACTTCATTCAAATTTTTAATTTAGTGCTTTAAAAAGAACAAACCACCATTACCTATGTGATATTAAGATCATTTACTTTATGTTATTTATTTAAGTTGTTTGTATTTATATTTCCTTTTTGCTTGTCTTGTTTTCTGTCGAAAGCTTTCTTGACATATGCTCTTCTCTTTCCCATTCATGGGGTCTTGAGAATAAAAAATCAAGTACATCTTCCCTTTTTATTTTTTATGACTTTGTGGGGTTGATTTCATCACCTTCCCACTAGTATTTAGGGGTGAATTTACCTAATATGTGACATCTTAGCATTGTACTAACCCAATTATCCAATAGGGTTTATAAATTAGAGTAGCTCCAATGGTATCTTAGATAGTATGCACTTTATATCCTACTTATGTCGGTAATACTTCACTAAGAGACCAATTACTGAAGTGGTTGTGAAGGGCCTAGACTCTTTGGAGAATGTCCTGCATGACCTCACTTCTAATTGAGGGATTATTCTAAAGTTCCCATACACCATAAGTTATAGTGACCATTTAGTTTTCTAATCAAAAACTTAGGGTAGAAATCCACAATTTTTAGGGATATCTCATTGATATAGGGGTAAAAATTTTAATAACCCCTAAATATTACCTTTTATGTATGAAATTTTGAGAGAATTAGGTATTAAAAACCCTACTAATAATGTGCAATAATTTATTTAATGAACCTTAAATTTTATCCTCTCAAAGTAAGTATATTGGAAAGATTCAGTGACTATCTTGTAACCCATGTCAGTTTCTACATGATTATTTGAAGTATTTTTTTTGAAATCCATGTTGTATTCACAACCTCATTTGAAAAAAATACACCAAGTTCTTGGACCAAACAAGTTTAAACATATTGTCAACAATTTACACATTGAGGTGTTACACTACCCATTTCTACTCTAAATTTGGATTTAGGTTTTCTCATGTTAACCTACACCCTAATTTAACCTACACCCTAAGTTCCAAAGAACCATTTGTCCTCCCATTTCTTTTTGATATCATTACATTGTCCACATTTCTAAATCAACCTTAGTCATTTTCATAGTGTTTAGTTTACCACTTAAAACAATAACCATTATCTCATTTGGTAAGGTTACACTACTCATTTCATTTCTAATTTAGGCTTACCTTTTCTTGTGCAGAACAAATTCCCAAAATTATAACTTATTTGAATCTATTTTTGTCTCATTCCTAATTAAAGTCAATGACCAACCAAGTTCAATATCTTTCTGAAACAATTACAAATCTAAAAAATGAAAATCATTTATCCTTATTTTAGGTTTCACTTTAGACATTGATTTTCTCGAGCCAAACCATTTATGAAGACCAATATTACTCACTCTTTTTGTATACTTACACTTCTTGGGTCAAACACTTTTCAAAATAATTCTAAATTTTAAAGATCATTTGACATCATTTTGAATTCCAATATGATCTAAAGCAAGATCATATTTACAATGCTTTTCAAAATCAAGTACCATTCTAAACATGTTGAGGTACACTCATAATGGAGCATCTTATGGCCCTAACTTTGAAGAAGAAAATTTTTATGATGGAGAGGAGTACCCAGTTGTGTTTGAATATATCTCTACCATTATGGGATCAAGCCAAGGTCTATTCAATAACTAACACATAAAATATTAATTCAAATCTCTCTTAAGGCTAATAGAATCAGGAGTTAGACTCCCACCCAGTTTTATAATGGAATAATTACACACCTGTATCTAAATAGAGGAACAACTACAAGAGCAACCTCATACTCAAATTTCAAGACCAACTATCATTTCATCTATTAAAATGAAGGGTCTGTTAAGCATGGGATATACTGAGAGGGGGTGTGAATCAGTATATCATATATCTTATAAAACTTTCCCTTATCCAAATTCCACTTAATCAAACATTCAAGATATGCAATAAAACTCAAAAAATAAACACCACACAAGATAGAGAGAGACACTAGATATAACGTGGAAACCCAATGTTGGAAAAACCATGAAGAACAATCTCAAGTATATGAATGAGCACCAACCCAAACAATATTTGCAAGCACCAACTTGCAAGAGCACCAACCCAACAACTATTCATGAGCACCAACACCCTTGCCGAGCACCAACCCAACAAAAATTCATGAGCACCAACCCATAGGAGCACCAACCTGGCAACAATTCATGAGCACCAACCCACAGGAGCACCAACCCCTTTGCCAAGCACCAACCCAGCAACAATTCGTGAGCACCAACCCACAAAAGCACCAACCCCTTTGTGTATACCACACACCTATCTCTCAATGTTGTTATCTCAACAAATGATAGTTCAATACAACATCTCTTTCCTCTCTCTCACCTTTCCTCTTCTAATCTAGATATAACAAATACAAATCATATTCATCTCTCATAATTGCTCTTCTAAGCTAGATATTACAATATCAAATCAGCCTCTTTCTCTCATATTACAAATGGCTTCTCAAGCCTTTATTTATAGCCTTCCAAATGATGTTTGGCCTTCCCCCTTTGTGACCCTTTAATCCTCATGGAAAATGGCACCAAACTTGTATGACCCTTCATATTCTTTCCTTTGAAAAGTCATGTGGTGACCCTTCATGACCAAAAATGTCCTTCCCACTTTTGTCCTTATCTTGGTGACTTTTCATATTCCTCAAAGTGTCCCTTCATGAGAAATTGCACCCTTCCTCTTTTGTCTTCACTTGGTGACTCTTGGAATTCCCCAAGATGACTCTTCATGGGAAAATGCATCCCATCCTTCTTTTGTCTTTACCCCATGGCTCTTTGACTTCTCCATGGGCCCTCCTTTTGTCTCATATGCAACCAAAAATATATTCGTTAATATTAAATAAATATTAACTCATATTAAGCAAGATATATCTATTAAAAACATCATTAAATGCAATGGGGCCTTTATCACCAATAATGCTAGACCTTTGACATCAATGACAATATTTCCAACAATCTCCCCCTTTGTCATTGATGGCAACCTCAATCCTGAAACTGCCATATCCTATCACCTGCACATACTGTCATCTAAAAACATATAGTAACTCCCCCTTACTGTAGAAACATGTATCTATTCCATGTACCTATTTTTTGCACTTGTACTTGTACCTATTATTCTCCCCCTTTGACATCAATGGAAAAGGGCCTACTTGGAGGTAACACTTAGCTCCCCCTTAATTGATGCTGAACATCAATGGCAAGAAGTAATAGAAATTACTCCCAACTCCTCTCACAGATCTTTGAATGTGTCCTTTGATCATGCCTTTGAGAAGATATCTGAAAATACATATACATTATTTCCTATCCTTTGAGCATCTGCAATCAACTCATTTAAATCTTTTCTTCTAATCTCAAAACCTTCTTTATGAAACTTTAATGTGTATCCTTGATCACATATTTGACTAGCACTTAATAGATTATGCTTAAGACCTTTTACATATAAAACATTCTTAGTCTTAGTTCTACCATAATCCAAACTCAAAGTACCTTTTTTAGCTATCCTGGCAGTGGTTTTATCTTTGAATCTCACTGTACAACCATTGATCTTCTTTAGAGATATGAACTTACTTTTATCTCCTGTCATATGCCTCGAACATCCATTATCAATTAACCATGGCTGATCTTTACCTCTTACATGCAGGGCTATCTGAACCATCATAGAATCTTTAGGTTATTTATTCTACCATGAACATGTCTGAACCTTCTTCTTGATGAATGGAGCTTTGAAACTCTTATCCTTCTTGACTGACTCGAACACGCTTCTACAATACTGAGCTATGTGTCAAAAATTGTTGCACTTGTAGCATACTATGGTCTCTTCATCAAAGCTTGATAGAGGAGCAAAAGAGTTATGGATTTTGCTTGACTCTACTTGACTTTCCTTCTCCTTATTTCTAAAATTGTTAGCTCTTTTTCTACATCTAATTTCTTGTGACCATATCCATTACAATAAAAAATAGCCATAAAAATAAGATATGTCTGTAAATCTCTAACCTGATTGTCTTTTGTAGCTTTGTTCCTTCCAGCCTTCTTTATTTGAAATGTCCTCTGTATTCTTCATTTATCCCCTTTTTATTTCCTCTTTTGTAAGAGCTTCAACATAGCTCTTTTTCTTTTCAAATATGATCCCTATCTTGTTTGAATTTGCTTTTTGACTTTCCAATATCTTATTTAGCATGTTAGTGCTATCCTCAAATTTTGAATCACTAACTACTTTATCATTGACTGATTTCTTAATATCTTCTTTTAAAGAGGCAATTTCAATAACATAACTTTGACATTCTATTCTTGCTATTTCCAACTGTGCTATGAGACCTTCTTCATTCTTCTTGGCTTCTTCCAAGTGTGTTATTAGATCATCAATAATTTCCTTTGACTCCTTTTCATTTTTCTCAATCTGGTATTTTAATCTTCAATTCTTATTCTCAACAACTTTTAACTCTTTTAGGGCAAAAATGAGTTCTCCTTCCATATTCACCCCAGCCTCCTCCTCTTCTTCTTCTTGATCATCTTCATGTATGGCCATGAATAAAATCTCTTCTTCTTCTGAATCACTGACTCCACTATCTTCGACTGAGCTAGGATCCTTAGAATACAAGCTCTTCTTCTCGAATCCCTTGTTGGATTTTCCTTTGAAATTTTTCTTGTATGTAGGCTTTTCTTCTTCATTATCATTACCCTTATTTGGGCATCTAGCTAAAAAATGTCCAATCTTTCCATAATTAAAACATTTAAAAGGTAATTTTCCTTGATATTTACCTATTCCTCTTTTTAGCTTGCAAATGAAAAGTGTTCCATTGTCATCTTCATCATCACTGGAAATATCACTTGATTCTTGAATTTTAGCTTTTTCTTTGATGTCTTGAAATCCACTTCTCTCTTTGAGGTTTTATCTTGTTCTATCTGCATCTCATATGCCGTGAGTATACCATGAAGCTCATCCATCTTTAGCTTGGCTAAATTCTTCATCTCCTCGATTACCAAAACCTTTGCATCATATCTCATTGGTAGAGATCTCAAACCATTTTGCACCACCGTTGACTCTTCCAATGTTTCTCCAAGACCTTGAATCTGATTTACTATCTAATGAACTCACAAAAGATAACTTGTTATATCTTATTCTTCCATCTTCAAACTTTCAAACTGTCTTCTAAAAGTCTGTAGCTTAGCTTGCTGAACCTTTCCATCACCTTTGTAAATATTCTCAAGTTTTGCCCAAGTTTCATGAGCAAATTTACATTGCATAACTTTAACAAATTTAGATTCACATAAACCACATAAAATAGAATTTAAGGCTTTAGCATTACATTCACTTTCCTTCTTTTCTGTAGGAGTAATTACAGATGTTTGTGGCTCTTCATATTCCTCCACCACTGCTTTCCATATGTTGAATCCAAGGGCCATCAAATAAACCTTCATTCTCATGCTTCAAAAAGCATAATTCATCTCATCAAACAAAGGTGCCTTATTTGTAGAAAATCCTTCCTGTTACCTAGCCATCGTGCTTTCCCGATCTACCTTCAAGCTGTAAAACTTTTCAAAAATGAACCTACTCTGATACCAATTATTAAGCATGAGATATATTGAGAGGGGGGTGAATCAGTATAACACATATCTTATAAAACTTTCACTTAACCAAATTCCACTTAATCAAACATTCAATATACGCAATAAAACTCAAACAATAAACACCACACAAGATAGAGAGAGACACCAGATATAACGTGGAAACCCAATGTGGGAAAAACCATGGAGAACAATCTCAAGTATATGAATGAGCACCAACCCAAATAATATTCATAAGCACCAACTTATAGGAGCACCAACCCCCTTTTTTAGCACTAACACAACAACTATTCGTGAGCACCAACTCAAAGGAGCACCAACCCCCTTACCAAGCACTAACCTAGAAATAATTCGTGAGCACCAACCCATAAGAGCACCAACCCCTTTGCCAAGAACCAACCCAGCAACAATTCATGAGCACCAACCCATAGGAGCACCAACCCCTTTGCCGAGCACCAACCAAGCAACAATTCGTGAGCACCAACCCCTTTGTTGAGCACCAACCCATAGGAGCACCGACCCCTTTGTGTATACCACACACCTATCTCTCAATGTTGCTATCTCAATAAATGATAGTTTAATACATCATCTCTTTCCTCTCTCTCACCTTTGCTCTTCTAAGCTACATATAACAAATACAAATCATATTCATCTCTCACAATTAATCTTCTAATCTAGATATTACAATATCAAATCAACCTCTTTCTCTCATATTACAAATGGCTTCTCAAGCCTTTATTTATAGCTTTCTAAATGACCTTTGGCCTTCCCCCTTTGTAATCCTTCAATTCTCATGGAAAATGGTGCCAAACTTGTATGACCCTTCATATTCTTGCCTTTGAAAAGTCATGTGGTGACCCTTCATGACCAAAAATATCCTTCCCACTTTTGTCCTTATCTTGGTGACTTTTGATATTCCTCAAAGTGTCCCTTCATGAGAAATTGCACCCTTCCTCTTTTGTCTTCACTTGGTGACTCTTGGAATTCCCCAAGATGACTCTTCATGGGAAAATGCATCCCATCCTTCTTTTGTCTTTACCCCGTGGCTCTTTGACTTCTCCATGGGCCCTTCTTTTGTCTCATATGCAACCAAAAATATATTCGTTAATATTGATTAAATATTAACTCACATTATCCAAAATATATCTATTACAAACATCATTAAATGTAATGGGGCCTTTATCACCAATAATGTTAGACCTTTGACATCAATGACAATGTTTCCAACAGGGTCCATGGGTTAATCCTGTTATCTCCCAAAAATATCACTCATTTTTGAGACAACATATGAGCTATTTTGACCCTGCAAAGATAAAATTATCTCTTCCCATTTCAAAAAATTATTCTAAACTTCAAAATTGGTAATTATTCAAACTTTTTCAGTTAAAGGACTAATAGGTTCAACAAGTTCAAAGGCTTTTATAGGTGAGTTCAATAAAAAGAACAAGTTTCCTCAACACTTAGATGCTTTTGAGGCTGGTTCAATGCCTTGATTCAACCAAAAATGCTCATCGGCAAACCTCAAAGAAGGATTGAACCATTGAACCATCGAACCCCGCTTCTAAAAAGATGCAATGATTCAAATGAGTTCAAAGGTTCAACAACGTCAGCAAGCCTCAAGAGTTAAGCACTTCGGTCAACAAGTTTAAAGCGGTTGGTTCAACATGGTTTATTTCAAAGAGCTTGGTTCAAGTGGTCAATTGAATAACTAGAAATGAAGGAATGAACCATTGAACCAAAGTTGGTTCAATTAGTCGGTTAAAGTGGTAGGTTCAAAGGAGTGCCCCAAAGCCAAAGAGACAAGTACCCTTGCAAAGGGAATTTCTATGGTAAAAGTGACTAAGGAAATGCAAAAGCCCAAAACAAAATCTTGTCAGAGCCTTGCAGATGTTGCCAAGTGTCATATATTGAGCCCCATTTTACTTTATTTCTAAGAGCTACAGAAGTTGCCATGTGTCCCTTGTAAGATAAATATAACATGCCAAGTGTTGACATCTGCATGAATCCAAGTGAGTTTCAAGTGTATCTATAGTATTTCTAAATCATAGTGGAAGCCACCATGTGTCATCTTCTGCAGGACTCTCAAAAAGCATCTAAATCCTCTATAAGTTAAGTGGATGCTACCAAGTGTCTTTACCTATTTCAAAGAAGATGCTTCCAAGTGTCACTTATTGAGATTGGCAAAAAATCAAATAAGGTAAAGCCAAAGGAAAAAGTACCCTTACAAAGGACATTGAACCAAGCCGAGTGCCCTTGCGGAGGGCAGCGAGCAAAAGCGGACATAGGGAATTCCTTCAAAAAAGTTTCCGTGGCAAAATGGTTAAGGCAAAAATCCTTCAGACTTTTTGTCTAAAGGAATTCACCTAGAAAAAATCCCAAAATAGAAAATCCATTGAGGAAACAAAAGCCTGAAAAGCCACCATGTGTCCCTTACAAAGTGCAGTAGAAGATGCCATGTGTCATCTCCTGAGACATAGTTTCTAGTAACTTTTAAAGCAGTGGAACGTGCCACATGGCATCATTTGCATGAATCTAAAATGAGTCTATAATGTTTCAAAAGGCAAGCTAAAGCTCGATGGATACTGCCACGTGTCAACATCCATAGTTTCTTCCTTTGGTCTATTTATTAAGACTATGGTGGACCCCTAGTGAGCTGCTGAAGTAAGAAAAACATGCCAAGTGTCATCATTTGTGTAAATTTTAATGACTCCCATTGATCTCTATAGTGTTTCTCAGAGTTTAATAGAAACTACCACATATCCCATTATAAATCCATGGAGCGCAACAAGTGTCTGCATCCGCATCTCAAAGTTTCTTACAAGTTTTAAAGCTTCTTTCAATAATCATCTTTTAGAGTCTCGTGGATACTACCAAGTGTCCTAATCTATTTTGTAGTAGAATGTGCCACATGTCAATTGTTAAGATTAGTGGAAAGCGACCAAAGAGCAGGATCCAATTAAACCAAGGACCCGATTCAATAGCTAGGAAAGGAAGAATGATGAAGAAAGACCAAAAATATCCACCCATGAAATATGTTTCTAGAAGCAAATCACCAGGTGGACATTAGAGGACACAAAAATTCAATGGTGTGACCCATTTCTCTACATTGAGGAAAGAAAATGGGCAAATACGCCCAATTCCAGCTTATCTTATTGATAGAATTTAAAATATATTGAATGCAACATGATGTGTTACTGCTCCTGAGTCTTTCTTGGAGGGCTATATATTAGACTCTCTCTTATTGTTTGAAAGGAGATCTCTCAGTTGTAAAAAACTAAACTCTGCCTAAATTGAAAGCCATTACTGAGACTTTGAGCTCAGATTGTTGATCATATTTTTTCATTTGAATAAGAAAACAAGTGACTTTTCAAACTTTGTGCTGGAACAAATTGGTTATTGGGGAAATTGTTTTTATGTCTATTTATTTAATATGTTTTTGTCCATTTGATTAAATAAGTAGAGCTAGTGGAGGTGACAAAGAAGGTGTCTTGAAGCCAGTTACTTTCAGACTTTGTGTTGTCATAATTGTCTTCAGTGTGTGTTTATTTTCTGTTTCTGTGTAAAATACCTTGAGATGACTTTATGCCCTCATTATTTTTCGTATTTCACTCTTTAGCAGTTGAGGTGGAGACTTTGTGCCTCATTTCATCCTGTTGTGTTACTATACCCTATTACAGTTACTTGTCATCACCAAAAAGATTCCTTTTGTCTGCTAAATAACACTTCTGAAAGAAGACGAGTGTCTTCTGTCATTTCATCTAGATTTATCCTTTGATTTATGCACATCATCTCTAAAAAAGAGATATGGATGGTTTTTCCTACCCTTGAGTATTATTTTCTATATATATATAGTATATAACTCCTGCATATCTATAGGGAACCTCCTCTTGATGAGAGGAGAGATTAGTCCCCTTTTGATGTAGTAAACCTACACATTTGGCTAACCAATATTCCTATGGTGGTTGATCAGAACTATTATGTTTATCAATATGCTGATTGACAAAATATTCACCCAACAATTTTTGGTGACTCCAATGGGGATACTAGTAATTTTGTGCAATTTGAAGTCTCAAGCTTCAAATTGCAACATCACCTATGTCTTACCCATTATCTTTATACCCTTATCCATTATAGATTCTGGCAATTCCATTCCAATTCTTACCCATTATTATTATAGCCTTACCATTTTTATCCATTTCTATTATATAATCTAGTCTGTAAACCAGATCCATTGGGAAAGAACACGCAGTTTAAAGCCTCGAGCTTCAATCTGAAGCAGTGTCAATTTTTTTCCAATTTTGTTTCACAATCTGGCAGATCCATGGTATACACAAATCCAAAGGGCTAAAGGTATTATTGACCCTGTATTCGAGTTGGTACAACAAAGTAATTTTGATTTGTCTCCTTCACCATCTTGCCTCCAATGAAATAGGAGCTTTCCTCCTACTAAAGTTAGGTCTCCATTACAAAGCAAAGCATCCACTTCTATTGTTAATAAAGATTTGCCAATTATTACCCCTCTAAGATTTGTTATTCCTCCTTTTCATAGTCATATAATGGCAGTTCAAGGCCCCTGAGGTAATTCTTTTGGCCCTCTTAATCTTACTCCACCTTTGCATGAGCTTCCACATAGCTCAAGAAAGAATTTCCCTAAATTCTATGGTGATGGGAAATTTCACCCTAATGAACATATTGCAGCCTTAAGCATAGCCTGTGGTGTAATTGGAGTGGAATTTGAAGATGTGGCAGTCAGATTATTTGAGGAAACTTTACAAGGTGCTACTATAGATTGGTTTTACCATCTACAGGCTCAGTTAGTAACAAACTGGAACACCTTCAAATCCAAGTTTAAAGCTAGATTCAAACCTACAGAAGATGCACATTCCCTTCTGGCTTAGCTCACACATATGAATATGGAGCCTCATGAACCAATGAAGGACTTCATATCCAAGTTTAACAAATTGAGGAATAGGATCCCTATAATTACTCAACCTACAGCTGAGAATCTCAAATGTTTCTTCATTAATTTTTAGCTACCTGAAGTGAGTTTCCTATTGAGACATGCTGGTCAAATAGACCATGTTGTAGCTCAAGATTTGGCCACTAAGGTAGAAGATGATCTCATCTTGGTAGGGAAGATAAGAAGAGATCCTAATAGAAATAGACCCTTGTCATCTTTTGAATATCCATCTATAGGCACCACTGATTCAATGGTGCAAAAGTTGGCAAATGAGTTGCTTGCTCTCAAAAAGCAAATGGCACAAGGAATGTCTTCTGCTCCTTCATATAGAGATATGCCAAGGAGGACATTTCTAAATCAGTCGTATCAGGGCAATACTACCAGATATCAAGGGCAGCTAAATCATCTTCCTCCCCCATAAGGGAAACTTGCCATTGAAGCATCCTTAACCAATTCAGCAATGGGATATCTTGAAGTAGAATTAGATTTATCTTTCCAACCTGAATTGAGTCAAAAAAATGATGTTGATCTCCTTGTAGAAAACTAAGAAGAATCAGCTGGCGACTCCAACATTGGTTTCCTAAATTACTAAGATGAACCTAGAAGTAAAGGAGAAGCATTTGATGGATCATACGCAGTGTTTACCAGGTCCAAGAACCAATCATCCTAGAAAGCTAATAAAGGGAAAATAGAAGAGCAACCTCAACCAATAATTTCAATTGCTACATTTGGAACCTCTCTACCTTTCCAGCCAAAGGACCCGATGATCACCAAAAAGGTAAGTACATCAAGTTCACCTTTAACTTCCATTTCATAAATCAGTCCTCCCCCCTACAAACCAAAAGGTTTAATTACCTTCCTCTATTCCTATTCTAATTCAGTCATTTGACATAATTGATCATGTCAAAAAAACCAAAATTCAAATGACTGAATTTGAATATTTACAATCTAATCCTAAACAGTTTGATAGATTAGTTGAGTGTGTGAAGAATAAGGCTATCCCTATAGGATAAGAGGCTAAGAAGGTAACTCCTGATTCCCCAAAGAACATTCCCATCCCAAACAATATTTTCATTACTCCTCCAGCTGCCCTAGGAAAAATAGAGCCTTTCAATGTTTCATTGTTGATAAATGGTCACAAACTGAGCAACTGCATCATAGACTTAGGAGCTTTAGAGAATGTTATGCCTACCAAAGTATAATAATCTCCTAATCTCACACTAACTAAGAAATTTGGTAGATGTTTCTATATGGAGAACACACAAGTGCCACTACTGGGGCAAATCAAAGATGCCCAATTTGCATTTGCAGCATTCCTAGATAAAATAATCAAGATGAGAGTTCTGGTGGCTGATGTTCCAGCCTCATATGGCATTCTTTTGGGGTGAAATTTTTTTAAAGATGTTGGTGGATAATTGAGAATGGACCTATCTAAAGCAAGGATCTCTGTCAAAGGCACCATGCAGAGGTTGATTCCTAAAAAGGAATCAAAATATATTGTCACTCAGACATCAGCCCCTAAAGCTCAAATTCTATTTGAATCTTTAGGCATGGGTAACTATTATTTTATATCTATAGAGAAAGTTCATGAAACATTTGATAAAGCTCTTGAAAGTGTCAATCTAGAAATTAGTTCAGTTAGAATAGTAGAAGAATTGGTAGGTTGTAATACAGATGGAGAAGGATCTTCCCTCTCTAATAAATGAAAATCTAAAGAAAAATTAGTGTGTAATAAGGTATGGACTCTAGAATTTGATGGTAGTTGATCCTCTACTAGTTCAAGAGCTAGGATTGTGTTGACATCTGCTCAAAGAGATATTTTCCCCTACTCATATAAGTTACAGTTTAACAACACCAATAACATAGATGAGTATGAATCTTTATTATTTAGATTGAAGGCATCTCAAGATAGGGGCATCAAACTCTTTCATGCCAAATGGGATACTGAACTGGTGGTTTGTCAAGTAAGAAACTTGTACCAAACCAAGAATGAAAGATTGTGCCACTACTACAATCTAGTCTGAAACTAAATTGAAAGCTTTGATGCTTTCAATATCTCTACCATACCCAAGGAATCCAATGACAGAGCTGATGCACTTGCTATTTTAGCAACTCTCTTAGTTCCTCACTCAGACTTCAAAGAAGACAAGTACACTATTGAGTTGGTCTTTAGACCAAGTGTGCCTGACAATGCTGATCATTAGCAAGTATTCAATGATGATGACCAAATCATTGCCTTCTTGGAACGAAAAGACAAATTTGAACAACTGCATTTTGAAGGCAATGAACCTTAGAAGTGTGAACCAGCCCCTGAATCAAGTTTAGATGCAGGTGAAGAATTCTTCAAACTAAAAGGAAATAATATTTCTAAAGGCCTGGTTTCCCTTGAGAAACTATTTAACAAACATGATAGGTTCATCAAACAACAACAAACAGATTCAAGCCCCTCTCAAGGATTTGATCAAACCAATTTGGGTACCAAGGAAGATCCTAAAATGGTGAATATTGGGAAGTGTTGCAATCTTGAGGAGAGATTCAAGTTCACTACTTTACCCCACCAATACATGGACATCTTAGCATATTCCTATGATAACCTCAAATCTCTCAGGCCTGATGAAATACACCATGACATTCCTCTCAAGGCTGATTCAGTGCCTTATAAGCAAAAATCTAGATAGTACAATCCAAAGATATCAGGTACTATTTTGTCTGAGATATAAAAAATGTTAAATGCTAGAATCATTTTCCCAATCCATCATTCCACATGGATTGAAAATATAGTGCTTGTAAGGAAGAAGAATGGCAAAATTTGCATCTGTGTGGATTTTAGAAATTTGAATCAGTCATCTTTGAAGGATAACTATCCTTTGCCAATTATAGATCAAGTGCTTCAGACAGTGACTGGTTTAGAGATGTTATTAATGCTAGATGGCTTCTTAGGATATAATCAGGTTGAAGTTGGTGAAGCAGACCAACACAAGACAACCTTCACTACACCTTGGGGCATGTTTTCATATAGAAGGATGCCTTTTGGCTTAATAAATGATGGTGCCACCTTTCAGAGAGAAATGGACCTTTCTTTCAAGGATGAAATGTGTAATTTCATTGTGGTATACCTTGATGACTTGACCATATTTTCTAAGCATTGCTCTAATCATATACACCACCTGTAACAAGTGCTGGAGCGCTGCCATCAGAATGGCATTTCCTTAAACCCTAAAAAGTCTATTTTTGGAGTAACAGAGGGGAAACTACTCAGACACATTATGTCCAAAGAAGGACAAAGATTGACTCAGACAGATTCAAGTCTATTCAAGAACTTACCCTTCCCACAAGTAAGACTGCTATTCACTCTTTTTTTAGAAAGGTGAATTTATTATGAAGGTTCATCCCCAAGTTTGCTGAGAAGACTCGACACATTGTAAACATGATGAAGGGAAAGGCCACCTTCAACTGGAATGAAGAAGGTAAGTCAGCATTTGAGGATATCAAGACTACCATTGCCCACGCCCCAACTCTAGTTTGTTCAGACTACAACAAAGAGTTCATCATATACAATTATGCTTCTGAAAACACGCTTTCAACAATTCTAGTTCAATAGGTTAAAGAAGGTATGGAATCTCCCATTTCTTTCATGAGTTTCCCTCTCAAATCTCATGAGTTAAAGTACTCAAATATGGATAAGCATGATTATTCAGTGGTGAATTCAATCAAGCATTTCTGCTTCTACATCTTGAATTCACACACTACTGCCTTGGTTCCTGACACCATAGTCAAGTCCATATTAACTCAGCAAGAGTTTGGAACAAATAGAGGCAATTGGATTGCAAAGATCCAAGAGTTTGATCTAGACATCAAGCTAATAAAGCTGATATGGGAAAAAGGTCTATGCCAATTAATTACTGATAACAAACCAGAAGAAATAGAGCATGAAGAAGTAGAGATGGAAGACACACCAATAGTCCTCTTTGTCTCTACTACAAATGAGTGTTATTTAGGTATTGCTCATTTCCTTACTTATGGTGAGTGTCCTGCTCACTTATCTTACAAAAAAGGGACTATCAAATTGAAAGCTGCCAATTTTGTCTTTTGGGACAATGGCATGTACAAGAGGAGCCTTGATGGAGTATTCCTTTGCTATGTAGACAAAGAGCAACAAAGCCAACTTTTGAAATCCTTCCATAATCTAGCCTGTGCAGGACATTTTTCAGCTCTTGTGACTACCCACAAGATTCTGTGATCCAGGTATTACTGGCCAACTCTTTTCCAAGATGCATATAAGTGGGTGAGAAAATGTGAACTTTTCCAGTAGTTTGTTGGAAGAATCAAGTTATCTGCCCTGCCTCTCAAGCCAGTGATCATAGAAGAACCATTCTAACAATGGGGAATTGATTTTATTGGAGCTATGAACCCATCTTCAAGTGTTGGACATGATTATGTCCTTACAACAACTGACTACTTCACCAAGTGGGTAGAAGCAATTCCAACCAAGCATGCTACTTCAAAATTAGTGTGCAATTTCCTCAAGGAGATTATCATTTCTAGGTTTGGAGTCCCAACCAAGATTATTACTGATAATGTAGCTTGTTTCACTTCCCAGGAGATTACACAATTCTATTTCCACTATGGGATTACACTCTCCCACTCTTCTGATTACTTTCTACAAGGAAATGGACAAGCTGAATCAAGCAATAAGAACCTGGTGACTATCATCAAGAAGTTGGTAGATGACAATCAAAGGACATGGCATAAAGCATTAGTTTATGCTCTATGGGTAGATAGAATCACACCAAAGAGGGAAATTGGTATGTCTCCTTTCCAACTTCTTTATGGTATCAATGTTGAGATACCAATCACCTTAGAATTGCTAGCATTAAAATTGGCTAAGGCAATTGAAAATTAGACATATGAAAGCCCCCTTAATAAGAGGATCATGTGCTTGATTGAGCTGGATGAGCAAAAAACTATGGTGGTGGACTGAATTTTTTCCCATCAAAGTCTGGTGAAGAAACTCTTTGACCAGAAGGCAAAAAACTGTGATTTCTAAGTTGGAGATCAAGTCCTATTGTGGGACAAAAGGAGAGAACCAAAGGGAATGCATGGAAAGTTAGACTCCCTTTGGAGGGGCCCATTTATTATCCATCAGCATAATGGTGAAAATAGCTTTCTACTGAAGTATCAAGATGGCACACTCTTTTCTTTGTCTCACAGTGGGTAGCATCTGAAACACATCAATTCTTGAAGTACCAGATCATTTCATCTGTACATATGTATATTTGTATAGTTTTTAGTTCCATTTTGTTTTATTTATTTTCATTTTTGATGCCTTTCATTTCTGAGTAACATGACTCCGTAGCCCAATGGCACACATGAAGACACTGGAGATTCTGATTTCTACTCCCTTTAATTCTTTTTACAATTGATAGAATTTCCCCAACTAGAGCCAACTGTTGTCCCCCAAAAATATCACTCATTTTTTAGACAACATATGAGCTATTTTGACCCTGCAAAGACAAAATTATCTCTTCCCATTTCAAAAAATTATTCTAAACTTCAAAATTGGGAATTATTCAAACTTTTTCAGCTAAAGGACTAACAGGTTCAAAGGCTTCTATAGGCGAGTTGAATCAAAATAACAAGTTTCCTCAACACTTAGATGCTTTTGAGGCTGGTTTCAAAACCTTGATTCAACCAAAAATTCTCATCGACAAACCTTAAAGAAGGATTGAACCATTGAATCATCGAACCCCACTTCTAAAAAGGTTCAAAGGTTCAACAACTTTGGTAGGCCTCAAGAGTTAAGCACTTTGATCAACAGTTCAAAGCAGTTGGTTCAACACAGTTTATTTCAAAGAACTTGGTTCAAGTAGTCAATTGAATAAATAGAAATGAAGGAATGAACCATTGAATCGTTGAACCAAAGTTGGTTCAATCGGTCAATTCAAGTGGCATGTTCAAAGGAGTGCCCCAAAGCCAAAGAGACAAGTACCCTTGTGGAGGGAATTTTTATGGTAAAAGTGACTAAGGCAATGAAAAATCCTAAAAAAAAAACCTGCTAGAGCCCAGCAGATGCTGCCAAGTGTCGTATGCTAAGCCCCATTTTACTTTGTTTCTAAGTGCTATGGAAGTTTCCATGTGTCCCTTATAAGATAAATAAAACATGCCAAGTGTCAGCATCTACATGAATCCAAGTGAGTTTCAAGCGTATCTACAGTGTTTCTAAAGCATAGCAGAAGCCACCACATGTCATCTTCTGCAAGGCTCTCAAAAAGCATCCAAAGCCTCTATAAGTTAAGCAGATGCTATCAAGTGTCCTTGCCTATTTCACAGTGGATGCTGCCAAGTGTCACCTATTGAGATTGGTGAAAAATCAACTAAGGCAAAGCCAAAGGAAAAATTACCCTTGCAGAGGATATTGAACTAAGTCGAGTGCCCTTGCGGAGGGTAGTGAGCAAAAGAAGACTCAGGGAATTCCTTCAAAAAAGTTCCCATGGCAAAATGGTTAAGGCAAAAATCCTTCAAACTTTTTGTGTAAAGGAATTCACCCAGGAAAAAATCTTGAAATAGAAAACCCACTGAGGAAACAAAATCTTGAAAAGCTACCACGTGTCCCTTACAAAGTGTAGCGAAAGCCACCACGTGTCGTCTCCTGAGACATAGTTTCTAGTAAATTTCAAAGCAATAAAATGTGCCATATGGCATCATTTGCATGAATATAAAATGAATCTAGAATGTTTCAAAAAGTAAGCTAAAGCTCGATGGAGACTGCCATGTGTCAACATCCATAGTTTCTTCCTTTGGTCTCTTTATTAAGTAAGACTATGGTGGACCCCCAGTGAGCTACTGAAGTAAGTGGAATGTGCCAAGTGTCATCATCCATGTAAATCTGAATGACTCCCATTGATCTTTATAGTGTTTCTTAGATTTTAACAGAAAATACCACGTATCTTATTATAACTCCATGGAGTGCAATAAGTGTCTGCATCTGCATCTCAAAGTTTCTTACAAGTTTCAAAGCTTCTTTCAATAAGCATCTTTCAGAGTCTCATGGATACTGCCAAGTGTCCTGATCTATTTTGCAGTGGAACGTGCCACGTGTCAATTGTTAAGATCAGTGGAAAGAGACCAAAGAGTAGGATCCAATTGAACCAAGGACCTGATTCAACAACCAAGAAAGGAGGAATGATGAAGAAAGACCAAAAATATCCATGCATGAAATATGTTTCTAAAAGCAGATCACTAGGTGGACATTGGAGGACACAAACATTCAATGGCATGACCCATTTCTCTGCATTGAGAAAAGCAAATGGGCAAATACGCCCAATTCTAGCTTATCTTCTTGACAAAATTTAAAATATATTGAATGCAACATGATGTGTTACTGCTCCCGAGTCTTTCTTAGAGGGCTATATATTAGACTCTCTCTTATTGTTTTAAAGCAGATCTCTCGGTTATCAAAAACTAAACTCTGCCTAAATTGAAAGCCATTACTGAGACTTTGAGCTCAGATTATTGATCATATTTTTTCATTTGAATAAGAAAACAAGTGAATTTTTAGACTTTGTGCTGGAACAACTTGGTTATTGGAGAAATTGTTCTTATGTCTTTTTCCTTAATACATTTTTGTCCATTTGATTAAATAAGCAGAGCTAGTGGAGGTAACAAAGAAGGTGTCTTGAAGTCATTTAGTTTTAGACTTTGTGTTGTCATAATTGTCTTCAGTGTGTGTTTATTTTTTGTTTCTGTGTAAAAGACCTTGAGACGGCTTTGTGCCCTCATTATTTTTTATATTTCACTCTTTAGAAGTTGAGGTGGAGACTTTGTGCCTCATTTCATCTTGCTATGTTACTATACCCTATTACAGTTACTTATCATCACCAAAAAGATTCCTTTTTCTGTTGAATAACACTTCTAAAAGAAAAGGATTGTCTTCTATCATTTCATCTGGATTTCTCCTTTGATTTATGCACATCATCTCTAAAAAAAGAGAGATGGATGGTTTATCCTACCCTTTAGTGTTATTTTTTGTTTATATATATATATATATATATATATATATATATATATATATAGCTCCTGCATATCTACAGGGAACCTCCCCTTGATGAGAGGAGAGATTAGTCCCCTTTTGATGTAGTAAACCTACACCTATTATGTTTATCAGTATGCTGATTGACAAAATATTCACGTAACAAATCCTTCCCAAATTGTTCACATTATCACATCCACCATAAAATAAATTAGTCAACATTATACATATCATCTTATTGCTAACTTAGCAGCTTCTTTGGTTACAACCTCGTTCAACAACACCACATCTATAGAACAAAATCATTCACATGAACAAATACAATAAGACCTAGTTCATGTAGATCCTTTTCCTCTTCCTAAACAACCCATACCAATGAATGTTTCAAAATAAGTTCCACTTGATATGCAACATATATTTTTAAACCATCAATATATCCTTTCTGATGTAAGGCAAACACCTAATGATTCATGATAAGTGTCAGACCATTCACAATAGTTATAAATAATAATCCAACACCATAATAAGTAGTGTATAATTTTAAAAACACGTTACCAACTTCTTTCAAATCACAACACTAACAACAAGTTCCCTTACAAACCAACAACAATAATGACTTCTTACAAATCAACAAAAAAATCCTCAAAACCAACAATAAATTTTACTAGACCAAAAGTAGATCCCCTACTATTCATAACAATGGATTCCTTAAGAATAATAACACCTCACCTATTCTAATTAAAATACAAACCAATATTAAATCCCTTATAAAATCTATAATTTAGGATATAGGGTGAATATTCCTAATATAACTATGTAAAGAGGAGCCATTCCCACCTACTTTAATGTTAACCAAGGCCAACAATTCACTAATACCCAATAAATTACCCTCCTTTCATCATATAATGCAAGTAATAACCATGAATTTAATAATCTAAAAGAAATAGTTTTAGAACATCAATCAAGTAAATAAGTACCCAAAAGTACAATTTTGATGACATATGCCCTTATCCATTTGATATCAACTTTCTCTAGGTAACTTTCCCACTCCATTTTGAAATGCCAAAATTCAAAAAATATAAATAGAAAGGAGATCCAAGAGAACATATACAAGCATTCTTCATGGCATGCTCATAAGTAACTTACAAAAGTGTCTATTTGCTATGCCTATTTTCATTCAGCTTGGGTGGGAAAGTACTAGAATGGCTTCTCAAACTACCAAATGGATCAGTCACTACTTTTAATGACCTATCAAAAAAATTAACCATTTCTCTCAAAACATAGAACATGAATTAATGGTTTTAGACTTGTGCAATTCTAAGCAATGAGGAGGAGATATCTTCTCATCATACTTACAATGGTGGAGAGCTTCGACTAGTCATTTCTCACATAATTTTTTGGATATGCAACTAATAGGTATCTTTATAAAACACCAAATGTCAAGCTTGATAATAATTCTAAACTCAATTATGCTAATACATTTGAATAAATCATTGATAAAGGTTTTAAAATATAAAAAAACACTTATTATTAAGGGTATTATAAAGATATATTGTCAGACCCAAACACTAGTCTAGAACCAAATGCCAAATTAGGTACCAATTCAAACCACTATATCTAAAAAGTTGAAAGCCTTTGTTAAAAATAAAAACACAGTCAGTAATGGGTTTATAGAATAAAGACATATAAATGGTATAACCACTACTTGTTTAAAATACCCCACTTAACCCTCAGCTTGCATTACAAATAGATCCCCATGATGAGGATATTACAAAGATAGAATTTTTAGTAACCTTAGGGAGCCCATTGAGGTTGTGTTCCAAATTTTATTGATAACCAATATGATTCTGTGGCCTAATCCAAAACCCTTTTTGTAGGTTAAACCTAATACATTATGGTATCATGATAATGAGTATTGGGATTACCATCATGTGGTTGGTCATTCAATCTATAGGTGCATGTAACTCAGACACCTAATTGAGAATTTGCTTGAGAATGGGGAAATTAAATTAGATAAAAGAGCACCAAACACCAATTAGGAGATCAAAATATACAAAAACCCCTTTCCTAAGCATATTAATTAGTAGCAATTCACCAATCATGTCTCAGACCATACCTATAAGCTTAATCTAAAAGAATCATCTATTCTTGTTAGGAAATAGGAGGTTGATAAAAAGAGCCATAAACATTAATAACTCCTATGGAACTTAACCCTATGGTGGAGGTGGTGTTACTCCTAAAACAATCAATGGAAGCCAAGCCAGGTCCTCTAAAGTGTTAATGTTAATAGACCCCTTTGTAATCACAAGATCTATCACACTAGTAAGATCATCTAATACCACTATCAAACCCTATGACATTGAATAAATCCACTGACCTTGAATAGGCACTCATAAAATCTTGTGCACATCCTCTAAGGTCATGGTGGCCTCTCTAGTAGGCAAGTGAAATATTTTTTTTTTGAATGCCATCACTCCACTAACACTAACAAATAAGCATGATCTACTTGAATCATTGGTAGCTGGGCTACATGTCATAAATCTACTACCTTTAAGAGCCCCACTATCTCATTTGTCATAATCCCAAGCTAGCATAGTACCTATAATCATTACTCACATGCCATCATAACTCTAACTTGCTCTTACATATCACACACCAAATATAATCAATTCAGTCCCTTGTCCATTTTTCTTCTAACTGATCAATTTACCATTTTATTCTAGTTTTAGGCTTAGAATTCTATTCTTCTATCATAGTTTCCCTTTACTCCTAACCTATATTCCATTTTTTGCAACCACACCATTTTCCTTGGTGACTTCACTATTATATAGAGCATCTTCCTCATTTTATAGAGTGATCCCAATATTTTCATTCTTGATTTCATGACTTTACTACTCCATTGGGTAATCCCACCATTTTCTAGGATGACCTTGTTGATTCTAACGAATTTTCCATTTTGTGTTATATGGGTTTATTATGTGATTTCACCATTTAATTAGTGATACCATCATTTGATGAGTGATACCATTACTTGGCTCACATTTTCATCATTTATGTGATTTTTGACAAAAAAATGATTTTACCATTATGGCATTTTTCATTCATTTTGGTGATTTTACTAATTTCTACATGATATCATCATTTGTGTGGAGTTCCCACTATTAGCGTTGGTGATTTCACTATTTTTATCTTTTCAAGAATGGTGAAAACATGTTTGCACCTACTTTTAAGGCCTAATAAATGTAATAAATGTGTATTTGGAAAAACTAAAAAGGTATTTATTGATACCCCACTCCCTGATGGTCATTAGTACTCTCTAACCTACTCCCCAAGGTGTCTTTGGTGTGGGATATTTGCCATTTTCTTTGTCTCTCTCATGCACAAAAACCAAAGCTCTGAATTGCAATAGTAGAGGGTAAAAATGAATATTTTTCACCCCCCAAAGGTGGATATATAGTCAATTTTTTGAATTTTTACCCCCGAGGCCTATTTTTCATCATTTTTTTCTTTTTAAGAGACTCATTTTTACATCATTTACTCATTTTTCACATCATATTTCTATAATTACTCTATTTTCTAGCCTCTTCTACTGAAACACATGTTTATTTCTTATGCTCATAAACCCATCCATCAATTATAATTTTTCCAATTTCTCCTTAAGAAGACATTGTGCATCTCCTAAACAATGATTGGGTCATTTTCATTATTTTTGGTATGTTTTTTGGAGCAATTGGACACTTTATATTGTTTTTATTTCAGTTTATTTTATTGAGTGTTATTTTTTTCCTTTTTTATTATTACCTCAACTCTTTCCATAGTGTTGACAGGGGCATCATCATGGTGTTTCCTATTACATAGTTGTACTTGAGTCTTTCCATTGGTAGAGGTATTTATCATTGGTGCGATGTTTTCATTTGTCTAGGGGGTTAGGGTTTATTCCTTATGCATGGTATGGGTTGGTCATCATGGTATTTTATATATTGGTGCATAATATATTGGTACTATATTAACAATTAAGGCATTGGAAGTCTAATTAGCAATATTGCAATAAGATCTATCCTTATCTACTATCCCCTAAATAATTCATCCATACTGTATCACCATTTATCATAATAAACATATGACCTATTCAGGTAAACCTTGTAGACCGATCAATTATCAAACCTACTCTACTGGGATACATTATTATAAATTAATTATGACCATCATTTTTGGGGCCAATTTATTTCTATTTCTTCTATCTCTTTTTGAGAGCCCATGCATATATTTCATCTTTTCCTAATCTCTCAAGGGGGCATCATGGATCATTGATTATTTCTTTAGCCAAAAATTTCAATTTCTTCTTAACAACTTTTTCATTCTTTGAGAAGACCTTATTGTTCCTAATATTGCAATGCCTTCTCAAATAGGGGTAAAATGTAGACACTCAATTCTCACCACTGTCATGTTGAAATTAAAATTCTAAATGAATTCTTTCAATAATGAATAAATTAGACCAAAACCACCAAAACACTCTAATTCATTTGCACATGCCATGTGTAATTCCCAGTTCATGTCAATATGTCTCTAATTGGGGAATTACTTTGTATGCAATCATTATCTTATTCTAATTCATCTCTAGTCAAATTTTAACCTAGGATATTAATGTTTTTTGCATGAAAACTAATCAAATTCTAAGAATTGTGAAAAGCCTAATCATATTCACTTAACTAATTAAATCTAATTAAATTCTAAGTGAAAAATCCATATCAAAATATTTAATATCTCATTTTTAAAATGAAAATTCAACAAATATCTAAAAAGGTGACATCAACATGAGATCATTAGTCATAAAGTCAAAAATGCAAGCCATGCTTAATAAATGTGATAAATATCTGATTTGTGCAAACCATGCTTATTAATTACTCCCTTCTTTCAAAATATTTATTACAACATTAATTACATTTGGTCTCCAAAGTTGAATTGATCTTGGACCACAAATCTTAATCTCAAGATGGATGGTCATTGTCATTTAACGGAAACTATAGATACAAGGGCCTCCATGAAAAATTATCAAGCTTCATTTTTTAAAGATATAATTCCAAAATCATGCAAAAAACTTCACCATTTATCCATTCTAATTGATAAAATCCCTTGGTAAACAAGGGGAGGTGTTTTTGGAATGAACAAATACATTGATAAAGACTCCTACTCCATAAAATAAGCACAAGAATTTACAAAAAAAAATTAGGTGGGGTCTTCAAGGAAGGTAAATGTCTTATTTGTCTTATCTTGTTGATTTTCTTGTCTAAGTTATTCTAACTCACCCTAGGGAACAAGTATAGAGTGTTACTTCTTGAATTCATTTTGTATTTCATTCACTAATTTTGTATTAACCCTATTTGTTTCTTATTATACACTAAAGAGATAAATATAATTAGATTTTTAGTTGGTTGTCTTATTGTGACTATATTATAGAAATGAGAATCAAGGATTAACAGGCTTATGGTTCATTCAATTATAAAACTGATTCATTATCTATGTTGGCTCAATTATGCAGAATCAAGTCAATATATTTAGTTGGTATTGACCTAATAATAAATAATAACCTACACAAAATCAGGTCATAATGATTGTACTTTCACGTATGACTATATTTTATTAATTTATGTTTACAATCTTAAACCTTGATGACATGCACAGATCCAAAAATTATCCTCTTTTGCCTTACAACCCTATTTGTTATTTTGAGGGATAAAACATACAAATATGGGAGAAATTTTAATGTTTTTAACTAACCCAAATCACCCCCATCATATTATTGACCATTTTCTACATATATAATACTCCAAAGAGGGAAATCAACCTACACATAGTTTTCTTAGCTACTGTGAATTATGCAATTATGTTCATTTTCTATGTATATGTAGATAATGATTGGTATTGATACTTGAAAATATTTTATTTATAACATTTTTGATATTCTTAAAACTTTTATTATGACTAATCCTAGTAATAGTTATGAAAAATTATAATAATAGGGTATATTAGCTCATTATGCAATAGTGTATAGATGTACATAAGATAAATGTGAATTCCATTTTAAATGAGACTTTTATTTGTTTATATATGGATCCAATTTAATAACTCATCATGTATGCTAAGATGAAGGGATTATATTAAATATGGGTTTGATTTTACAAATTTTTCATTGATGGGAGTGGGTCGAATCTAATTAGATCAGTCAGTATCAACTAGCAGTATTGACTAGGTTTAGTAAAAATTGACTTATGTACAAGAGGATTGAACTAAGGGTATATAGATGTCTATGCATGATATTTATTATGTATTAAAAATAAAGTGATATTTCTATATGTTTATATCAACATAATGGAATGGTTTAATCATAATATGACATGAAAGTGTGAGAGTTTATTATATTAGGACCTTTTTTAAGTGCTCAAGCCATACATCGTAAATGTGTGTCAAATTGTTATTGTAAAGTACCAAAGACAAAATTTTAGTATTTAAAAACTCCCCCCTTTTATTTTAGTAATTTAATTTCTATAGTAAAACTATTAAATGTACCTAAGTATGCAAAACATAATTTGTCTTTGGGATATGGATTCAAATGTATAACTTTTCTCCATGCAAACCTACAATGAAAATGAAGTAGCTAATATCCATATGTAAATTCAAAAATCTAAAATTAAAAAATTAGAAATAATATAATATCAAGGAAGGATTACACATGTATGTGAGTAAACCATGTTTCCTTATAACATTTTGGAGATGATGTTTCATTATTTAAGCATTAGATGATTATGCTTCCTTATTGAAACACATGTAGAATTAGGATAATCACACCCAAAAGTTATGTAACTATGTAAATTTGTGAGTTGGAAGGCAACATGCACAAACCCTTGTGAACATGGGGAAAATTATATAATGCACTAACCCATATAAATATATAGGAAAAAAAGAGAACCATTAGGCCAGCTTCATTCAAATAAAACATTGTGTAGGTAAATAAGAGAATCATCAAGCTAGGTTCATTCAAATAAAGTGAATCAACCACTCTATAAGGATTATGTATACACACAATATTTTTAATATTTATCACTTATTAACACTTTATCTCTTGTAGGAATGTATCAAGTTTCAATATATCTAAGTGCATGCCTTAAAGGGTGCACCAAGAAAGGGGTAGGTAGACCATTAGTGATTCACAAGATTGTTAAGTTTATATATCATTCCTACTATTAGTCCAACCTTATTTAGAGTGTCTATCCATTTAAATCCTATGATGCCTCCCTAAAATCCTAAAATATTGAAATATGGTAAAGTTTGAAATCCTGAAACCCTAAAATATCATTAACTTTGAAATCTAATAGGACCCTCCAAAATCTAGAATTTGCATTATAGCTCATAAATATCCAAAACCACTCAAACATCCTAAAATTATAACTATAAAATATAACTTAGAGTATAATAAAATATATGTCCATGACTAAATGGCAACTTATACTTAAATGTTGACCTATTTTTTTTGTGTACAAGTTTTCAACCAGGTCGAGTCTATCGACCTCATTATATATTCTATGTGTAGGATCAAAAACTTTCATGGATGACCCAGTCAGATAGTAATTCAACATTTTTAAGAAAAAATACTAAACTGACTTGGTCTATCTTGTTATACTTTCTCGATTCACTCTTACCAACCTAGTTATTCAATTTTGTCAATTATCTAAATTTTTCATTTATGTTTCTCATTAAAATCAATTAATACTTCAAATTTATATTTTATTTTTGATAGTTTTTTAATTTTGTTAAAATTATATACACAATAAATTAGATTGAGTTGGTTAACATAATTTGTTTTAGATTTTTTTAGAATTCAACTAGATTGGGCTAGTCGACCTAGTTTATTCTAGTCTTTTCTCATATTGCTAATATTCTTCTTAGACTTCAACTAGATTGACCTGGCCAACTCCGTAGGAATTGGCAAAACTAGAATAATTTCATCCTACTATTTTTATTCCTAAAAATCAACTAGATCAACCTAGTCAATTTTTCAGGTCCTGGTTGAATTAGTTTTGTTGGTAGGTGACCTAGTTTGTTTTACCTCATTTTTTAGGCATAATTTTGATAGTGGTTGACTTAGTTTAGTAGGTGATCAACCTAGTTTTTTTTGCCTCTTTTTTATGACATAATCTAGTAGATGGTTGATCTAGTTTAATAGGTGTTAACCTAGTTCATTAACCTAATAAGTTAGTAATTATATCTTCATTTTAGCTTTCAATTAGTCAAGAACACTACATAATCAAGGATTTAGATCACAACCTCACTTATATTATCACTTCAGATGAAACTATTAAATTCATTCCTTAGTGTCTTCTTAATCATAAACTAATTACTACATCATGTAATACAATTGAGTTTATGCACCTTAGCCCTCCTCCTATTACCAATGTTTGGAATCCTCCACCCAACAATCCCTCCCCTATTACTAATATAGGGATGCTCCTCCTACCAAAAATAACATTCCTACCACTAGAAATCTTAATCCTCCCATTGATCCAACTCAAATTATTTCTCAAATTATTCAACAAATTAATGTTATGAAAACAACTAAAAATTCTCAAATGATGCAAATACAATATCATATATTAAAAATGACTAGTCAACAACATCAAGTCATCATGACTCAACCAAGTCAAAATTATATCCCCTTCCTCTAAGAGATGCCAATGGGAATATCATCCATCAACCCCATTTTCATAACAAAATTCTTCAACATATTCAAAATGAACCTTTATCTCCATTCATTGTATACACATATATTGAAAATATTTATCCAACTATTACATATGATGGGACTAAGGACCCCACTATCTTTCTCAAAATATTTGGTAACCTTTATTAGGAATGGATCTAAACTAACACCTTTGCTACTACCAAGCTCCTATCCAAAACCTTTGTTGGTGATGCACTTGAATGGTAAAATCATATTCTTAAACATTCCACAACTAGAGTATTTAATGAATGATTTAGTGAATAAATTCCAACATAATAACCTTTCTAAAAATTAGCTTAGACATTTCATCAATGCTAAACAACTTCCTAAGGAATCTATTCACACTTTTATCAAACAATGTAATTATCTAGCTCACAAAGTGGACCATAACATGAATGATGATAGTATTTTTAAAATATTTTTTATCACTCTTAAATGCTAGCTTCAATAAAAAGTTCAATTTTTTTCTCAGGAAGCTTTATAAGAAGCCTTAGACCAATCAAAAAGGCAAGACTTTCTTATGAGTCAATTTGAATCATCTCAAGAAACTACTAAGGTATATTTCCAATCATTTTATCATAAGATTGACTCATATAAGCCTTCCCATCCTTGAAATAGAGCATCAAATTTAACCAATTTTTAACCTAAACCACCCTCCCTTGAGTCTAGAATAGATTAAGAATAAATTACCACACTCTAAACCCATGATCTTTGACCCTTCCAAACCTCCTCCAAATTGTTATAATCTTGATATGTCTTATTGGTAGCATGTTATGATAGGTCATTATCATGAGAATTTTCATGATATTTATGAGCTCCTTCTTAACTTATTGCTTGGTACACATTTCAATATTGATACTCTTAACAACATTATCAAGATTATCTTCAAGCCTCACAAATATAATCTAAGGAATTATAATCATATCAATATCACTTACCCCATACCTCTACCTCATACACTAGTTTTATCCAAGCCACAATTTATACATCTTCTTATACCAATAAGTAAAGGATATATAACATAAAGAAATTCAAATGGGTGGTTGTATCTATTACAACTCAACTTATTAGGTTACACAAATCCAAAGAGCACCTAGTTTACATGCCTACTCCAAAGTGCATAATACATGGTCCTCATTTACCTTATAGACATCTTAAAACCTCTCTTACACATATTATGTCAATTTTAGCATCCTTAAAATCAAACATAACAACACATTTACCTATATCTAAATTCACCTACCAACCCAATGTAAATTATTCTAATAGCTTAGCTTCAGCTCATTCCATATCACATGTTGGGGCATCTTTTTATGCCCATCCACATGTCACTTCAAACTTTGGGACATCTTGTGATGCCCATCCCTATATAAAGTTACCCTTTGGGGCATCCTAAGATGCCCAATATTATTCAAAATTACATAATTAAAAACAAATTCAACTTTAAGAAATCTTCAGAGACACATATGCATGTATTTCACATGCTCATATTTGATATAGATGTTAGCATAGATTATTATTATTATTTTTGTCTCATGTTTTATTTATTTTTGTGTGTTTAATTTTCATTTAGTTTCATATTAATTATACCATTGTTTACTTCGAGTTATTTGGTTTTATTTCACTTTACTTACACCATTGTTTCCTTTGAGTTCTCTGGTTTTATTTCACTTTACTTACACCATTGTTTCATTTGAGTTCTTTGATTTTATTTTACTTTACTTACACCATTTTTTCCTTTGGGCTCTTTAGTTTTATTTCACATTATGTTGAGCCTTTGTTTCCATTGTGGTTATTAGGTATCACTCTAATTACTTATTTCATTGTTTTTCTTAGTCTCTTTATGAGTATTTAACCCTTATTTGCCTTCCCCATTTCTTTGGATAATCATTTACTTTACACCTATTTTTAGGATAACTACTACTTTCATTGGTGCTTGTGTTAGATCCCTTTTAGATTAGTATGGATTGTCTAGTGGCATGACTCTCTTAGAATAGTCTCATCCCTCTCATATCATTTTTTACCTCCTTATTATAATCTACAAGCATATTCATCATTGTATCATTTATCACATGGATGAGTCTCTCATGATCCCCATATTTCCACTATTTCCTTTCATTTGAGGCACACATAGGTTAGTTTTGAGATTGCACACTTAATTTTGGGAAAGTCTAGGAGTCTTTAGACACCATGGCCTTTAGCTTCTCTTTTCTATTGACCAAGTGTAATCTCTCTTGTGTTTTTCACATATTTCCTAATGATTGATTCTTTGAATCCATATGGAGGAGGAATTAAGAAAAAAAAGTTAAAATATAAATTATAAAAGAAACAAAAGACAATGATCAAAAAGAAAAAATAATCTTAAAATCCAAATCACACTAAAATATGTGATATATATTTGAGATATCTCTTATCTTAGTTGAATCTTAAACCCCATAGTTGGCCTCATGATAGAGTTGATGTCCATTGGGATGTGGTAGGCTAGTAGAATTTGGAAGGATGTCTCATTATATCATATACTATCTATTTATACCTATTTTATCATGTAAGTACCTAATCTTTAAAGTAGGCTGATAGATCTGTAAGGGGTCTTAAGGAATGGGGAACACAATATGAGAAAGTAGGTCCATTTTACTTTTCATGCATATAGCCTTCATGGGATAATATATGTACTTCACTTGTTAGCCCAAGCTTTGTGTTTATTAGTTGGAGTGTCTTAAATCCTCAATGTCAATAGTTATTATCCTTGCTCATTTGTTTAGAGTGTCTCATTCCTACTAAGGATGTTTACATCAACCATTTGGTACCTCACATTATTTATTTATATCATATTATTCTCACTATCCCCTTCCTGGATATTTTTTTATTTGATCACATGTCATATATGCCTCTTGGTTTATAGTTTGTGAGTTACATTATAATACCTTAGAAAAGACCGGGTTTTCCTCATAAACACCCTTACAACATTTTATTACCACACCATATTATTGTCATACTAGTCATGCCATTAGGTGGTTGTGTTTTCTTAAATTATATCTTAGAAAAAGAACTAAGTTTGAGTTGTCATCCTTTAGAGCTTTTGATTTTCATCTATCCATCATGTTATTATTTGATTTTTATGGAATTCACTTATCTTACATAACACATTTGATATTCTTACATTTTTTCCTTTATGTTTGAATTTACATGTTTGTTTTACATCTTGACTTACATTTAATTTTTAGTCATATATGTTTTCGTCATGCTTCATTTTACATGCTTGTCTTACATCTTGACTTACATTTCTTTTTTAGCCATTTATGCTTTCACTATGTTTGATTCAACATGTCTATCTTACATGGGGTTATCTTTCACTCACTTACATATCTTTGTTAGAGTTTTCTTGCATTGATATTTCATATACTTACAATATTTTACATACTTCCTAACTTGATTTAGTATGTTCTACATTCCTTTTTGTCATCCATCTTTTACATGTTTCCCAACATGATTTAGTGTGTTCTACATTCCTTTATAATCATTCTATCATTTACATGCTTGATCTTTTAGTTCTAACCTATCCTTAATAATCCAAATTGACAATTTTCTAAATAATTTAATTAGTTTTGAGATTTATTCATTGTTATTTTAACCATCATATGTACACATGAATTGATTTTATTATTAAAATTATATCCCTAGGGTTTATAAAATGCATGTACTACACCCTCCATGATCAAGACTAGGATATTTGCATGCAATCATTAAATAAAAAGATAATTTAAGGTATGTATATGATAATTTTAGTTAATTTCATTTCATTTTAGCATTAATTTTAGTTTTTTATTTGTAGTTAGCTTAGTTAGTGTGTTATTATGTTATTTCTCAAAGAACCATCCCATTTTACACTCATGTGATAGGTGATGAGATTCAAGTGGGGCATATGTATACACACAATATTTTTAATATTTATCACTTATAACACTTTCCATCTTGAAAAAACCTATCAAGTTTCAATCTCTCTAAGTGCACGCCTTAAAAGGTGCACTAGGAAAGGAATGGGTAGACCATTGGGGCTTCACAAGATTATTATGTATTTATATCATTATTACTATTAGTCCAATATCTTTATTTATAGTGTCTATTCATTTAACTCCTATGATGCTTCCCTAAAATTCTAAAATCCTAAAATATGGTTAAGTCTAAAATTTTGAAACCTTGAAATATGGTTAAGTTTGAAATCCAGTACGACCATCAAAAACCTAGAATTTACATTATAGATCCTAGATGTTTGAAACCACTCTTAAAAATATTGAAAGTATAAATATAAAATATAACTTAAAGTATAAAAAACTATATGTCCATGTCAAAATGTCAACTTAAATGTTAATTTTATATTTATGCTGCCTATTTTAGCTTTTTTCCTACCATGTCGACCAAGTCAACTTTATCATTCATCTCATCCTACTATGTTGACCAAGACAACGTAATCATTCATACTATGTCTTGTATGCATATTAGTATTATATCATATATCTGATCTATCATTGTGATGTTTACAAGCCACAATAAACTCTTGTAAAACACCATTGGCCAAGGGAGATATTAAGGTATGACAGGTTCACTTCAACAAGGTAAGTATACTCCTAGCCCTTCATATTTTGATAAGTAGATATTATATAAATAAGGGATTGAATTTCATATCTCATTAATTATATTATTTACATGTCATTTATTATCTTCCCCATTTATGCCACAATCTTTAGTGAGCACTAGATTAGCTTGCATGTTTATTTAGTAAATTAGCTTGATTACTATTATTACAATCATAGGACCTAGATAGGGTTATCAAAAAATGACATTTAACTAGAGGCTTTGGAAACCTCTCCTTTTAAATTATGTGATAAGAGATACATTAGTTTAGTTTTAGTAGATCCATTATTGGTCATGAATCTACCTTCTCTGAGTTTAGATATTACTGAGTAGAATAAGTTATCTATCTATCTTATTTTGATTGTATACAGATTATAGATTCAATTTTAATGTTTCACTCAAATTTTATCAATTTTACTCCACGTAAAATAAATTCATGATCGAAAGGGAATGAATAATGTCTATGCCCCCATTGTGACTTCAAGTTTAATTGTGTAGTTTTACTTAATGTAGGATAGAATGCATGATTAAAATATAATGGGCCATGTCCATGCCCCCATCATGACCATAGATATAATAAGTTTTGAGTGTAAAAACCAACAATTTTACATTCAATTGTATTGTGCTACTATGTATTTACATGAATTAGTATCATGCCCCTAAATATGAACCAAGTGCGAGAGAATGTTATGCATTTATATGCTGAATTTGAGAACCTACATCTCAAATGTATGTGTATGGGAAAACCAATAATCATGTTCATA
>JARHVA010000175.1:5265000-5547500 GCA_037957365.1 Torreya grandis
ACATCATCCAAAAGTTCTCACTTTAACCATTTCCAATCATAATAGTATAAATAGGTTCATTGATGTAGGCTCATATGAAAAATGGATAAAATTTTAAATCATCATCAACTAGCTCACTATCATCAAATGTGATCATGGGATATTGAGGTGTAATATTATTAAGTGTGCTAATGATAATATCTAATGGATTATTATATGTTATTTATGGAGGATGTATAAACATAATATTTCTAAACTTTCTCATTTACTAACACTTTATCTCTTGTAGGAACCTGTCAAGTTTAAATTTATCTAAGTGCATGCCTTAAGGGTACATTAGGAAAGGGATGGTTATACCATTGGTGATTTGAAACATTATTGGTTAATTATATCATACCTAATCCTAGTATCATTTCCTAAACCCACTATAAATTCTACTTATCCAACTCCCCAAGAAAATAAACCCTATTTATCTATTTCCCTAAGCAATTATCATTTTAGAAATCCCCTAACTAATCAAACACCATTTTTATTACTAAATTAGATTGGTTAAACCTAATATGAAAGTTAAATACCACATTCTGTAACTAAGTCATCTTGGTTGACCTAGTTCGAGGCCTAACGGTAACTTTTTCTTAGAATGTGGGTCATGTCGACTGACCTTGTTGGCTGAAATTTTAAAAGGGATACAACCTATCCATTTCTCTAAATATGACATGCATATCAATATAGTAGAGAGTAACATTCTTTTTCATAGTATTACAACTCACAATTCTTCTACATCTACATTTTATGGAGCAACTGCTTAGGGAGAGGGAAGATAGCTTTTATTATGGGAAGTCTTAGATGTAAATTAGGAGTATTTTAGCCTAGAGACAATTTAAATAGTGTGAATCTTACAAATTCACAACAACCTATTTCAAAGCACCATTGGCCAAGGTAAATATAGAGACTTTGATAGGTTTATCCAAAGGTAAGTATCTATAACTATTTCTATTTCATTTGATAGATAGATATTGCACAAAGTAATAGGTTTTGATTATATAAATCCTTGATTATATTACCTCTATACTTAAACTTATTTTAACTATAGGGTATTATTTTATTTCCATCTTCAACCTTAGGTGATTTAGGCCTCCATTTTCCTACCATGATCCCTTGATTATTAATTTGTGTTAAATCATCCCCCTTTGTGTCACAAGCTTTGGTGAGAACTAGATTAGCTTTATTTTATGTATAGATTACCTAGCTAGGGTTATTACATAGTTTTATTTAAATAGAGGCTTTTGAACCCTATAGTTTAGTTTTGTGCGATTAAATATACTTTGGTTAGGTTTAGTGGATCCAATTTGGTCATGCCCCTAATATACAAAGTATCATAATAGATGTTAGTTGATTACCTTATTTGATCTTGGATTTAATAAGTAGGATACATTATATATCTATCTTAATTTTTTACATATATTATAGTGAACTTGACATGAATCTAACCCTTAATTTTTCATTTTTCATTTACAATTAACTAGGTTGCATTGATTAAACTAGTTTTAACTTCTATTTACAGATTCAAGATCTAAAGTCAACTAGTTTGTTCTGGTGGACCCAATTTTCTCCTTTGTTTACAAGGTTCAATTGGAAGTCAATTATGTCACATTGGTCAACCCATTTAATTTATCTATTTGAAGATTCAAGATCTATAATCAACTAGGTCCCATTGATTGACCTAGTTTTATCCTTTGCTTGCAAGGTTTCATCTCTATTTAACAAGGTCATGCTAGTCAACCTAGTTATTTTTATTGATTTATAAATTTTCATTTACAATAAATAAGGTTGGGTTGATCAACCTAGTTCATTTCTACAATTTTTATTTTTCAATTTTCAACCAACTAGGTCATGCTAGTTGACCTAGTCTTATTTTACTATTTTTAGTTTTTAGTTTTTTACACATTAATTCAACCCAGTTAACCATATTTAACCTCTATATTTTTCAAATTTTTGCCTCTATAGAACTAAATCAAACCTGAACAACCCAGTCAATAGTTAGATCTTCAACATCTCAGTCAACTAATTAAGTTGACATAGTCAACCTAGTTATATTTATCAAGTTCATTATAACCAACTTCATACTTTAAATTTGTCAATTATTGTAGTTTTTCATTTCTATTTTTTTAGTAAAATTACTTAGTGTTTAAAATTTCTACTCTATTTTTTCCAACTTTTTAGTTCAAAAATTTGTATGGCATAGCTAACTAAGTCAAGCTGAATGACTTGATTTTGTGTCTATTTACCCTACCAATAAATTTTAAGTTAATATAACCAACCTTATTTATTTTAGCCTATTTTTATAAGATACCATATAAACCAATGTCAACCTCATCCTATTTTATTTTCTTAACTAGATTGACCTAGTCGACCTTGTTCTATGTGTTTTGTTTTCAGCATAAGGATGCCAATTCACATTCTTTTTCTTGTAATTAATTTCACTTTTAATTTGAAAATATTTAGTTTCTTGTTTATTTACTTTTTAAAATTAAAAATTGGTTTTTGACACTTGATTACAATGTCTTTATTTCCATACAAATTGTGTACTATCAGATTAAAATTATTTAGATATCATCATGAAAGTTTGTGTGATACTTTATTTATATTCCTTATCTATCATATATAGATATCATTATGTGATGGTATTACCCCAAAACTCATGTCTAGAGTATAGAGCTAAACATAGTATCCTCATGGTATTTTAAAAACACCTAGAATTTCCTTTTATATTGAACCTTAGGAATCAAGCCATCTATTTGATCTTGTGGTGCATTGGTTAATGATTAGCACCATGAAGTTACTTATGGCTTACCCTTGAAACTAGGTTTAGTGGGATATGGGAACAATAATTCTTCCATAGTTAGCACTCTAAAACATTGGTCTATATTAATAACATTAATAGTTATAAAATTATATTTTATGATTGTTGTTTGCTATTCTTTATTGTATTGAAGATTGTATTAACCAACATTGATACAGTTATATTTTGTGTGTTTCAACTAGTTTTGTATTCTAGTTATTTTACTTATATTTCCAAACTAAATCATCTAATTTGTTGTTAATTTTTTGAGATTCAACTAAGGTTACTAGCTTGACCCAATTTAACTCTATATTTTCCTATTAAGTCAACCAAATTGACTTAGTAAGGTTTCAAAAAACTCTATATTTTATTGCTTGTACAACTATGTTGACCAACTTGACTTAGTAGGCTTTAAAAAAACTCTTTCTTTTCTTGCCTGATTAACTAAGTCAACCACATTGATGTACTAGGCTTTCAAAAAGCTATATATTTTCATGCTTATATAAATAATTTGACTAGATTGACTTAGTATACTATCACATCTTGGTATTTTTATTGTATTTGACCAACTTGACCCAGTAGGTTTCTATACTATTACTTTTTCTTGTCTTCCCAACTAGGTTAACCAACTCGACTAGATAGTTTTCTAGATTTTTATTTTTCCCTATCTTCCCAACTAGGTCAACAAACTTGACCCAGTAGGTTTATAGAATATTATTTCTTCTTATCTACCCAATTAGGTTGACTAGGTTGACTCAGTAAGTTTCTAGAATGATACTTTTTCTTATCTAGCCAACTAAGTCGACTAGCTCAACCTAGTAGCTTTTCAGACTATTATTTATCCCTGTCTATCCAAATAGGTCAACCATTTTGACTTAGTAGGTTTCCATATTGTTATTTTTTCCTGTCTAATTGACTAGGTTGACCAGATCAGCCAAATATATTTATAGACTATTATTTCTCATTATCTACCCAATTAGGTCAACCAACTCAACCTAATAGGTTTTCAGGCTATTAATTTTTCTTGTATCATCAGTTAGGTTAACTAGCTTGGATCAATAAGTTTCTAGACTATTTATTTTCCTTGACTACCCAACTAGGTTGACCAAATCAACCCAATATATTTATATCTTACTAGTTTTATATTTAACTTTTTCCATGCATAACATTTTTTATGAAATTAAAATACAAAATAAAAATAACATGATGAAATTAACTAACTCCCAAAAACATCCTCATTCTCACCTTCCTTATACTTATATAGAAAATCTAGATGTAAGTAATGTTCATGTGCCCACTAGAACCAAAAGCTATGGGTTACCGCCTTATCAAGCTTTGGATACACTTAATTATCCTCCAAAAATTCCTTTATCAAGGATTATAGTGATATCTAATATACTATTGAAATGATAATTTTCATCAAAGAAAACCATTGACATCAAGGAAAGGATCCCACCATATTATATAATCTCATGATTAAACATTACCTTAATTTTCCACCTTCACACAAATTTTATACAAGTCTTGGGGTAAGTAACCCTATTACTTCTTCCATGAACTTCTCTTCTTCCATGCCTTCAAATTTATTTTATACTTCTTCTTTTACCTTACCTAGTATCTCAACTACTATGGCCAGTCTTTCCTCTAGTAGGCCTACTCAAAGCTCCCATGTTCATACTCAAGTCAATGTTACCTCTAGTGTATCTCAAGTTGCTTCTAATAATCAATCTAGTATTAATACTAATCAAATTTTATTGCAAGCCATGAGTCAAATAGATGCTTTTCAAACTAATAATGAAAATCAAATGATGCAAATACAAAACCAACTTTTGAAATTACAAAATTATCCTCAACCCACTCTATGGGGAGTGAAAAATCCTGATGCCCGCTCCCTCTGCCCCACCCGCCCCCCCACTCCCCACGCCCTTAGAGATACACAAGGTAATATTATACCTCAACCCCCACTTCTTAACAAGGTTGTTAAACACTTACAAAATGTACCCTTAGTTCTTAAAATTGGAAACATTGACATAAGTGGAATTTTTCCTACTATCACTTATTATATATCCATTGATCATGCATTACATTTAAAAACTTTTGAAAACTTGTATAAATATTGGATTAAACTCAATACCTTTTCCACCACAAAGATCTTAACTAAAACCTTCACTTGTGATGCTTTGGATTGGTATAATCAACTCAAATATCATACTATATCTAGTTTGGAATATGTAGTTAATGCATTGGTAAAAATAAATCCAAACCAAAGAACTTCTATAAAGTAACTTAGCTCACTTTATGAACTTTAAATAATTAGATTACGAAACTACTCTAGTGTTTATTAAATTATGGAAAGCATTATCCAATAAAGCTAAACATAACATGTTGGAAAACAATCTCTTCCACCTATTTACTAATACTCTTCATCCTAAATTACAATATCATGTTAGGACTCTCTCTTCAAAATATTTGGAAGAAGCTACGACTAAGCCAAATGTCAATATTTTCTCATAATAAAATCCAAGCCTTCCCATCCTCTTGCTGGAACTTGAATGCTTATAAAATATAAAAAATGGCATGCTACCAAAAATAGTGTTATAGATACCTATGATTCCATAGATACTAATCATGTTATTATCCTAAGTAGTTCCAATGATGATATTCTTTCACAAACACTTTCAAATAATACTTTACCACAACCTAGTTCTACATTTTCCCAAGTGAATAATGTAGATACTCACAAACCTTTTTCCATAGTGGAAATTAAAAAACATCATAATAAGCCTCCATCATGAGATCTTGAACCCACCCACACTACCAAATATTGGTATGATCCAAGCAATTTTTTTTGGTATCATGCAAGATTGGGTCATTCTCATGAGACTTGTTTCCAACTAATAAACTTTGCTCTTGAATATCTTTTTGGTACTGATTTCGATCAAAAAACCTTAATTCATGAGTGTCAACAAGCTTATGAAGTGATAGATAAGGTTAAAAAACAAAAACTAAACATGATTCCGTTAATCAAGCTAACACTCATCTTTCTCTTTACGAGTATCCTCTATCTAATCATCAATCAAGTACTACTAAACCTCCCACTAGAAACATTGCTAAAAATTTTGTCAATCCTAATTATATAAATAATGATGAAAATGTTTTCAATGTGAAAATATGAGAAGATTAGTTTCTTATTATTGGTGTTGAGTTTAGGTTTGGATAAGTCTAATGCATGAGTAGAGTGAACACATGAACCAAGAAAGTACATAATAGGAAGCAACTAAAATCAATTGAAGTACACAATGCAAGAATATTGTAAAAAATATTGGATCAAAAACCAAAATTACATTATTAAATATCACAAATGTGATAAGTAAAAATAGGAGAGTGTTGAGCAACTCCTTGACAAAAGGTGGTCAATAGGGCCAAGAATAGAGGTTTAAATCCCATACCTAGAATAGCCAATCAGGGGAGTTACTTCCTAGTTACCTGGTCAACCTTCACACATAATCAAGATTCTCTATAATATTATGAAAAATCCAATTGAGGGTAAAATCCTATAATAAATCAATATGGTAAAAAATAAAACCCCTACTCTAACACCCCCCATAAGCATAGCTTAGGTGGGTAGTGTTGATAAGTTTGACCTCCTAGGTTAAACTATCATCCCTATAATTTGAAACTTTACTTGTCATGCTTGTTTACCCTATTCATAATTATGTTTGTATTATAATTTCCTTGTAATGGTCACTTGAAACCTTGATTAATATAAGTTAAAGTAGATTTGATAGATTTAAGGTTTTGTTCATCATAGCTATGTGCATGTTTAGTCACTTTATGACATGTTTCAAGTTGTTCTAAGTGATGAAATTAGTATTAGTGTCTTGATAGGCATCATAACATGTGTAAATATCATTTCATGATTTAAAATAAATCAAACAAGTTGGTTAAACTATTTTCCAACATCATAACCTAATTGTGATGATCTCTTGATCAATTTATGGCTTTCAAAGAAGATATTGCAAGGTAATGGTAGTTAAGTATCATAAAAAGGTGGGGAAACATCATATCCCATCTGAAAAAAAAAATTAGGTATTATTAACACTTATTGTATTATTTTTATCAATTTTATTAAGTGATTATGGTAATTTTTGTGCTTAAAAGGCTCTTTAAAGTGCTTGTACAAGTTTCCAAGGGATAATTAACCTTAACATAACTTAAGGAAATAATTTATCCTTATAAATGTCAAATACATTCTTGAAATGAAATTTATGTCTTGAGAAGTCCAAGAATGTTTCCTTCTCTCCATCACTCCATTGGCAAGCTCAAGAGGGGACTTTTCACATGTTCATTTTATACAGAGGAGAGAGAGTCAGGGTCTAATATTTTTTCCATATCAATTTGTCTACATTATATTAAAATACATGTTTATTTTTTTCATATTGGTCCCATATCCTTTATGAACAATTGTTAAGAAGGTAAGGTGGTCTAAACTAGCTAGTCAACCCCATAGGCTCAATTTTTATCATTGAAATGGTAGATTGAGGATGGTTGAATAAATTATATAAATTTAATAGGATATATGGGACCTTTAAAAATATATCCCATGATTTTATAATCCCTACATGGCATTTGTTAGTCCATTTTGGTAAGAAAACTCTCCTCAAGCACAATTTGCAAGGTGGTTGTCATGACTTCTTATTTCGTTCAAGGTATTAAATATTCATAAGAAGTGGATGAATTTTTATAATCATTTATCACTATATTATAAATTAAATTACAATTCCATTAATGGCTCCACTATTCATGCCAACATACCTCCTCTAATGGCATTCATGTCCATGTTTAAATACTGTGCTTTGATGTTGCCTACGAGATCGTGTAAAGAGATTTTTGTCTTGAATTGTCAGAGATATAAGAGGATAAATAAATCATAATAAATGTAATTATTTAGTGTATAAAATATATCATGTTTGATGAGATCAAGCCAACCACCATAAAAGGCCTAAGACATGGAAAAATGTAGACATATAGGTTTGCAAACCTATAGGCCTACATTACATGAGAAATAGGTTGAAATGTGTATATAAAGTTTAGTTTTAAGTCCCAAAGGTAGATTAAATGTAGTGTTTTTATGTGATGATGGACCAAGATTAGTGTCAAGGTGTGCTTTCAAGACCTAATGACCAAAATACCAAATGATAACCTACAGGCAGATAGCCAACACTTGAATAATTTGAGGCTTTGAGACAACATGGAAGACATCTAAATATATACATGTGAATCCTAGAGAACATAAAGATATATTCAACTAAATCTAAACCTCATAATGTTTTTATATGGTAATTAAGTGTATTGAATAAGTAGTGAAACTGAATATGGCATGTTATAGGCAAAGCATAAGAAAGAATATGCATGATAAAAAGGTGGATAACATATTTGTAGTTAGGTTTGAATCTGAAAAGGAGCCTTAAAAGAGTTTAAAGTGTTTATCAATTACTAATTCCTAGTTGAGAGTGTTAGAACTCAAAGCTTAATACTTATAAGACTCTTAATAGCAACCTATAACCATGTATTGAATGGACATGAGTCAGAACATATATGTTTGAGAAAGTTTAAAGTGCCAACAAACTACAAAGAGTTAGGTTTGAATATGAAAAATTCTTCCATGAAATTTAAGTACTATCATGATATCAATAGCTTAGTTGATAAGGCCAAGATTTAAAGCCTAATACTTAAGAGACTCTCAGATCACACTCGCATCCATGTCTTAGGCAAGACATGAGAAATAAGGGGTGTGTTTGTGAAGATGTGATTATTGGATAAGTATATAAAGGATATAAAGAAGATAATTAAACTTCTAACATTTTGATGAAGAACATTAAGATGCTTAGTGAATTTTATACTGAGGTTTTAAGATTTAAATGTATCCAAAGCCCCAAAATGACCACCTATAGGTTGGTTTGAGCAACTCAAATGGTTTTCAAACTTGAGAAAAGAACTAATGAGTAAAATTGAAATTGGAGTAGGTGAATGAATGGCCAAGTATAAAATGTCATTTGAGATCAAAAGAGACCTTTAAAATTACCTAAGAGGATTATCAAAATGATGAAATTCAACACTTACAGTCACCTATAGCCAAAAGACTCTTGGCACACACAATCGGGTTTGTTTGAGAAGATTGAAATGTTTCATAAGAGACCTGAGGTTGGAATTAATAGTAGGATGCATGCAATCATGAAGAATATTTTCATATGGAGTTGGAAACATTTTGAGGAGGAAAAATTCCTTAGTAAAATCCATTCTTAGGCTTTATTACCACTCAAATTTACACCCTTGGAAGAGGGTTCTTCAGGCCCTTTCAAACTTGAGTTGTATGATGGGAACAACCCCAGGATGTGGGTCACCTATGTTGGGTTTGAACCTCTAGATTAAGATGTATTACTCTTTGATGCTCACCTAAACTAATGCTAAACTAATGTTTCATAGGGAAAAGGGTTGGAAAGAGGATAAGGGCTCCTAAGAAAGTTAACCAGGTGATGCACCAAATAATAATGGGAAACTCTCATAAGCTTGAACCCACACTATATCTACTGAAGACAATGCTATCTCACACAATATATAAATCCAAAAAATAACATAAATATTTCATAGAAGAGTTTTAGAGAGAAATGAATACAAACAAAGAAGAGTTCTAAGAATCACTGAAAGCTTACATCAATGATAAAATAACACTAATCTAGACCTACAAACAACTTAAAAAACCTTAAACAAGGTCAAAAAATGGGGACCATAGATGAGGAATATTCTCCTTCACATAATTCTATAGTGCATAGCTCACTCAACATAGATCTAAGGCAAGATATAGGTAAAGAAAGTTTCATATTGTATCAAGAGGTAGTTCTTACAAATGTTTCTCAGGGTCGAGCCTAATTAAGATTAGCATATTTTTTAATATCTCATAGAGTGTCCTTAATCTTCACAATCAAGAGTCCTTTTTACAATATGAGAGAGAGAGAGAGAGAGAGAAACTTATAATGGAAATAATGGGTAATATAGAGGAGGGGAAGAGAGAGAGAAGGGGAAGCATGTTGTCCATGATCATTAAATGAGTTATCACCTTTCATTCCAATCAAGACTAATCCATCATCAATCAGTCAGCCTACATTTGATCTAGTAGTCTTCAAGTTATTCTCATTAGCTAAGAGATCCATTAAAAGATAAGTGCTTATTTTTCATGATGAGTCATGATTCTTTCAAGGAGAAAATATCTCCAAGGGCTCTGATCAGCATTGAATATTCTAATTGACTCTCCAATCACTAGATATTCCTTTGCTTTGATTTTGCACACCACCCTCCACTTGTCATCTTCCACTTGGTCTCATTATGAGGATAAAAATCCTCATGTTCATGGGTGTGACAAATCCATGCCCAATTTTGCTTGAGTGGTAGTTTGTACCTGCTTGTTGAGGATGTGGCCATTTTGGAATATAATACACTCTTCCATATCTTATTTATACCTACACCTAGTCTAACCTAGACATATATTAAATATTTATTGAAAACCAATATAATTTATTATTTTTCATATAGTTATTATATTGATGAAAAGTTACAGGCTACGTAGCCTAGCTCTTGGACTATATTTAGGTTTAAATAAACCTATTCTGCCTTTGAACCTTGGGAAAATTAAGAGATCAATGTATGCATAGGTCTCCTTTTGACAACCAATCATCAAATTTATATATATATATATATATATATATATATATATATATATATATATATATATATATATATATATATATATATAAGGTCTAAAATACCTATTCTATCTCTATGAATCTTTAATGGTAGAGCCCGATCTTTTAAATGTCTATTTGGTTCAAATCGGATCATGTTTGGACTTCATTTCTTTATTTTTTACCTTGCCCAGGTTGAAGACTACCCTATTGACCTTTATAAAATGTCTTGGGATCTATACTTTACTTATTTTACATCGATCATGACTCAACCTATTTGACATTTTGACCCATCTTGATATATTTATCTTGATATGTATGATTGAGTGAGAACCTTCGATCTTTCCCTTGACTTGTCAACCTTATCTGAGCTACTACCACTTGGTAGTCTTGCATTTGCCTTCAAGTTCTGATGTCAATCTATCTACTTTATGCACTTACACCATGTGGTGGATTATCAATATCCTTGAGCTTTTGACTCATCTTACTCCATCTATCTCCCTTGGTACAAATGAGCACCAATCATTGGATTTACTTTAGTTTGAAAACAAAAGCTATTTATCAGGTCTTAAAATTAACATATGTGCAGCTTTCATTTGACATCTACACAAACGTATTTGATGTCTCATAGACCATCTAATTTAATCTCTAATGCATTTTTTTAGTCCCTTAAATTTAATTTTTATGCGAACATATCCCATTAGTTGACCAACTTTGAAGATTTATATCTTGAAACGAAAAAATCATGGAGGGACCAAATTTATTGGAGATGTTCCTGATATTAAAAGGATTGTGCCCACTTGATCTAATAGTTATAGGATATTTCTAATTACATTTACAAAAAAAATAAGTGATCTCACCTATGAAATTTTCCATGATCCCTAACGATTGCCTGGTTCATTTGTCAAAGTATGGGAAAACATTGTTAAACTACCTAGGATTCCAACTTTGCACATGTATATCTTTTGTTACACTTCATTGCATGACCTAAAACTTATCACATATCAACTTAGTAAAAATATAAATAGACCCATGTGATTATTTTCTCTTGAGGCTACCACACATGCAAGATATATCATCATCAAACTACCCACTCAACTCTTTTTGAGCTCCTTTGAAAATTGGCTAAGTATGGAAACTTAGCAAATTTTATTTGAAAGGCCAACTTTAGACCTCAATAAATTTTGTTTTAGATTAAGGTAAAAGAAGGTTTTGAAGGGGCCCCGAAACCCTATACATCAAAAATAAAGATAAACCATTAAGCACACCCAGGTTTAAGAGAACCTAAAACCAGTAAAACAACTAATCCAGGTTTTATAGGGACCTATTACCAAAAGATGTGACCAAATAAAATTGCCATCAAAACACTGGAAGGAAAGTTAATAGACTGGATCAGCATCATGAAAAACCTCCCAAACCAGTAACCAGCAAACCAGTGAAGCAACCAGTTTACCAACCAAAAAAACCAGTCAGCAAAAGGGAACATTAGATTTACCTTTTGAATTGAGGTTTTTTTTTACACAACCAAAGATTCTTATCTAGAGGGGGGACCAAAGGCTTAGACTTCTTTCTCTTTACTGCTGTCCATCCTTCCTCTAACTTTTCTGCCACAACAACCCATGCCTCAAAAGACAATGATCCATGGAATCTAGGTGACACAGATGCTATAGCAATCTCCTTGTGAGAATCATGCAATGTCTGGCTCCTAGGAGGATCCTTCAAAATAGGGGCAGTGACCAATGCCAGCTCAACCACTAGCTCAGAATGATCACATTCCACAGCCTTCGCAAGAACTTCAAAGGAATGTTTCACCAAAGAATCCTCCACAACCACCAGCTCAAAGTGAACACTATCCTCAATCTCAAGAACAGTCGAAGCTTTTGCGGGTTGTTTGACCATGTGATGCTCAGAGGAAGCCTCAGACCACCAAGAAGGTGGTCATCTAGATTTGGATTTCCTAGCAGCACAACGAGCAACAATATGACCCATCAGGTGGCACTTCCTGCAATGAAAAGGGATACCCTCAAAATCCAACATTTGTGTCCAAGTAACCCTTGGGGAATCCAAGCAAATCACCTCAGGAAGGCCCTTAGAAACATCCATATCTACTAGAAATCGTGCACAGGTTGAATGGATAATATCTAAAGTGTCTGCATCCATAAATAAGAAATCTCCAATAGCATTTCCAATATTTTCAAAAACTGAATCATGCCAAAGATGTATTAGAAGATTAGGGAGCCGAACCTAGATAGGTAACTTGTTAAAGGATTATGAGAGAGGATCAAAATCCATATGCCATGGTTTGGCCATAAGTGGATATCTTCCCTGCCAAGAGAAATTATTGTTGCACAAAATAATCTTCCTATCATTAGAGTAGAGGAACTTTGCTATAAAAAACCTATAACACATGGAAAGATTTGGACATTCTTTTTAATAAGTGGCATCCATTTCTTGGAGATCCAACCATGTAAATCTGCAAGAGAGGGCCAAAAGCCACGGAAGCAAAAAATAGCAGCAAGAGAGGAAAGCTCTTCTGCCTTATGGAAGATGTCTTCAACTGATTCAGGATCTAGAGTTACCCTAATAGGTTTTAAATCACTTACAGGTGAAACATGAGAAGGCCCAAATGATACGTGAGGAAGAGCATCATGTAATCTAGCTTCAAATACAGCCACATCATCAAAATTCCTTCCCCTAGAACCAAGACCTGAATCAGGAGCAGGAGATCCATAATCTAGACATGAGGTAGGAATAGAACCCCCGCCCACAGAAGAAATCACTTTAGGGGAAACTAGAACCCTATCCCCACACGCAGAGGAATCCCCACACGTAGCGGTAGCCACACCAACTGTAGGATCCACTACCTTCAGCTTTGGATTTGAATTTTGAAGTCGCGCGTGTGCAAGAGCCATAGCTTAGTATTTCAATTATAGCATGTCTTAGTTTAATTTTTATCCTAAGGTCTGGTCATGTTTTTCTTAGACAACCAAACCTTCCTTCAATAAATTTTATTGCACTTAGATGCATGTCCTAAAATTTATCATGTAGAAACTTGGGACTACTTTTATCACAACCATATGACTAATTCTTCTTGACTCATCTACACATGGCAATGATAATGTTAGTAAACTACCTACTCAAAATTTTTGCCACTAGACCCAAAATGTCTAGATGAACATAATAAAGAACCAGATAAATACCATGCACTTTCATACTCATTCTAAGCACTCTTGACACCCCATAGGGTCTCTAAAACTTTGGACCTATTCTTTAAAAATTGAAAATTTACACTTTAAGTTAACTTAAAGTGTTTCAAAAGCTTTGCAAGTTGCATGATCCTTTTGGTCCACTCACTCCATCCAAAACTTTGCTTAATCTATTTGATAATTCGACCAATTAGGAACTCTACTTATTTCTCTACATCAAGACCTCTTAGAGACTAAGAAATTGCATCAAGGAAGTTTCGTATGTGGGCCAAAATTATCCAACATTTTTGGTGACTCACAGGAAAGCATGCCTACTATGCTTAAGAACCTAAACCAATTTGCCTTGTCTAGTCCATTGGGCATGGATTCATCTACTTTATTTCAATATGAAACTTGATACAAGGTTGACCCTTTCCAAAACTTCCTCTTGAAGCAAATAAAACAAAACAAATAAATACAAGTGCACATTGGCACTTGTAGGAAAGAAATAATAAATAATCTATGAAAAAATATGTACAAAGGCACTTGAAAAAAAGCATGAAAACTATTCTAATATGTATAGGGCTGAAATTTAAAAATACCCCCCTCCTGGGTCAAATGGAAAACTATGAATACCATTCCCTTGTAATAAACCAAGATGATAAATACCCTACTTTGGATGTACTATAATTTGTGAACTAGACAAATTTATGGCCAATTCTTTTGATGTGCTCTCCAATGGATAGAATGGAACAAACATGTCTCAATTATAGACATATTTCTCCATGTCCTCCAAGACTAGTTCATGTTAGACTACAGGGGCTCTTGAAACCTCCTCATTTGATGGCTCAATTTTGTGCTCTAAATTAAGTACATGTGATGGCTCTTCTGAACTAGTGCTTGGTTGACTCTCTAGGCTTAGGAAAAAAATCTCTAATTCATCCCAAAATATATCTTCCTCTTGGTCATCTAAGACAATGCCAACTTCAACACCATCTTTGTTTTACTTTCTTTTAAACGGTCCATATGGTAGTTCATCAATCCACCTAAGGCCCAACATGTCATGTTCATGTGGCTCTGAATTTGACCATTCTTCATTATTCTTAAATACATTTATACTACCTTCAAAGGATAATTCATCTTGAGATTGGTCAATTTCTTCAAATTGATTCACAATTTCATCTTCAAGATTTGGAGGCATAGGCTATTTTATAACCTCTATCTAATCCATAAAGTCATAGTACAACTACTACCATACCTGATCTTGATCTTATTTTTTCTATATTTCTTCCTCATCTTCATTTGCATTCACAAAATGGAAGATCTTAGGACCAATCAAAATCTCCTTTACTCTCAGTTGCACTTTGGATATATACCCTTTCAAATATTAAGGCATCAATACTACCTTTAGGATCTAGTTCATCAAATCCATGCCAAGAAGTCTGATCAAAACCTTACTCTTCCCATTTTAAATGAAATGGATTGTCTATCATGATCTCTTCATCATAGACACTTGAATTTTCCTTTTTAGGCTCAAATTTGACTACAAAATTTTACTCTATTCTTTGTAAAATAGGTTCTTTATCCAAGAGGGAGATAGTGGAAGGGTGAATAAGTTCACCTTGATTGTAGCTTAGGAAAATGTCCTTCCAATTAGGGACTTTGAATGGTTTACTTGATGGCTCTTGAGGAAAGGAGAGAGAGTCTTGAAACTCTTGTACATTAAGCTCATTGAGCTAAGTTATGGTTGCTTGATTTAATTTTAGCATAATTAACTCCTCCAAGACTACTTCTTGGACTTCCCCAACAAACACCTTCTCTTTCTTCTTGTGCATTTTTGAAATGTTTTTCATGATGGAAATGAGTAGGGAGCAAGAACCTCTTCTTCCTTTATAGGAGAGGGTGGTCTCATAAGTGAGGGCATGATATATCTATGGTCAAATGTATTGGATAATATCTATGATGAAAGGGCTTCATGCTCTTGAGTGGGAATGGGTGTTGGGGTAGGAGAGGGTAAATTGATTAGCTCTTGGAAAGGAGAAGACATATAAGACTGATCTAAATGAGCCTGTTGATACTCATAATACATCAACACACTATTTGCATTTTGGATGATATTTCTCATCGTCGTTATATCCTCATTCTCATAAGATGACCACCTTTCACCCTCACAAGCTAACCATTTATCCTTGACTAGTTAAATATCACTCCTTACCTCTTATAAAACATGGATAGGGATGACTAAAGAAAACTCAAAACCCCTAACAATCTCCTTTATCAAGTCAACATAAACTAATAGTGCTTGATTGATTCTTGACAAGGATGTAATAGGATGAGCTTGGTCTTGACAAGGGATATTAGGGTACTAATTTGAATGCAAAGGAGGCTGACCTTAGTCATATGTAGGGTTAGGAGGAAGATAGAGACCATGATAAGGATGATAGGCTGCTAGAGGGGTACTTGGGGGGAATACATAAACATTATTTGCCTAATAATTGTGATGCTAAGGTAGATAATAAGCATTTTGATCAAAAAAAGACGATACATACCAAATTATAGTGATTAGGCACCTGGGCTGCTTCCAACTAGAATATTTGATTCAAAGTTGCCATTGATGTTAACTTACTTGCTTATAAAATCTAATTATAGGAAAGACAAACCAACAATATTTCCACTCATTTGGACTTCTATCCCACTGGGTGTGACAAAATTGTTACTTCTCAAATTTACACCCTTGGAAGAGGGTTCTTCAAGCCCTTTCCAACATGAGTTGTATGATGGGAATAACCCTAGGCTATGGGTCACCTATGTTGGGGTTGAACCTACAAAGTAGGTCAGATTCCTATTTAATGATCACCTAAACTAATGCTAAACTAATGCTTCATAGGGAAAAGAGCTAAAAATAAGATAAGGGCTCCTAATAAATTTAACTAGGTGATGCACCAAATAAAAATGGGAAACTCCCATAAGCTTAAACCCACAATAGATTTGTAGACGATAATGCTAGATCACACAATCTCTAAATCCAACTAGTTTCATAAGTATTTCATAGAAGAGGTTCAAAGAGTGATGAATATAAACAAAGAGGAGTTATAAGATTCACTGAAAGCTTACATCAATGGCAAAAGAACACTAATCTAGACCTAAAAAGAGCTTGTAACACTTTAAACAAGGTCAAAAAAAGGGGGACCATGGATGAGGAAGATTCTCCTTCATAAAATTCCATAGTTCACAACTCACTCAACACAGATCCAAGGCAAGAGATAGGCAAAGAAAGTCTCATATTTTATCAATAGGTAGTTCTTACAAATGATTGTCAAGGTTGAGCCTAATCAAGATGAGCGTATTTTTCAATATATCATAGAGTGTCCTTGTTCTTAAAAATCAAGAGTTCTTTTCAGAATATAAGAGAGAGAAAGAGATTTACAATGGAAAGAATGGGTAATATAGAGAAGGGGAAGAGAAAGAGAAGGGGGAGCACTTTGTTCATGATCATTAAATGAGTTATCACCTTTCATTCCAATCAAGACTAATCCATCATCAATTAGTCAACCTACATTTGATCTAGTAGTATTTAAGTTATCCTCATTGGCTGAGAGATCCACTATAAGATAAGTGCTTATTTTACATGATGAGTCATGATTCTTTCAAGGATAAAATATCTCGAAGGGCTCTAATCATCATTGAATATTCTAATTGCCTCTCCAACTACCAGATCTTCCTTTGCTTTTATTTTTCCTGCCACCCTCCACTTTTCATCTTCCACTTGGTCTCATTATGAGGACAAAAATCCTCATATTCATGGGTCTGATAGAGCCATGCCTAATTTTTCTTGAGTGGCAGTTTGTACTAGCTTGTCGAGGATGTGGCCATTTTGGAAGATAAGACACTCTTCCATATCTTATTTATATCTACACCTAATCTAACCTAGACATATATTAAATATAGATTGAAAAGTGATCTAAGTTATTGTTTTTCATAGAGCTATTATATTTAGGAAAATTTATATGCTATGTAGGTTGGCTAATGGACTATATTTAGGTTTAAATAAACCTATTATGCCTTTGAACCTTGGGAAACTTGAGAGCTCTATGTATGCATACGTCTCCTTTTGACAACCAAACATCAACCTTTGATCTATATATTAAGTCTAAAATACCTATTATATCTCTATGACTCTCTAATGGTAAAGCCCAATTTTTTAAATGTCCATCTGGTTTAACCCAGATCATGTCTAAACTCGATTCCTTTATTTTTTACCTTGCCTAGGTTGAAGACTACCTAGTCAAACCTCATCAAAATGTCTTGGTCTCAATCATTTTCTTATTATCCATTGATCATGACTCAACCTATTTAACATTTTGACCCATCTTGCTCCATTGATCTTGATCTATATGATTGATTGAGAGCTATCGATCTTTCCCTTGATTTGTCAACCTTATTCGAGTTGGTGCCACTTGGAAGTCCCACATTTACCTTTAGGATTTGTTTTTAGTCTATCTACTTTATGCACTTACATCATGTCATGGATTCTTAAGCTCCTTGACCTTTTGACGCATCTTACTCCATCTATCTCCATTGGTATGAAGTAGTGACAATCATTAGATCTGCTTTAGTTTGAAAATAAATGACTATTTATCGAGTCTTAAAATTAGCATCCATGTGATCATCATTTGACATCCATGTGGACATATTTGATGTCGCACAGACCATCTAATTTGATCTCCAATGAATTTTTTTAGTGGCTTAAATTTTATTTCTATGCGAACGTATCCCATTATTTGACCAATTTTGAAGATTTATATCTTGAATAACAAAAATCATTGAGGGACCACATTTGTTGGAGATATTCTAGATATTAAAAGGATTGCGCCAACTTGATCAACTAGTTTTAAGATATTTATAAGTGTGTTTAAAAAAAATTCAAATGATATTACTTGTGTAATTTTACATGACACCCTAACGACAGTCTAGTTCATTTTGCCAAGTATGGGAAAACATTGTCAAAATACCTGGGAGCCCAACTTTACACATGTATATCTTTTATTATGATTCATCACATGACATAAAACTTAATGCATATCAACTTGGTATAAATTTAAATATACCCATGTGATAATTTTCTCTTGAGGTTTTCACATGTGTGAGATATAACATCATCAAACTACCCACTTAGCTCTATTTGAGCTCCTTTATAAATTGGCTATGGAAACTTAGCAAATTTTGTCTAAAAGGCTAACTTTGGACCTCAATAAATTTTACTGTGCTTAGATGCATGTCCTAAAATTTAGTACATATTAACTTGGGAATAATTTGATCACAACCATATTATTTATTCTCCTTGACTCGTCCACATGTGGCAATGACAACATCAGTAAACTACCTACTCAAAAGTTTTGCCACGAGACCCAAAATGTCTAGATAAACATAATAAAGAACCAAATGAATACCATGCACTTCCATACTCATTATAATAACTCTTTACACCCCATAGGGTATCTAAATCTCTATACCTATCCTTTATAAATTGACAATTTACACTTTAAGTTAACTTTAAGTGTTTCAAAAGCTTTGCAAATTGCATGATCCTTTTGGTCCACTCATTCCATCTAGAACTTTGCTCCAGCTCTTTCATCATTTGACCAATCAGGAACTCTACTTCATTATAGGCATCAAGACCTATTAGATACTATAAAACTACATCTAGTTAGTTTTTTATGTGGGTCAACATTTGCCAATAGGCTTAACCAAGAACTAGACCCTAATGAAGACCTATAAGCAGAATTGTTAGGCCTAAGTATCTTGAAACCTATGTATGAGATTAATGAATAAAGGTTATTTTTGAGGGTGATATAATAGCATGAAGACTCAAAAAAGGTGATAGAGACTTCATTAGAATAGGTTATGAGCTTTTGAATCCCTTTGATAGTGGGAAAAATAGTCCACACAGTAAGGCATGTGTATAAATGCATAAAGAAAGCTTTCTTAAGAGGGAAAAGTAAAGTGAACATTTTCACAAGGTTCCAAGGGTTAAATTAGGTATTCATAGACCAATTCAAGGTCTTCATTCCACTCACTTTCTCCATTTAAGGCCAAAAAATCAATAAAGACACCTATAGTTGGTCTATGTACCCTAAGGTTGATTGAGCATAATGTCTAAAGGGTTAAATGGATTTCTCAAAGCCAATGTAGGTTGTAAAGGTGTATGAGGGAGTGAGATCCATAATCACAAGGTTCATATATATCTAATAAACTTTAATTTAGATTTAAAAGGACCAAATATAGTAGCTAGGGTTAAGAACATGGTTTTGCTCACAAACCCTAAACCTCAATCAAAGATGTTGTAGAGGATATTAAGGGAAAAATGATGATGAAGATCATTAGAGAATGTCAATAAAGATTATATAGAACTAGTGAGGTCATTACAAATCAAAACTGAACTTATAACACCACCTTTAGTCTTGTATTTCTCTCTCAACCTCATAGTCATAATCTACTAACTTGAAAGGCTACCAACTTTTTACTCAGATCTCCTAGGACAAGTTGCATGGTGTCCAAAGATTTTAGGGGTTGTTCGTCATTTTTTACCATAAGTCAAAATTGGTCAACCCCCTTATATTCAAAACTTATATAGGGTATTATATGATGTTATATGTTATATTTAATGTTATATCTTATTTTTTAGCCTTGGTCATGGTTTAATTAAAGTCATATGTCAACTTGAGTCATTTAGGGGTCATTTTAGGGTCATACATGAAAGTGGCAAGTTTTCATAGTGAAGAGGTAGACAAACTTCAGCATAAGATCAATTATCATTTTTAATCCTTTGAAACACTTTAGGCAAGCTTAAAGTGTGAATTTGATGATCTCAGGGAGCAGGAACATCATGGCACATCATGCAAGGATAAACAAGGTAGTCCATTGTACATTTTATAAATGTGCGTAGAAAACCTTTCAAGCCAAAAAGACTACAGAGACATGATGATTTTAGTGCCAAGATCATCGTCTACAAATTTTATGTCTTGATGAGTGTTGGAAATATTTTCATTGATGTCAAAGGTTGAGCATTGGTGATAAAGGCCCCTTAACATTTATTGTCTAAAGGTTTTTTTAATGTTCATATTTTGGCTAAAATGTGTTGATATTTACTTAATATTAAATGAATATATATTTTGGTTGCATAAAATCCAAAATAGGGCCCATGGAGAAGTCAAAGAGTCATGGGGTAAAGACAAAAGAGGAATGGGACACATTTTCTTATGAAGAGTCATCTTGAGGAATTCCAAGAGTCACCAAGTGAAGACAAAAGAGGGTATGGTGCATTTTTCCATAAAGAGACACCTTAAGGAATTCAAAAGGTCACCAAGATAAAGACAAAAGAGGAAAGGATGCATTTACTTCTGAAGGGTCACCATATGACTTTTCAAATACAAGGATTTGAAGGGTCATGCAAGTTTGGCACCATTATCCATGAGGAGTGAAGGATCACAAAGGATGAATGCCAAAGGTCATTTGGAAAGCTATAAGTAAAGGCTTGAGAATTCATTTGAAATATGCAAAAGAGTGCATAGTTTTCAATTATTTCATATAAGAAAAGAGGAGAGAAGAGAAAGAGATATTATAGAGTTATATAATTTGTTGAGAAAGCAACATTTAGAAATAGTTTTGTTTTATACACAAGAGGGGTTGGTGCTCATGTGGGTTGGTGCTCACAAATCTTTGCAAGGGGATGGTTCTCCTATGGGTTGGTTCTCACAAATAGTTATTATGTTGGTGCTTGACAAAGGGGTTGGTACTCTTACAAGTTGGTGCTTGCAAACTTTGTAATTTGAGTTGGTTCTCTTTCATATACTTGATATTGTTCTCCATGGTTTTTCCCACTTTGGGTTTCCACGTAAAAATCTAGTGTCTCTCTCTCTTGTGTGGTGCATATTATTTCAGTTTTATTACATATCTTGAATTTATGGTTAAGTGGAGTTTGATTAATTAAAATTTTATAAGATATACAATATATTGATTCACCCCCATTTCTCAGTATATCCCATGCTTAATAATGAGCTTGTTATCTCAATATATAAGCATTTAAAGTTAAATTAGTAGAGATAGATGTGCAAAAGGATGTCAAGTTTAGGATTTGATAAATAATAATTTAAGTTAAAAATATCTAAAGGATAATGAGCTCAAACGTAAATATTTTGAGTGGCAAAATGGTATTCAATCAAGCTAAGATCAATGTTACATGGGTTCTTAACAAGGTCAAAATTTCAAAAAGTGACCAAATCAAGGATCAACAACACACGTTGAGTTATATAGGTAAGATAAATGATCCACATTTAAATATTAGGACCTAGATCCAATGGAGCACATCAAATCATGTAGATAAGATCAATTATTCATGTTTAAAGACTAAGACCCATATCTAATAGAGTGCATCAAATCATACAGATAATATCTAATGGTGTGAGCGAGGCTAAAAGAGTCAAAGGATACACAAAAAGCATGCAATACTACCAAATTTCATAATATTAGATGCCTAGGTCATAGATCAATAGCTGAGATCAAAATTCAAATCAAAGAGACTCTAAAGGAGATCAATAGAGCAAATTTGACTGAATTCTAGATGGACAAGACAAGGCTATGTGTCCAAATGATGACAAGCATATTTTAAAATGCAATGAACAACATGGAAATGTAATGGCACACAAGCATACATGTAGTATAAAAGGATTTTATAGCAAAGTAAGAACCTCAAACTCATAAGCCACCATTAAAGCTCAGTAAAAATTCGAGATGAACAGTGACAACCAAATGTGAAAAATGAAGTCTAGGAGACAAATAAATGACTTAAAATGGTAAATATAGGTGTCTAAAAGATATATAGTAGTTAGGAGAAAGTATTTTTACTATAATATCATGTTTCAACCACCCTCAGATAATACATATGTGTCAAATATCCTAATTCATGTTCAAATGCTCGAGAGATGGCCCATGATGAAAATAGTTTCCTGAACAAGCAAGGAGATACCTATGCCACATTTCATGAAGTTCCATGATTTAGACAACCATTTATCCTATAAAACTATACATATTCTATTTCTCACTCCATTTTCCTATAGTATAACTAGTTTTCATGGCTTAACATGTGGCATTGTGACCCTTGAGCTTCTTTACTTCATTTTCTTCTCCCCCTCTAATTGTATAAGTAGCTACCATTTTGGCCTTTGTAATATAATACCACACCATGTATGGTGAAGCCATACTAGAATGACATTTTATTTTTCCTTTGAACATTAATGGAAATTTGGTTTTGAGTTCTTGAACAATTATCTAAATGTGCAAGTGATGTATGGTGATGTAAAGTGATCATTCTCCATGTTGTGCAAGAGTTCCTATTCTAATAGGTCATATAGAGTGTATTCAAGTGTGTTGGGATATTTTCAAGTGTATGATTTTATTTGGAGTGTGTAATATACCCTCTAGTTTATGTGTCTTGTGTTGCTTCATACATCACACCTCTACAATGAAACACTCATTTTAGAAACCTTCTAGAACTTAGAAGCTAGTTTGTATGCTTTGATTATTAGTGAATAAATTATGATGGTCATGTGGAAGACATCTTGGTGTATCACCCTCTTAGAGTATGTTTATTTCATGAAAATTCTAATGTTTTTTCCCTCAAGCAAGCACTAGTTTAAGTGATAATCATTTCAAGACACATTCAAGGAGTTAGCCCTTAAATCTAGAGGATCACTTCCACCATAGGTATACCCACATATCTATAAGAGGCTTAAACACCCTCTTCTAGGGTGAAAAAATTGGTGACAATAGTTATGGCACTCCTAGTGGGACCATTATCTTCAAGACAACTTGTCAAGGTGAATGTTGTTCTTGATAACATCAACTGTAAATTGGTGTGCTACTCAGCATTTGGAGACTCCATCAAGGTAAAATCTAGTTCAAGGAAATTATTTTTTTATAAAATTTCTCTCATAATTCATTTTTCTCACTAAGTCATCATCTATTAGAATGTCCAACCCTGTTGATCCTCCTATTTAGCCTAAACTTCCTCTTGAAGTTAATTATCCTCGTCCTAATATGCCCTTCAAGAGTATTTTACTAGCCAAAGAATCCAAGATATTGAAGAGGTTAAATAAATTGAAGATATTGAAGAGTACATGGCTAGACCTCATGCTTTCCATAACTTTAATACTAAAAATCTAATTCACCTTCAATCATATGATGCCATTCCTCCTAATGCCATAAAAGGTGTGACCATATTCAATGGTGAGAGTCATGTTACACTTAGTGAACACATTATGGACATCTCCAACTTTGTAGATTTCACAATGTCACTCAAGAGAACATTACCAATATACTCCTTACCATGTCCCATAGAGGTAAATCTCTTGATTGGTATAGGACTCTAGAAGGTGGATGCATCACATCATGGGATGATTTTATAGTGTTTTTCACCACAAGATTTATAAATTAAAGTGACCATGCCTCTCTCATACATCAACTCAATTTGATCAAGAGAGGATCCAAATATACAATTCATGACTTCAATGAGAGGTTTCAGAAGACTTGGTTTAGATTTCCTCCTCCCATGAGGCCACCTCCTAATTTTGTGTTCCCTACCTACTTGAGAGCCATTGAATCTAAAATTGCTATCATGTTTCAATCTATGGGGGGTTCCACTCTTCCTGAACCATATGAACTTTCTATAAAAGCTAAAAATGGTCTCATTCAAGCTGAAAGGTTACCTCCAAAGGTTTATATGCCTCCATTATCTCATACTTTTTATAATACTATAGATTTATCCCAAATTCCCAATATTAACGCCAAGATGAAAGCTGCTCCTAAGAAGGCAAAAAATGATGTTGATTGGCAGTCAAGGTCTAAGTTATTTGAGTCAAGATGCCAAGCTCTAAAATATCAAAATAAAAAATTATGTATTAAGGTTCCCATAAAAATTCACATCCTTATCAACAATAATTTAGTCATAAATATGGAAGATGAAGAGGTCAATGGCAGCCTAACCCCAACAGGCATGTTAATGTGTATAATCCTAACTCTAACACCAATGCAAGAGAGATGGTACCAATTCATAATAATTTGGTATAAGGATAAGATAAGAATCAATGATAATTCATGTATGCTGATGAAGGTGTATATCAATATCTTTTTTATAAATGGTGAGTTACTCCTTTCCTATCAGCTAAAAATGAGGTTATGATGCAAGCAAATGAGGATTGGTAGCCTCATGGAGAAAGTTTCACTAACTTCTTGGTGTAAGACACTTTTTTCCTCAATCAAGGAGCCTATATTATATATAATACATGAGATAAGAGTAATTCTTTATGAGGATACAATAGCATGCCTAAAATCTTATCTAATCCTCCTCTAAGGTAGCAAAACATGGCTACAAGTGTGATAGTCCCAAAAGCTCCTACACCTCCTTCAAGTCAAAATGTGATAAGGTTTATTCAAGGTTACTCTATTCCTAAAGTTAAAATAAATTATCTGACTCTAAATAATAAATAAAATGTTAGTAATAATTCTCTAAACATAGTGGAATTCTTGAAAATTACCAAAGCATCAATCTCTTTATGGGATGTCCTGCATATACCTAGACAAAAAGAGTTGTTACAAAAGAAATTAACCACTATTTATGCTAGTCACTCCTTTTAAATTAAAATTAAAAGTCATGTTATACTTTAAAATTTACCTAATACCATATTTGAAACATATACTAGGGTTGAGAAACCTCCACCATTCTATCTCACTCTCATAGTGGGTGACAAACTAGTCCATAATTGCATAATTGATAGCGGAGGTTATACTTTAGTCATGCCCAAAGTTTTAGTTGATAATTTGGGCCTAAAATATGAGCCTCATATCAAAGGAGTTATCCAAATATATGTTATACCTACCAAGATAGTAGGACTGATAAAAAACTTGAAGGTTTTCTTGCATGATTGTCATAATTTTCCTATCCTTTAAGATAAAGTTACTGTTGACCTCCCAGCCCAATTTGCAATCTGCCTATCAAGGGACTTTATAGCCAAGATAAGTGGTTATCTCTCAAATTATTGGTCCTTCTTAGACTTTAAAATAATATATGGAACCAAGGTGAACATAATAACTCAACCTCTTACAAGGTTTCATATTGAGCCCTACATTGAGACAATTTCAATTTGAATTATCCATGAAGAGAAAGATTCTATTATAGATGATAGTACTTCTTCCAAGATCAAAGGAATTTATGATTTGTTTCTTGATGAATAAGGTACCAACACTTATGATCATTATCCTTATTCACTTATTTAGGAAACTAATCTTGGGGTGTATTGTATACATGAATAAGGAATACCAATACCTTTACTTGCCAAAGAAGAAGGTGAAGATGATGAGATGTGGAAGATGTGTTTTTATGGTTCAAGGAATAAATTTGGTGCAAGGTCTGGTGTTATACAATTTTCCCCATCTAAAAAATATTATTATGCTTCATATATATTCCATTTCAATTATACTTATAATGTGGCTGAGTATGAAGGTTTAATTCATGGGCTTAAATGGGCAAGGAGAAAGGGAATCAGGAACTTACAAGTATATGGAGATAGTGAATTGGTTATTTATTCGGTAAGGAATGTGGTTTATACCAAGAACCATTTTTATTAAGCCATATAATCATGGTTTATGGTATTTTATTAAATAATTCAATGCATTCATCATACAAATAGTCCAAAGGGAGTAAAATAATCATGTTGACAAACTAGCTACCATATGAACTCAATTTGATACTCTAACTACCATAAAAGAGGAGGGAAACCAGTCTCATATTAAGATAATTATTATAACTTATATACTTGATAATGAAGTGTATTTTAAAGTGTTTTATAGTTATAAACACATTGTATACTTCTTACAGAATGAAGCTATGTTTTCTTCAAGGAATCAAAGGAGACTTTAAGAACAATTTGGTGATCAAATTGTGCAGCTAAGGATAAATAAGATACCTAAGGGTTTAGTGACCTTAGAAATTATATTTAATGAGAATTATCAAAATAATAAGGATAAAGTGAGTATGTATACAAAATAGGACAACTATGAAAGAGTCTTGATCTTCAAAGATAAACTTCTCAAACTAGGTAGGGTATGTTCTACATTAGAGAAGCAAACATTCATTGAGTTGTGTACAGAGTTTCATGATATATTTTGTTGGGAATATAAGGACCTCAAAGGATTTTAACCTATCCTATCACACCATAACATTGAATTGGAACTTGGATTTAAACTAGTTAGACATAAACAAAGACCCACCAACACCAAGGTTGAGCAACTCATGAGGTTAGAGCTTACCAAAATCCTTGAATCTAAAATAATATTTCCCATCAAACATTTAACATGGTTAGCTAACCTTTTGCCTGTTATAAATAATAATGGGGAGATGAGACTTTATTTGGACTTTATAGATCTTAATAGAGTGTCACTCAAAGATCACTATCCTCTACCTTCAATGGAGTAAAATTTTCAAGTTATTTTAGGGTCTCAACATTTTTCTCTTTTTTATGGATATTAAAGTTATAATTAAATTCTTGTGAATGAGGATGATCAGTTTAAGATAGAATTCACTACCAAATTGGGGAATTTCACTTATATAAATATGCCATTTGGTTTGTCAAATTCTAGTGCCACTTTTTAAAGAGAAATGGACATGGCCTTCAAAGGTTTGATCAATGAGATGTTTTTGGTTTATCTAGATCATATAACAATATTTTCTAAACATGCTAAAGAACATATGCAACACTTGATACAAGTGTTGGAAATATGTAGGAAGTATGGAGTATATTTTAATCCAAAAAAATGCATCTTTGCTATCCATTAAGGTAAGCTCTTAATACACATTATTTTCAAAGATGGTTTGGCTATTAATCTTGAAAGGATAGAACTAATTTTAGGCCTATCATTGACATTACATAATAAAGTTCTCCAGAGTTTCTTAGGTAAGATAACTTTTTAAGGAGATTCATACTTGATTTTGCATATTTGGTGAAACCTATCATATCCATGCTAAAAAATAATCAAGTATTTTCTTGGACTAACGAAGGTAAGATAGTTTTGAGGACATTAAGAAGGTGATTGCACAAGTTCCTACTCTTGTGAATCCTAATTTTTCTAAAGACTTCATGTTGTATTCATTTTCTAACCTTGATACTATCTTAGCTATGTTAATCCAAAGGAATGATGAGGGTATAGATTAACCAATTGCATTCTTTAGTCAAGGTTTGGAATATTATGAAATTAAATACGCCTTTATGGAAAAACAAGTCCTTGCTATTGTAAGGGGACTAAAGAAGTTTATATCACTAACACTAAGGTAATGGAATATGATGTTTATATCAAGGTGAAAAAGTTGATAAGAGGTAAGGGCCTTTGTGAGCATATAGCTTTAGATCTTCATGAATCAAAATAAGAGGATCTAATCAATCATGATTACCCCCAACTAGCTGATTCCTTGCCTTTACAAAGTTAGACACAAATTGTGATCATATTTCTTCAAAGTGGTGAGTATCCTAATAGTATGAGTAGATCTCAAAGGAGATAATTTATATTTCAATATATTCCCTTTTTCCTTGTAGATGGTGTGCTTTTTATAAGAAATACTAATGTTGTATTATTGAGGTGCATTGAAAATGACCAATCTGGAGTATTCCTTGAGAAGTTCCATGATGGAATAGTAGAAGGTCATTTATCCCCAATAACCATAGCTACCAAGATCATGAGGGCAAGATATTATTAGCATAGCCTCTTCAAATACTACCATTATTGGGTGAGAAAGTGTGTACAATGTGCTTTCTTTGTGGGAAAATAGAAGCTTGCAACTCTTCCTTTGAAGCTTATCCAAGTAGATCAACCTTTCATATAATCGGGCCTTGATTTCATTGGTATGATAAACCCCCATCAAGTGTTGGTCATAAATGGATATTCATAGTAACTGATTACTTTACAAGGTGGGTTGAGGTAGTATCTTTGAAGGAAGATAATGATAATTCTATCATGAATTTGTATGAGAGCATCATAACAAGGTTTGGCACTCCTACTATTATTTCAAATAATGCTCTTGATTTTATGGGTGCTAAGATAGTTGATTGGGTAAATGATAATGGTATATTATGGAGTACTTCATCTAACTATTACCCTCAAGGTAATGGGTTGGTTCAATCTACTAACAAGAATTTGATTAGAATCATCAAGAGAACTCTAGAGCATAACCAAAGGGCCTATCACACCAAATTGAAGATATCCTTATGAGATAATAGGATAACTCCCAAGAGGTCAATAGGGAATTTTCCTTTTGTGATTATTTACAAAAGAGAAGTTAGGTTGTCTATTTCTCAAGAGTTGCATGCCTTAGAGTTGGCACATCAACTAGAGTTGCTTTAAAACAATGCAATGGATGTGAGATTAACAAAATTAATGGAGTTGAAAGAGACTAAAGATAAGGCTCATAAAAATATGGAGCATCATCGAGTATTAATGAAGAGGTATTTTGACAAGAAGGAAAATACAAGATCATTTCAAGAAGGTGACATAGTATTGAAGTGGGATGAAGATAGAGCAAAACTAGGGAGGCATACCAAATTTGACACCCTATGGAGTGGATCATATGTCATCATCAAGTGCAAGCAAATTAGTTCTTTCCAATTAAAAAGGATGAATGGAGAATATCTACCCATCCATATGAATGGGATATATTTGAAACAATGATATTGAGAAGTAAAGGTCAATTTTTTAAATAGTAGATTAGATGTGTGATTTGTTTCAGTTGTGTGTGTTGTGTTCCATAAGTGTTCTAGTTGAACACGTGTGTTTTCACTTTGTGTCTTTTTTTATGTTATTTGGTGCATTTTCAAAGGAAATTTGTGTGTCAAATCTAGTTCTTTTACCTCATTTCACTCTGTGACCCAATGTACATGATTAGGCTACTAGTCATGGCATAGCAAGCATGCCACCCTTAGGACACTGCCAAGAACATTTATCATTTTTTACCACAAATAAAAATGGGTCAACCTGCTATAGTAAAAACTTATATATGGTATTATATAATGTTATAGGGTGTGTTTAATGTTATATCTTATGTTTTATCTTTGGTCATGGTTTAATTAAAGCCTTATGTCAACTTGAGTCATTTAGGGGTCATTTTAGGGTCATACATGAAAGTGGAAAGTTTTCATAGTGAAGGAGTAAACAAAATTTAGGAGATAACTTTTCATTTTCAATCCTTTTAAATATTTAAGGCAAGCTTAAAGTGTGAATTTTATGATCTTAAGGAGTAGGACTGTCATGACACATCATGCAATGATGAACAGGGTAGTCTAGTTTTACATTTTATAAGTGTGCTTAGAAAATATTTCAGGCAAAAAATACTACTTAGACATGATGTTTTTAGTGCCAAGATCATCCTCTAAAAATTTCATGTCTTGATGAGCTTTCTATCTCAAGATATAAGCATTTAAATTTGAAGTAGCAAAGATAGATGAGCACAGAGATGTTAAGTTCAGGATTTGTGAACTAACCATTTAAGTTCAAAATCTCTAAATGATCCCGAGCTTGAACACAAAGCTACCAAGAAGTGAAATAAAATTAAATCAAGATAATATCAATGGAAAGCGGGTGCTTAACAAGGTCAAAAGTGACCAAATCAAGGATCAAAAGCATGTGTTGAGTCATGAAGATAAGATAATTGATCCGCATTTAAAGACTAGAACCCAGATCTAATGGAGCACATCAAATCATGTAGATAATATCAATGATTTTCATTTAAATACTAGGACCCAGATCAATATATCATGTCAAATCATGTAGATAAGATCTAACAGTGTGAGTGAGGGTCAAAGAGCTAAAAGATCCATAGAAATCATGTAATGTTTCCAAATGTCATACTCTCATATGCTTAGGTCACAAATTAATGGTTGACATCAAAATTTGAATTGAAGATACTCTAGAGATCGATAGAGCAAATTCAATCAAATCCCAGATGGACAAGATGAGGCTACATGTTGAAATGATGATAGGCATATTTTAAAATAGAATGAACAACATGGTAAGGGAATTCCACATAGGTAGCCATATAGGATCAAAGGAATCTATATCAAATCAATCACCTTAGACTCATACACCACCATTAAAGCTCAATCAAAATTTGATATGAATAGTGACTACCAAATGTGAAGAATGAAGTCTAAGAGACAAATTAATGACTACATATGGTAAATAAAGGTGTTTATAAGATAGTTAGTAGTTAGGAGAATATTTTATGACTATCATATCATGTTTTAACCACCCTCATATAATACATATGTTTTAACTCTCCTAATTCAATTTAAAATGCTCGAGAGATGATCTATGATGAAAATAATTTCTTGAATAAGCAAGGAGAGCCCTATGCCACATTTCATGAAGTTTCATGTTTTGGAGGACCATTTGTCCTATTAAACTATGAATTATCTATTTCTCACTCTATTCTCATAAAATTCAATTGGTTTTCATGCCTTGACATGTGGCATTGTGACCCTTGAGCTTCTTTACTTCATTCTCTTCTCCTCCTCTAATTCTATAAGTAGTTACCATTTTAGCCTTTGTAATTTAATAACACACCATGTATGGTGAATAACTTCTATAATGACATTGTATTTTTCCTTTTAACATTAATTCAAATCTGTTTTTGAGTTCTTGAACAATTTTCTAAATGTGCAAGTGATGTATGGTCATGTAAAGTGATAACTCTCTATCCTTTTTTCCTTTATCCTTTCATGTTTGTGCAAGTGTTCCTATTATAATAGGTCATATAGAGTGTATTCAAGTATTTTTGGCTCTTTTAAAGTGTATTATTATCCTTGGAGTGTGTATTCTACCCTCTGGTTTATGTGCCTTGTGTTGCTTCATACATCACACCTCTCTATTGAAACACTCATGTTAGAAACCTTCTAGGACTTAGAAGCTAGTTTGTATGCTTTTATTCTCAATGAATAAAGTATTATGGTCATATGGAAGACATATTTTTATACCAACCCATTGTAATAGGTTTATTTCATGTAAACTCTAACTCTTTTCCCCACAATCAAGCACTAGTTTAAGTGAGAAGCATTTCAAGACACATTCAGGGAGCTAGCCCTTAAATCTAGAGGCTCACTTCCATTATAGGTATGCCCACATATCTGTAAGTTTTCCCATGTTTCCAAAATATATAATAGGATTAAACACCCTATTTTATGGTGAAATATTTTGTGATAATAGGTGTAATTAGTAGGGTCTATGTCCTCAAAACATTAGGCACTCATAGGCTACCTAAAAGACCAATTTTGACCAATTGAGATAAATTGATCTCTTAAGCACCTAAAATGAGTTAAAATTACCTTTAAACCACCTAAATATCATTTATCATTCCAATTAGGTCCCTCTATGACATTTTATTTTACCTTCACCTATACAAATTTAATAAATGTTATACTTTTGTAAAGTTTGAGATCTAAACAGGGTATAGAAGATCATGGAAAATTACAAACTATTGGAGAGGATGCCTTGGGTTTTATTATACCTCTCAAATTAAAAAATACCATAAAATACACCCTAAAAATTCTTAAACAAATATATTTTTTTAAGTTAATATAAAATAGGCTTGAGAGAAGGAGCTTATCAATGGTCATTTCAGTGTTTGCCCATATACACAAGTTTTGAGACCTTCAAATTTGGCATGGAGCATGGTCAGGGCATGGGTAAATTGAATAAAAAAATTCCTATAATATTCATATGTTTGGGAGGCCATTTTATCAAAAACTTAGTTTTTTAGGCCTTTAGGCCTAATGGAGGCCTAATTAGAGAATGAGGTCAATAGAGTAAGTGTACTTGCACCCCATGCCAAGTCATGAAATTTTGTAAAAAGATGCAAGGGGATATTAGTCCTCAAAAATATATTTAGTTCCACAATATCCTCCATACTTTATTCCACATAAGGATCTTTACCTATTTTGAGGGCTCTAAGGAATTAGAAGAAAATGTAAGCTATAAGTGCAATATTAGATCTTTTAGAGTGTTTAATGGCTTCAAGTGACTTATTTCAAGTCTGATATGATGTGGAGAGTCCACTCATGGAGAGATATTGATTTTTGAAGAGTAAAACTAAGTTTTCACCTCCTATGCCAAGTTGGAGAAGGGGGATTTCAAGTGGTCAAATAACCAAATCAATGCATAAAATCTTTTCAACAAGTTTTATCAAGGTTACTCCTTGTCTTCTATGCAAAGTCAAGTAAGAAAAAGTAAGGAGTTAGTTGCAATAAGTATTTAAATGGTTAAAATAATCTTCAACTATCTTAGGAATTCCTTATCCCTCTCCTATGCCAAGTCAAGATAGAAAGGTCAAAGGAACTTCAAGAGCCTTAAAAAAAGGACTATCAAGGTGGAGAAACAACATGAAAGAATATAAGAGTTAATTGAAGACTTGATCAAGACTTGAATGCCTATTTTTAAGGAGGCACCTTATTCATCAAGGATATAGGTACATGTAATCAAGGATATATGCATATGTATGGATCAAACTCCAAGAAAAAAGCCTAAGACTTAATAAAATATTTAAAACAAGTTTACCTCTACATCCTATGCCATTTTTCAAAGAGGAAAAAGATAAAATCTAGGAAGTACTACATATGAGTTAAAGGATCACCAAGTAGATGACTCATCCCTAGTTTTGGGCTTCTCTCTCTCTCTCTCTCTCTCTCTCTCTCTCTCTCTCTCTCTCTCTCTCTCTCTCTCTCTCTCTCTCTCTCTCTCTCTCTCTCTCTCTCTCTCTCTCTCTCTCTCTCTCTCTCTCTCTCTCTCTCTCAGTATGCCTATTTTTGGCATTTTTAATCATCTGTAACCTACGTTTTGGTGAATCCCTACTCAAAAAAACACTTGTAATTGGCTCTTTGAATTGAATATGACTAAATTTTAGCCTCCTCAATTCTTGTGATTAGTGTATGCTTTATGGTTTGTATATGAATGTCAATGAGACCAAATGCTTACTTACATTTTTCCTCTATTTTATACCTATTTTCAGTTAGTTAATCATATTTGTAGGTTACAACATGTGATTGAATAGCCTTATATGTATGGAAAGTGTAATATTTCATTAGTGTCCTTGAAAAACCAATTGATCAGCTACCTTAGATCATACATCAAGCTAATATCCTCTATGTGAAAAAATTATGTTTACAAATTCTTTATTTGAGTAGTGCAATCAAGTTCATGTCATAATTCAGCTTCTTAGTGTATATTAGATAGGTTGAGGAGATATTTTGATGTATCTCCTCCTTAGGTAGATTCTATTTCATGTTATCTTCCCTTCTTTTTCCATTATAAGATAGTAGTGGTTTAGAGATACTTATTGATAAATCAAGGGGAGATATCCCTATAATCTATATATTTAATCCACCTATTAAGCCACCCACATCCTAAGATTGTCTCCATGTTATTCCAAACTATGAAGGCTTGAACAACATTCACAAGTGTGCAAGTTTGAGTTGATAATAGTTTATGCGATGCCCGATGGGATGAAGGTCCAAAGTGGTTGAAGGATTATTGGTGTTTTCCTTCTACAAATCATCCTTTTGAGGCATTCAAAACATCAATAGTGAGTCTAAGCTCAATCAACCTATTCTAGCAGCTCAAGTACTTATTTTAAAGAATTGTTGATTATTTTTTCTTGCTCTTGTCTATTTCATGGATTTTGATGGCTATGTATGAAGATAATTTTTGTACTATACCTCCTTTTAAGTCTTATAATGATACATACCATCCTTATCATGAACCATATTGGTATTATGATTGTCATAATTTTCCCTCATATGATTCCAATTGTATACCTCAATAGCCTTACCAAGACTTGCAGTAGTCATACTCACCTCTTTCTACTTCAAATCCAACTCAAAATTATGTTTCCCTTACCATATCCTTGTTGGTACTTAAGCCAAATATGTTAAAATTTTAAGGGATAATGAACAAATGGGATAGATAATTAGATGTGATCCCTTTTCACCTTATAGAGAAGATGAGGAAGTCAGTACAAATGTTTATGGATAAGTGGATAGAAGTTAGAAAGTAAAATTAGTATGTTATAATTGATGAGTTATATAAAATGTGAACCTTTATCCAATGGTGGGTAAATAGATTAGTGAGGTGTAAAAATCAAGAGATCCAACCCAAACAACCTTAGTCATCATCTCTTACCCCTAGTCAACCTTCTTGTGTTCCAAGTTTCTTGTAAGCTACACCCACCCCTGCTCAAGAAATCAAGATCACTTTATCTTTATAGGCCTTCTTGGACTATGATTCTTAGTTACACCATGCCAAATATTGTGGATTAATCTCTTACCATATGTCTTTAATATCCCTCTTGTATCCCATATCAGTGTTTTTATTATTTTTATCCTCATGCAATCATTGACCATCCTCAAATAGAGAATCTAAGAGAGCTAATTCAACCTCCAAGAGAGCCAATTCAATATCCAAGATAACCTACTAGTTTTAAAGTCTCAAATTGGAACCAAGTAGTTAAGTCTTGGGAGAAACAAGAGGAGGATTGCCTAGATAATAAAATTGAAGTTAAGGAAGAAGACCTTGTGCCTATTCAATACTCATACACTCTACCCAAATAACCTCTAGATTTTCTATCATGGAATTCAATTCAATAAAACATCCAAAGGAAAGAAAGAGTGATTAATGAAGAGGCTAAGGCTAAAGATACATCTAAAATTGATAGAGCAAATCATGAAGGTGAGGAAGAAAATCAAGTATCTATAACCCAACTAAACTTACTCTCTCTCCAAAAATTCCTAGAAGAGTCTTAAAACCTCAAATATTCAAGTTAAAAGAGTACTCCCTTGGTTCCCAAGCAAACACATGAACATATTCATCACCTTCCCACCATATTTTTTCTTGAAGAGGAACATGTTATGTGGAAGATAGAGGAGGAATTTGTAGTTATAAGTGAGTTTCAAGGAGAGTGTGATGAAGATGATTCAATTTTTCATGAAGAATAAATTTTCAATTGTACTCCCCTTGTTAATAAAAAAGGCAATTTATCTTTCATACATGATGAATAAGTTATGGAAAAAAGTAAAGGAGATGTTGGCTTGTTTCAATAGCTTTCGCTTGGTGTAATTGAAAACCATGATGAAGAGATATTAAATGATAAAGAGGAGTTGTTCTTAGAACCTCTTTATGATTTTGAGAAGTTTGTTGCAATATAAATTCAATTAGATGCCCCTCATGGTACTGTGAATGTGCAAGAAAAATGTGGTATTGATGATTAAGTACTACTTGATCTAGTGGAAACTCTAGTAGTGATTATTTATCTAGTTGTAATTATTTCTTAATAAGATTCTCTTTAGAGGAGTCAATTGAATAAGTTGTATCTATAAATGAGCTTGATGAGGTAGACTTACAGTTGCATCATGAACATATAGAAGACATTAAAATTCTTGATAATCTTTTGACTCCTAAAGATAAAGGTAAGAAAGTGATTCATGTTGTTTATTATCAAGATGATAATCAAGAGGATAGTGAAGACATGTGGTAGCAACATGTTAGCATTTGTAATGAGTTTGAAGTTCTTAAGAGGCCCACATCTCCTATAGAGTAGGTTGAGGACATTGAAGAAGTGGTTCTCTCTCTAAGACATAAATAAGGAGACCTCAACAAATTTTTAGCTCCTAAATAACTAGTTGAATAATGGTATCACCTTTTTAATATTTCTCAATACATTGAGTGTCTAAACATGTTTAGTGAATAATGATGTAGCTAAAGGCAAGTTGGTTGAGTTTTTTGAGACACTAGAGTAGATTACAAGTGATGGAAAGAGCATGAGGTAAGTGTTGAAGTACATGATGAATGTCTTCATAGGTGACTAGTTTTTTTTATTTACTCACTTGAAGACATGCCAAGAGATTTGGAAAGAAAGAAGCATGGCCTATCAAGCACTCTGTTCAAGAGGCAGCTTGCCTTGTATCATTGTTCACTTCATGGAAAAGAAGATATTAGAAATTTCCCCTTTTATCTAGGAGGGACATGCTTAGAGTTCAGTTTTTTATATTAGTTTTATTATTTTTTTGTGTTCCCTAAGTGCTTTATTAGCACAGGTGTATGTGTTGTCTTATTTTGTCTTATTGTGTGTGTTTTTCCTTATGTTGTGTGTCTTAGAGGTCAAACAGTTGTCTCATCTTAAGTCAATAATTGTATTCATTACTAAGGTTTGATATTTTTTATTTTATAGTGTGAAAGAGAATCCATGAGCCCAAAATAGAAGCAAAGTCACTAGTTCATAAGCATAGCAGGCATGCTTCCCAGTTGAGTCACCAAAATGTTGACAACTTTGACCACCTAGGTCAAACTGTCACCCCTATAATTTGAAACTTTTATTGTCATGATTTTTAACATATTTATCATTTTTTTGGTCTTTTAATGGTCACTTGAAACTTTTATTATCAGATTTTAAGGTAGATTTGATAGATTTAAGATTTTATTCATCATAGTTATGCACATGTCTAATCACTTCATGACTTATTTCAAGGTGTTTCAAGAGATTAAATGAGTATTGGGTGTATTTATAGGACTCATAGCATGTTTAAATATTATTTAATGCTTTAAAAATGATCAAATGGGTTGGTGAAACTCTTTGCTAATAGTATAACCTATTTATGATGATTTTTTTTTAATAATTTTGTGGCTTTCAAAGAAGATATTGCAAGGTAATATAATTAAAGTATAATAATAAAGTTGGGAAACATCATATCATATATACAAAAACATATTAATTTATTATTAACACTTATTCAATCAATTTCATCAGGGCTCTTAAGTGATTATGGCAATTTTAATGCTTAAAAAGGCTCTTTTGAAGTATCTATATATGTTTTTAAGGGATAGTTGAACATAAATTATGTTAAGGAAATAATTTATCATTATAAATTTCAAATCCATTCTTTTAATTAATTTTAGTTTCTTAATAATTCCAAAAAATGTTTCCTTCTCTCTATCGCTCCATTGGCAAGATGAAGAGGGTAGTTTTCACATGCTCATTATATATAGAGGAGAGAGATTCAGGGTCTAATATTTTTTAAAAATTAGGGGGTCATAATTATATTTACATCCATGTAAAAAAATTTCATATTATTCTCCTCTCCTTTATGAACAATCATTAAGAAGGCAAGGTAGTCTAAAATAACTCATCAATCCCACATGCTCAATTTCTCTCCTTGAAATGGAAGATTGAGGATGGTTGAATACATGATATCAATTTTAAAATATATATGGGAAATTTTAAGACCTATATTATTATTTTACAATCCATAACTTAAATGTGTAAGTCCATTTTGGCAAGAAAACTCTCCTCAAGCATAGTTTTCAAGGTGGTCATCATGACTTCTTGTTTGGTTCAAGGTATTATTATTAAAATGATGTGTATGTGTTTTTATAATCATGTATCAATATCTTATTATTTCAATTACAAGTTCATTAATTTATCCACTATTCACTCCAACATACCTCCTTTAATTGCGTTCATGTCCATGTTTGAAGATGTGTTTTGATGTTGCCTGCAAGATGGTTTAAAGAGAGTTTTATATTGAATTTTCAGAGATATATGAGGATCAATAACTCATAATAAATATAATTATTTAGTTTATAAATGATCACAGGTTTGATCATATCAATCCAACCACCATAAAAGGCCTAAGACATGGAAAAATATAGCCCTATAGTTCTATAAACCTGTAGGCCTGCATTACATGAGAAATTGGATGAAATGTGTATCTAAAGTTGATTTTAAATGACAAAATGTATATTCAATGTATTTTTTAAATTTAAATTATGGTCTAATATTAGTGGCAACATGTGTTTTCAAGACCTAATGACCAAAACACCAAATGACAACCTACAAATAAACAACCTGCTCTTGAACAATTTGAGGCTTTAAGACAACATGGAAGACATATAATGATATAAATTTGAAGATTAGATAAATTTAATATCTATTTAACTAAATATAAAATTTATAACGATTTCATATAGTAATCAAGTGCATTAAAGAAGTAGTGAAATTGAACATGGCATGTTATAGGCACATCACAAGAAAGAATATGGATCGTAAAAAGGGGGATAACATGTTTGTAGTTATGTTTGAATGTGAAAAGTATACATAAAATAGATTAAAATGTGTTTAAATTACCAATTCCTAGTTTATAATGATAGACCTCAAATCTCAATACTTAGAAGACTCTCAATAGCAACATATAACCATGTATTGAATGGACATGAGGCAGAACATGCATGTTTGAGAAAGTGTAAAGTGCCAAAAAACTTCATATATTTAGGTTTGAATATGAAAAATTATTAAATTAAATTCAATTACTATCATAATATCAATAACCTAGTTGAGAAAGCCAAGATTCAAAGCCTAATACTTAAGAGACTCTTAGCTCACACTTATAGCCATGTCTTAGGCAAGACATGAGAGATAAGAGGTGTGTTTGTGAAGATGTGATTATTGAATAAGTTTTTAGAGGATATAAATAAGATATATAACCTTCCAAAATTGTGATTAAGACCATTAATATGCTTATTTAATTGTGTACTAAGGTTCTAAGCTTTGAATGCAGCCAAAGCCCTAAAATGACCACCTACAGGTTGGTCTAAACAGCTCATATGGTTTTCTAACTTGAGAGAAAAATTAATGCATAGTAGCAAAATTAGAGTTGGTGAATGAATGGTAAATTATAAAATATCATTTCAAATGAAAGAGACCTCAAAAATCTGACCTGAGAGGATGATCAAAATGATGTAATTTAACCCCTACAATCACCTACAGTTGAAAGACTCTTGGCACACATAGGTAGGCTTGATTGAGAATATTCCAATGTTTCATATGATAACTGAGGTTAAAATGAATATTAAGAAGTATATAATCATGAATAATATTCCCATATGGATTTGGAAACATTTGGAGGAGGAAAAATTCATTAGTCAAATCCATTCTTAGGCTTAACCTAGAACCAAACCCTAATGAAGACCTATAGTTAAAATTGCTAGGCCTAAGTGTCTTAAAACATATGTATGGGATTTATGAATATAGGTTATTTTTTAGGGTGACATTATATCATATATACCAAAGTAAGGTGATATATACTTAATTATAACATGTTATGAGGTTTTAAAGCCCTCTGATAATGGGAAAAAGAGTAAACATAGTCAAGCATGTGTATAAATGCATGAAGAAATTTTAATTAAGAGGGAGGATTGGAGGATTGAACACTTTCAAAAGGTTAAAATTGGTAAATTATGTCTTCATATACACATTAAATTTATTCATTCCACTCACTTTCTCTATTGAAGGCCAAGAAAGTAAGAAAGACACCTACAACTAGTCTGTGTACAATGAGGGTTGATTGATCATAGTGTCTCAGGGGTTAAATGGATTTATAATAGCCAATTAAAATTTTAATTTGGTATAAGGTAGTTATATACATACTAATAAGGTTTATATATCTCTAATAAGGTCTCAATTAGAGTGAAAAGGACCAAATCTAGTAGCTAGGGTCAAGAGCATGGTTGTGCTCACAAACCTTAAACCTTAGTCAAAGATGTTGCAGTGGATCTTGATGAAAGAAATGAAGATTGAGATAATTATATAAGTTAAATAAGGATGATATAAACCTATTTATTTAATTATAAACTCAAAAAAAAACTTAAAACACCACCTTTAGAGTTGTATTTCTCTCAACCTACAGTCACAGTCTACCAGCCTGAGATGCTACCAAATTTTGATCAAATATCCCAGGACAAGCTACATGGTGTCTAAATATCTTAAGGTTAATTATCAGGGTCTATTACCTCAAAAATTAAATAATCATTTCTCAATTTATTGGCCTCTCCTTTATGAATCATTGCTAAGAGTACAAGGCACTCACACACTACCTAGAAGACCAATTTTGACTAGTTGAGAGAGATTACTCTCTTAAGCACCTAAAATGAGTTTAAATGACATTAAAACCACTTTAAAATAATTTATTCCTCCAATTAGTTCCATAAAATTACATTATATTTTAATTTTACTTATATTGATTTAATAAATGTTGTACTTTTTTGAAGTTTTGAGCTCTAAATAGGGTACAAAAGATCATAGATAGTTGCAAACTATTGGAGAAGATGTATTGGATTGTATTATTCCTATACAAGTCAAAAAATACATATAATCCACCCTAAATATGTTTTATAGTTTTAAATTATGTCATGGAGGTGTTAAAGTGAGTGGATGAAGTGCTTATATAGTCTAAGTGATAATGACAAAGTGTGCAATGTGTTTGTCCTAGTGTGCTTGAAGTTGGCTTGGTTGATCTTCAAAATTTTAGTATTTAGAGATGATTAGGGATGATTTTAAAGTATTTATAATTTGTATGTGATTCCATAATATGTTTTATATGTTTTAAGTGCTTTTTTTCATGAGTGGATTTCATCTGGTTGATCATTGTTTTCATCTAGACATTTTGGATCTAGTAGTAAAAAATTTGAGTAGGTAGTTTGATGACATCATAATTTCCACATGTGGATGAGTAAGAGGGACTTGGTCATATTTAATATGATCACATTAGTACCAAGTTATTATGGTTAAGTCTTAATTCATGTGATGAATCACAACCAAAGATATGTGTGTGCAAAATTGGGCTCCCAGGCATTTTGATAATGCTTTCTATGTTCAAATGGAGCCAAGTAAGTAGTTTGGTGACATAATATCTCACACATATGAAAGTTTCAAGATCATATTTATATATGTATGTATTCCCATATGATATAATATATTATTCAATAACTGTTAGGTCATGTTAATAATCACAATAAAATATATATAAGTATAAAGTTGGGCTCCCAAGAAGCTTGATAGTGTTTTCCCATACTTAGCCAAATTTACATGTGGTAAGAAAATCTGAGTATGTATTTTGATGTAGTAATATTTCACACATGTGGTAGTTTTATATTTATTTTATCATATAGTTTTTTTCATTTTTATGCTTATTTACTATATGCTAAGTTTCAAGTCATGTGATAAAGTGCATCAAAAGATATGCATGTGCAAAGTTGGCCTTCTAGGTAGTTCCAAGCATATTTGGCTCTATGGTAGAAAAATCTAAGTGATCAAATTAATTTAATTATATATTACACACACAAAGGTTTTAAGATAAGTTTGATACATGAATATATTCATTTTTTAAAGGAAAACATATGGTCTGCATTTTAAAACATGCATTTGAGCGAAGCAAGAGATATGAAGATGCAAAGTTGACCTTACAAATAGATTGTAAAGGTTCCCATACTTATTAAAATTTTCATAAGGTAAATCTCAATCAACTCTTGAAGAGATTGATGGAGTGCATTTACTCCAAGATGTTAGGAATTAGCAACATGAAGGCAATTGTTTGAATTTTAACATCGAGCAGTGGTAAACATGAGGCTTCTTCTAAGATATAATAGTGAGAGAATGTTCATACATATACAGATTGAGATGATTTCAAGGAGTCCAATTTTTAACATAGATAAAGACTAAGCTACATATAGAATATTTATGGTGTGTATGTGGTCAATATTAAAAGATTGCATGAGATGAGGCCAACTATTTGAAGTTTAACGTTTGGACAGTGGTACACTATGAGTTAAAGTTCAAAGAAGATTTATGGTGCATATTTAATATAATATTCAAGGGAAAAAGATGAATTTTAAGGGACTAAAGTTTAATTGTGACCATTTGAATTCAAATATTTCAATTTAACAAAGGAAAGACCAATGTCTAGATTTTAGGCCATATCTTTTGATACAAGTAGAATTTGCTCAGGGTGTAAAAAATAAATTTGTAGAGGACTCAAAGGAAAATCTATAATTATATATTTTAAGGTTTAAAAGTGTGTAAAATAAAATTTATTAAGGTTCAAATTTGACTATGTTATATAAATAACTAGAGAAGGATAATTGAGCTTATGTTGATTCTCTTTATATATAATCATAATTGCATGATGTACATGAATCAATACTAGATCAGATAAGATAGATCACACCTACACTTTTGATTGGGTATTTACTTGTTAAGTGGGAGTATTACCAATATGGGGATCCACTAGACCCAATTAGGGTATCACTTGTATCACTTGTCACAACATATCATGCAAGGAAGGGTTCCAAAGCCTACAGTCTAACACAATCACACAACAACCCTAAAAGAGGCCTATGATTTGATATTTCACTTATGCTAACAAAAAAGAAAGTAAACTATTATAATAATAAGAAAATTAAATTAATATAGTGCACACTAAATCTTGTGGCACAATGTGAGGGGTTAAATGCAAAGCAATAAAATATGTATAGGGAACTTCAAATAAATTAAGTATGAGAAACACCCTAATACAAGAATATGAAGATTAATATTATTAGAGCCAACACTTATGCTACTTATATCTACTAAAAGAGAGGAAAACAAAGTTAGAATATACTTACCTGGATGTGAAGCTGTCATGATTCAATCTCTCCCTTGGCCAATGGGGCTTCATAAGAGGTTGTTGTGGTTTGTAAGGATCACTATGTTAGGCCAAGCATCCAAGACCTATCCACATGACTAGATTCTCCAAAATAAGAAACCTAAGATAAGACTCCTTAAGTAGAATGGTGGAAGATCATATTATGAAGAAGCATGAGTGAATAATAACTCTTTATTGAATATATCTATAATGACCAAAATTACCTTGTATAGATAGGAGCATCTCACCTAAAAATCATTTGGAAATGTCGATTGTGATTGGTCAACCCAGTTGACCTAGTACATTCTAAAGCTAATGCCTAAAGTCTGTGATAGGTCAACCAAAAGGCTAAGAAACTAAAAGAGCTAAAGTTACCCCAAAACACATAAGGTTGACCAAGTTGACCTAGTGTACTAGATAAGTCAAAAAGGTAACAAGGAAGGAGAAAAAGGATGAAAGAGGAAAAGACTAGAGGAATGTGCAAGGGAGGAGAAATATCTTAGGGAAAGTTTTTAGGAGATGAATGCATTGGAAATAATGTGTTAGTAAGGGACAAAAATCCTATGAATCACCAAATGTATGCCCAACCCTTTTTTGTTGTACCTCTTAATGCATGCACTTAGAGAGATTGGGTCATGATGGGTTCTTGTAAGATGTAAAGCATCAATATTTGATAAAAGCTAAAAATATTATGTGTATACATATGCCCCACTTGAATTTCATCATGTGTAACTAAGGTGTAACAGGGTATGGTGCTTCGAGAAAGAACATAAGGACACACACAATGCAGATGCAAAAAAAAATGTAATATTTTAAAAGCATAAAATAATTGAAAGTAAATGATAGAAATGGAAACTAATCTAAAAAGTAAATAACTAAAAAGTAAAATTGATGCATACCTTGACTTAATTTTATCATGGGATGATTATCAGTTGTGTTTTTATTTTTGATTGTGTAGGATGCAAAGACTACTTTTGACAAACCTAGAAATATAAAACTAAAGAGCAAAAACAAATAAATGCAAGAAAAGCCAAGACAACTGGTGTTATGTGGATGGGACATACTTGGGAATTTGTTAAGTTGGGTGATAAGTGCTATGTTATACCAAATGAACAAGTCAAACAAGATTAAATTGGGTAACTAAAAATCCAAGGCTACTAAATACCAAAAAACTCAAACAAGTAAACCTCAAGTAAGAAAAGGCAAACTCACTAATTGAAACCAAGGATACATTTTTAAAAAGGAATGATAAGCAAGACAAATCAATGGTAAAAATAAAAACAAAATGGTAAAAAAATATTTATGAGTGAGAAATAACAATCCACATCTCACTTAACAATGGAAAAATGGGATGCATAAAAGGGAAAATAACATTGATGAGTGAGCAGTAATAAACCACATCTCACTTAATAATAGGAAAAGGGTGTGAACTCAGGTGTCCATGATAGAAAGATAGAAATATCATGATAAATGGTAAAAGGAAAGTAAATTAAGTCTATTAAATGTAAAAATTAAGTGAATAATATGATCTAAAGTTGCTCAAACATATTGTTTTGTGTCTAAAGATAGATAAAATTGAAACAAAAAAGTGATAGCATATTTTTAAGAAATGAAGAAGAAGGAATTTAAGGAAGAGGTAAAAAATAATTGGAATAAAAATGTGTCTATCAAGGGGGGTAAATCAAATGGTTGGAGGGGAGAATGAAGGAAAAACCAAGGTAGAGAAATTCTTTATTGAAGTCAAGACACTCAAATTTGGGTTATCAAAATAAGAGGACTATCGACCTTAAAGACTCTAAAGAACTTACCTTAGCTACACATGTATTAGATCAATAAATGGATTATATATATCATCCCATGAAGGATATATGCATAAAAAATTAAATGTACCTACCTCCCCATGATGTGTTCCCCATTCTTCAAGACCCCTTACAAATCCATCGGTTTACTGTGAAGATTGGGTACTCGTGTGAAAAATTAGGTAGCACCACATATTATTTTGAGTTACCTTATTCCAATCTACTGGAATAACACACCTTAAAGGACTTCAAATCTATATGAAGCCAACTATAGAGATTGAGTTTTGATTGGAGATAGGATATGTGCTTGTAATCATGTCTTTTAGTGTGAATTTGACTTTTGATAATTGCATGTTGCCTTTTTGATATAATTTCCTTTTATTTCAAATGATTTGGATTTTAACTTTATTTTGATGTATTTTTTTATTCCCCATCTATATGGATTTTTAAAACCAAACATGGGCGCTAAACATGACTTTCATTTGAAAACTTGGGACAAGGTTGCTAAGAGAGAGAACATCAAAGAGCATGGGGTCTAACAGTCTCATATATCCAGGTGAAATAAAAGTGCTATCTTGACTTTGACCTTATTTTATCCAATGTGGAGATTAAATCAAGGGGAAATCAAGAGGAATGACACATGAAATAATTTAAATTACTTCAAATTTAAAAAAATGTGACAATGAGCAAAGATATGGATACAATGCTAACAAAGGTGTGATTTCTTATCATAAGACTAAGGGAAATCAATAAAAACATGATAACATATATTTTTATGAAAATTTCATCTAGAAAAAGAATAAAAAGCTAATTTCAAAGAATAAGGATCAAAAACATGAAAAGAATGGTAATTCTATAAGGAGGTTCGAGTCCTATCCACAGTCTTATAAAGCAAATAATAAAAGAGGGTCCCATGAGGGTGATAATAAGCAAGAGAAAATTAAATTGAGGGAGCCTTTTTACAAATCACCTCACAAAATAAAAAGTAAAGGATGCTAAAACAACATTGGCAAGTAACAAAAAGAGAATGAAAATGAGTAAAAGATGGTGGTTTTGTGAGGGATGTCGGGTCCTATCCACGGTCTTACAAAGTAAATCATAAAATAAATACACAAGGGGCACCAATTTAAAAATTTTAAGAAAAAAGAGAATTAAAAATAAGATAATGAAGACTATGGTACATCAAGAAACCAAAAGACCAAAAAGGAAGGATTAAAGGTTGTGAACAAGAGGGAACTACTGTAGAGGGAGTGACCCAAGCTTAAGTAACGTGAAAAAAGTTAGATATATATAGATTTAAAAAAAATGATAAGAATGAAACAATTATGCAAAGTAATTTTTATGAATTGAGCATTGGTGGGCTCTTTGAAAACATGGCCTTGATTGGTTTGAAGGTGATAAGTTCGTAGACCAAGAATGTCTTTAACTAAATAAGGGCATGAAGATGAGCCTCATGTAATTCTTCATCAAGAATGATTCCATGAAGAGATATACAAAGAGAAGGAAGCTCAACTTCAAGAGGAAGAACCAACTCAAAACCATAGACTAAATAAAATGGAATTGGCCCACTTGCAGTACGAATGCTAGTCTGATAAACTTGATGTATGGGATAAAGATGAAGATGCCAATCCATGCAAGTTTCATGAATTATTTTTTGAAGAATTTTATTGAGAATATTTTTATTGGCCTTATCTTTATCATTGCATTGTGGATGATAAGGAGTGGAAAACTTGTAGTTGATCTTGAATTTGGTGCAAAGTTCTTTAACATTTTTATTTTTGAAATTAATACCATTATCAAAAATGATGGTGTGAGGAACACCAAAATGACAAAAGATTTGGTTCAAAATGAATTTAGATATGGTAGGATTGATGACATTGACAAGGGGCATGACTTCAACCCACTTAGTAAAGTATTCAATAATGGTGATAATAAATACTACCCATCTTGTGAACGAGGAAGATTACCAATGAGATCGAATCCCCATGTGGAAAATGGTCATGAATATTAAATATTTTTAATCTCAACAAGTGTAAAATGAATGAGATTATCATGAACATGACAATGATTACACTTTTTAGCATATTCAATAGGATTATGTTTTAGAGTAGGCCAATAGTAACCCATATGTAGGCATTTATGGGTTATAGCATGTTTACTATAGTGACCACCACAAATTCCCCCATGTGCTTGTTCAAGTAGAGGAGGGACCTAATATTACATAACACAATAGGGCAAGGTACCTTTATCATTATGATAATAAAGGATGTTATGTCTAAATATTTACTTGAAAGCTTATTCATGAAGATGCATCTTTTCATGAGAATCCAAGACAACAAGATAAGTTTGATGTTCTAAGAATTGGATGATATCTTGATACCATGGAAATTATCGGATGGTGACAACCTTGATTTGGTAGATAAGTGAATCAAGAGGATGGGTAGATGAAAAATATTTAATTATTTGTATGATAAAAGAATGATTAGAAAGGACTTGATGTGGATGAAAAAGAGAAGCTAAAGAGGCAAGAGAATCAACAATAGAATTTTGATCTTTAGGAATAGGATTAATTATAAAAGAGATGAAATTCTTAGCAAGAGTGGTTGAAATGTGATGATAGGTAATAAGGTTTTGATTTTTACCTTGATAGGCACCACTAAATTGATGAAAAATGAGTTGAGAATCACCCAAAGCATGAAGATATTAAATGTCTAAATCAAGAGCAGCTCTCATACCTAATATAAGAGCTTCATACTCAGCCATATTATTGGTGACATGAAATGTAAAATGGAAATCTAAAGGAATTATCTTTCCAAGAGGACTAATGAGAATGAAACCTATCCCAACTCCTTAAATTCATTTATCACCATGAAAGTAAAGGGTCTAAGTATACTCATGTAAGTCAACATTAATTTTAGGCTCTTCGATAATTTGTGACCCATGGAAGCACAATTGATTACCATATAAAAGAAACTTAAGATGCGGAATTAAACCAGAAGTAACAAGTAACTAGAAACCAGAAACAACATAGAATATGAGAGACAATACCCAATTGTATTAATACTCATCCAAAAAGAATACAATAAAGAAGATGCCACTTCTTCTTCACACCTCTCAGAGGCTTCCCACACCTCAAGTGTACAGTAATTCTTTCCTCAAAGCTCTCTCTCTTATGGTCCCAACACACAACTCAAACACAGAGTTGGTGTTCACCTCCAACTAGTCAGTATCCACTACTGCCAGTACACAAGTGCTCCACACACTCCACAAGTGCTCCACACACTCCAAGTAGATCTCCCCTGAACTTGTAACAACCTACAACTCAAATGATCTTACTTATGGAAGGAACTACCTTTCCTTCCTCTTTACTCTCCAACTGAGTACACATTGTACTCCAAGTAGATCCCACCTGATCCTGCTCCCTGTTGTGTTGTTGTCACCTTGATTCTGCTGCCACCTACAGATCAACCTAATTCTATACACCTATAAACCTTAGACCTTGCACACACATACACTTTTAGATCAATGATCTTACTTACCATGTAGATCTCCAAACGTGGCCTTGCACACTTGCTTACCAAGATCCTACACACCTGAAGAACCCTTCTGATTCTCCAAAACCAGCACCCACACTTGGTACTGCTGTGAAACTAGGAGGAACACCCTTGCTCACTTCACACACAGAAGGAGCTAACTTTGCTCAACTCAAACTAGAACAAATTACAATACAGCCCATGAGTCTATTATATAGATCTCATGCAAATAATAATTAGACATATAATTACAATAATTAGATCCATAGCTCAAGACTATAATTGGCCTCTTAACATGCAAGCACTCAGTTCATTAACAAATTGTTCATGCAACCAACAGTTTTGGAACCGCACAGGCAATTGACGTCGGTCCCTATCAGGCTGGAGATGACCGACGTTGGCCGATACCTGACTGATGTCAGTTGCCTTTCCCACTGTATATGATTGAAGTTAGCTGATTAGACCGATGTCAGTTTCCCTGTCACTTAGCAACCTCTCAACAACCTCCTCCATGTCTGCAATAGTGAAGCTTTTAGCTCCACAACCTAACAACTTAACCATATTATTGGTGACATGAAATGTAAAATGGAAATCTAAAATAATTATCTTTCCAAGAGGACTAATGAGAATGAAACCTGTCCCAACTCCTTAAATTCATTTATCACCATCAAAGTAAAGGGTCTAAGTATACTCGTGTAAGTCAACATTAATTTTAGGCTCTTCGATAATTTTGGTTAAGCAGAAGATTCATCAATTTTATTAGCTTCAAGATAGGTAGTAAAGATATGACAATAATCTTTAATAGAAATTTCTTGATTAAGACCTTTAATGTAAAGGATATTATCATCTGGAAGGTTATCTTGAAGGGAAGAAGTGGTTGGAATACGAGTTGTGGCAAGTTGGTTAGCTATGACTTTCCCTTTGACAACTTTTTGTGTGACAATGAAAAGATCAAATTCCATAAGTAAGACCATCCACTTGCCAATTCTATCTTTAGGAAGAAATTATTTAGACAAGAAATGATGAAGGGGATCATAATGAACTATGACATAAGTGGTTTGGTAAAGCATGTAGTGACAAAGCTTTTCAATTATGAAATAGATAGTGAGGCAATCATGCTCAGCTTTGATATAACATGTTTCATAATCGATGAGACCTAAGCTAATATAGTAGATGGCATACTCCTTGCCCATATCATCTTATTGGGAAAACATTGCCCTTATTGATATGGGTGTGGAATAGGTATAAAGAATCAAAGGTTTATCATTCAAAGGAGGATGAAGTGTAGGTGGATGAAGCAATGACTCTTTCATATTATCAAATACTTTTTAACATGGATCCATTCATTTCAAGGTTATACCTTCCTTAAAAAGGAAATTAAAAGAGTGAATTAATAAGCCATCTAGGAAATGAATCATCTAATTTCCCCAAGTTTTCCTAAATAGGTATGAATATCAAGAATAGACCAAAGAATAGGCATGTGTATAATAGAAATAATCTTGGCTGGATCAAAATCAATGCCACAAAGAGACACTAAAAATCCTAACAATTTTCCATATGTAACTCTGAAGACACATTTGAAAGGATTAAGTCTAATTTTAGATTTGATGATATGGTCAAAGATGATGGAAAAATTAGAAATATGATTTGTACAGTGTTTGGATTTGGTGATAAGATCATCCACATATGTTTCAATAATTTTATGGATGAGGTCATGAAAGATATGAGTCATCACATGTCAGTAAGTGGCCTCAAAAAATTTAAGATCAAAGGGCATTTAAACATAACAATAGGTGCCTCATTCCATGGTGAAATTAGTCTTATGTTGGTCCTTGAGAGCTATATGAATCTAATTATATCCCAAAAAGCCATCCATAAGAGATAAAATTTCATACCCAACCATGAAGAGATAACATTTCATATTCAACCATGGAATCGATGATGGCATCTATTGAAGGTAAAGGAAATTTGTCTTTAGGACAAGCAAGATTAATATTACAAAAATTAACTCAAATAAGGATGACCATAGCGACGTTTTCTTGAATAGGAACAATATTGGAAACCCATTCAGAACAATCCATAGGTTTAATAAAATTAACATCGAGTAGTTTGTTGATTTCCTTATGACATAAGTTAGTAACTTTAGGAGGAAATTTGCATTGCTTCTGATGCACATGTTTGGCATCAAGATAGGTAATGATGTTATGGACCACTATGTTAGGGTCAATGTGAGGCATGTCTTGGTAATACCAAGTGAATTCTTCATGATACTTGTCATAAAATAGGCTGAAATGATCATGTACATAGGGTGAAAGTTCTTTGGAAACTATGATCGATCAAGGGCATGACGGATTACCATATTTGATACAAGTTATTACTTCAATAATCATGCCATTACCATCTTGAAATTGGTATGGTGTGTTGGGTAAATACGAAATTGGATTATTTTTGAAATCAATTATAGTGACAAAGTTGTTAAAGTGAGGAGTTTTAGTTTTACAATCTCCAAGTTTATGATGTTGTCAGGGGAGTTGAGCTTATTGGGCATAAAGTAACTCAAGAATATCTTCGTCACTAGGAAAATTATGAATAAGACCAAAATACTCAACATCTGCTTCTAGATCTAAAATTTTTTACCATGGAAATCATATGTAGAATGTATTTGACAGACATTTGTTACATTGGCATCAAGTGTGATTTCAGGAGTAGAAGAGGTAGATGGGGTGTTGATGGGTTCTTTGATAAGAGAAGGATTAGATTCAATGGGAGTATCCATAAGTATTTATGGAGCTTTGGAAGGTGTGATTTACTCTACCACCAAAGGAGAATTGATAAGAGGGGGATTAATAGGAAGCACATGAACCTCAAGTTCTAAGTTATTATCTCTACAAATGGTATGCACATCCTAATTGAAAGCATGAATTTGGGATAAGGTCTTTTGATAATACAAGACATCCAAGTCTCTAGATTGATCTTATGACATTATATAGTTTTCATGGTAAGTGGGAGCAATTGTGCATGCATGAAATTTAGGAGGATCTTCAGAAGGTGAAATCCCAAGATTAATGAATGTTTGAGGAGACATGGTGAGAGAATATTGAAACAATTTAGCCACTCCAAAATCATTACAAGTAAAATCATCGTCATGTAAAGATGGCTCTTAAGCATTACATGGAGGGGTAAATCAGTAATCTCATCCATGAGAAGAATGGTATTATCCCTTGCAAAAAGAGTAGGAATCCATTCTAAAATATATGGAGGTAATTTGGTCATATTGCAAGTATGTTATAATTCATTGGGATTATCATTGTTAGATTCTGAAAGATTAACTTGTAAACTAGGATTCATATTGATGAACTCAAGTAAAGGAACATTATTAATTTTAGGGGTCATAGAAACATGATATTGAGGTTTAGGATTAGGTAATTGGATACTACATGGGTTAGGATCGAATTCATACTTATAGTGTTTTTTATTATGTATAAATTTAATGTATTGACTATCAAAATAAATAATGGCCCTCATTTGATGAGTCCATCAATGACCAAGGAGTATATTATAAGATAAAGGAAGATCAAGAACCATGACTTTAGTCTGAACGGTCTTAGGACCAATGGTTAAGGGAAGCCATATATAACCAAGTGGTTTTTTATTAGTCTTGTCAAAACCATGACAAGTAAAATGGGTTTTTTTAAGATGACCTTTGTTATAACCATGTTTTTGTAGAAGCCATAAAGAGGTCACATTGATACCATAACCCTTGTCAACTAGAACTTTTTGAATAAGGGTGGTATTAATTTCTATTTTGATAAAGAGAGATAGATCATATCATGAAAGAGGATTTCATCATTAATCATTCCTCTTTAAGAAATTCAACATAAGGCTTGGAAGAGGGACACATAGATTCAATGGTATTAATGTTAGTTGGTTGAGAATCAATAGAAGGTGGTTATTAATCTAAAGATGATGGATCTTCTATGTCTTGGATTTTTTTCATAAGAAATTTATGATGATAAGGTGAAGTGTGAACCAACTCCATAAAAATAATATTACATGGTAGAATTAAGTTCTTCAATAAAATTCCAATGAGATTTAAAAGAAGAGCCATGAGGTTTAGAAGACAAATTAGACTTTAGAGGAATAGATGTGGTTGGAGGATAAAAAGGAGGAAGTTGTTCCTCATGTGCTTCTAATTCATCTTGATGGTGGTAGTATCTTTAAGTAATTATTCTTCCAAAGAAGGTTTCTTAGGCTTGGTAATAGGATCTTTGTGAGCTAGTTTCTAATGATAATTAAATTTAATTGTATTTACATATTGAGAGTTGTTAAAGTATTTCTCATAGTCATAATCAATTAGATAAACATCCTTGGAAGTTTATTGATTATGAGAGGAAGATTTTTGGTTATTAGATGTGGAAGATTTAGAGGATTTTCATTTTTAAGAAGCATTAGTTTATTTGTGATGATGATTTTTTATCATGGTTTCATGGTCAAATGAATCACCAAGAATGTAAGAAATAACACATTTAGAAATCCCTCTACAAGATTCATGAGAATGTCGAATGCCAACATGAAACCAACAGAAGAGATTGGGATCATACCACTTAGGAGGAGCATTAGGATATGTAAAAGGTTTAGAGAGTGGTAAAAATTGTCTCATTTAATGTACCTAAAGAGGTATGTGAAATGGAAAAGGAATATCATTTTTGGCAATTCCAAGTTTGGTTTGAGAAGTGTTACTAGTGATAGCATTAGATGTTTGAAAATATCCTTTAAGAATTTTAGAATTAGGTTTGAATTGCTTCATAAGAAATTTTTGTCATTTAGCTTGGTCAAGAGCTTCATTAAGAGTTTGAGGAGCAAAGGTTTGAACCTTGTATTAAATAGTGGGAGTTAAATTGATAATAAAGAGTTTGAATAGGTTATCATCAAACATATTATGATTGGCTTTATGATCTAAGGATTTCCATCTTTTAATAAAGTCATGAGCTAATTCATTAGGATATTTATTAGCATTTATGAAATCGCTAAGACAATTTTTAAGGAGATCATTGTGTTGAAACTATTTAACTAAAGGGTTAACCAAATATTCAAGTCGCCAAATAGAATGTTGGGGTAGCTAATTATACCATTCTAATACATCACCAGTAAAAGTTTTAAGTAAGATTTTAGTAGTATAAAATGTATTAGTTTGGATCCACTCTTTTTAGATATTACCAAAGGCTTTAAGAAATGAGGTGGGGTCTTTATTCTCATCATATTTGATAATTGGTGATATGTTACCAATGTCGATAGATACAATGAAGGGAAATAAAGGCTCATTTTAAAAGGTTTGAATCATCTTGTTATCCATTATTGGTTAAGTAATAACATTACTTGAGGCATCTCTAAGTGGTGGAGGAATGTAGTTAGGATTAGCTTGAGGATGCATGATTGGAGGTTGATTAGCCACATTGATCAAATGTTGTTGAAGTGGCATAATTTGATTGGTATTAGAGTTTTGCATAGTGTTCATTTATTGAATCACTTGGGATAATAATTAGGTTATATCAGGTGGTGGATTGGTGTTAGAAGGTGTATTCCTCAAAGTGGTGTTAGGGGGAGGATTATTAGTGTGATTATTACGTAAACTTGTGTTAATCACTCTCACATTAGTTTGAATATTTTGAGAGGTTTATTGGTAGGTACAGAAAGGATTGGATCCATCAACTTCATCTTGAGGTGTTATTCAAACCATGTTACAATTTGTAGATGGAGGAGAACAAATTCCCCAACACTGATGGTGCTCTTGGGAGGAAAATAAAGGGAGAAATGAACATCCCATATAGGATCTAAATGGATTAAGACTATCCAAAAAGATTCTGATAGGAGACCTCATTCTAACCAAAGGGAAATGAATAGAATGTAAATTGGAAGAGGTGAAGAATTAGGTTGATAAACAAGGAAAGCAATAAATAGAACTAGGTCAACTAGATCAACCTAGTGTAAAAATAAGACCTACAAATTGTAATGGGTTGACTAGGTCAACCTAGCACAATATATAGGGGTAGAAAATAGGGTCTGAGATAGTACTAGGTTGACTAGGATGATATAGTATAGCAGATAGGGAAAAATAAAATATTGTTGATAGAATGTAAAATAAGATAATATTGTAGCTAATCTAGGAAAGTAAATGTTGAAGATAAATAGACAACCAATTGATGCACACAAATCAAAACCTTACACCAATGTTGGCTAATGTAAGTTCTTGAACACATAATTGAGCAAAGAGCAAGCAAACAACTTGAAAGTAAAACTAGTTAATTGGTCAACCTAGAATGTTAATTATATTATTAAGAATAATTTTAAATGATAAGGAGTTAGTTGAAAGCAAGGTACTAGATAGAAATCTATGGATGGTTTTAGGTCAGTTTAGGATGAAAGGGAATATAATGGAAATGATATATTCTTGGTATTGGGGCCTACCCCCTCACTTCACACACCATAATGATAAGGGTGATGGGTACTTAGCCAAAATATACCATTAACCATGATTTATACTTGACTAGAGCATCAAGTCAGCCTCCCCTTTGGTGATGAAATCCAAGTAGGTTGGCTTGGGTAGTCAAATGTTAAAATGTTTATTGATGTTATGTGATTTGGTCATGTGTACATAAAATATAAATAGTGGAACTAAGCAGTTAATTAAAAATCTCCTATTTAAACTATGTGGACTATTATAAGCATGAAAACAACTAAAAGGAAATATGTGATTAACATATAAGATGAATTCCAACTTTAAAACAAGGTGTAGTGAGAACAATATGTGCACAACATAATAAAATATGTCAATAGGGTCAAACTAGTACTATTGAAGATAAGGTCTGAAAAACTTACTAGGTTGACCAGGTCGACCTATTTGTTTCATAAATTACATAGAATATAGAACTACATTGACCAAGTCAATCTAGTTGACTATGTAGGGGTAATTTTGAAGACTACAAACTTGAAAGAAAAGTATAGAGAAATAGAAACTAACCTTTATGATTTAGAGATGAAAATGAAAGAGATTACTGATTTGGAACCTTGGAGAATTATGACCTAATCTACAAAACTAGGTTGAGATGACTGACCAAAATATACAAGAACCTACTATAAAAGCTAAAAAAGTGCTAAAAATACACCAAGTCTACCTAGTTGTCCTAGTAGGTTGAATAAGATGTCTAAAAATGCACTAGGTCGAGCTAGTATACCTAGTAGGTTAATTTGGAAGTCTAGAAAATTGAAACATGTACTGGGTCTACCTGATTGATCAGGTTGTATACGAACCTACTATAAAATGGTTGAAATGTGTTAGGTCAACTTAGTCAACTTAGTAGGTTGAACTGAAACTCTAAAAGTATGAAAAACATGTATCAGGTCAAGTTGATTGATCTAGTCACCTATTCATGTGCATAGAGAAAAATAATTGGGTCGACAGAATCAAACTAGTGTGTCAAAATATATGATAGAAATGATGACAAAAAGAAAGAAATAAGTGAAAGAAATCCTACAAGGGCTAGTTTCATGTCAGGTTCAAAATAATGTATGTAATTAGAATTTCATGATGTACATGAATCAATCTTGGATTGAATAATATAGAGAAAACTTACACTTTTGATTGGGTATACACTTGTTAAGCAGGAGTATGACCAATATGGGGATCCATTAGACTCGATTAGGGGATCATTTATATCACTTTTCACAACATATCATGCTATGAAGGGGTCCAAAACCTACAATTTAACACAATCACATAACAACCTTAAAAGAGTCCTATGATTTGATATTTCACTTATGCTAACAAATAATAAAGTAAACTATTCTAATGACAAAAAAAGTAAACTAATCTAGTGCACACCAAAGCTTATGCCACAATGGGAGGGGTTAAATACAAAGCAATAAAATATGTATGGGAACTTCAAATAAATTAAGTATATGTAACACCCTAATACATAGAATATGAAGAGTAATATTGTTAAAGCCAACATTTATGTTACTTCTATCTACTAAAAGAGAGGAGAACAAAGTTAGAATATAATTACCTGGATGTGAAACCATTGTGATTCAATCTCTCCCTTGGCCAATGGGGATTCACAAGAGGTTGTTGTGGTTCATAAGGATCACTTTATTAGGCCAAAGCATCCAAGACCTATCCACAAGACTAGATTTTCCAAAATAAGAAACCTAAGGTAAGACTCCTCAAGTAAAATGGTGGAAGAGTAAATTATGAAGAAACACGAGCGAATAATAACTCTTTATTGCATATATCTATAATGACCAAAATGACCTTGCATATATATGAGTATGTCACTCAAAAATCATTCAAACATGTCAGTTGAGCTAGGTTGACCCTATCAACCTAGTAAATTCTTGGGCTAATGCCTAAAGTGTGTGTTAGGTTGGTTGGAAGGCTAAGAAACCAAAAGAGCTAAAGTGACCCCAAAACAAACTAGGTCAACTAGGTCAACCTAGTGTACTAGATAGGTCAAAAGGGTAATAAGGAAGGAGAATAATGATAGAAAGAGGAAAAGACTAGAAGAATGTGAAAGGGAGGAGAAATAGCTTAGGGAAAGGTTTTAAGAGATGAATGGATTATAAATAATGTGGAAATAAGGGACAACAATCCTTTAAAGTACCAAAGGTCTACCCACCCCTTTCTCGATGCACCCCTTAAGGCATGCACTTAGATATATTGAGTCATGATGGGTTCCTACAAGATGTAAAGCATCAATATTTGATCAAAGTTAAAAAGATTATGTGTATACATTATTTTGATGTTTCATGTTGTCTTAAATATTAGAGAGTGTTATAGACTCCATAAAGATGATCTATATGGATTTTAGACATGTGATCAATCTATATTGAGTATGAATAATGCTTAATAAGCTGAGTGTGTGTTTGTTCATGATGTTCTTGTGTACTAGGTAAATATTTGAGTTGATTGAGCATATGCAGAGATGAGCAAAGATGATTATGAGCACTTGAAGATGTCTAAGGGGACATAAGGCATGGACCCATGTATTTGAAATTGGTTTTGTATTATTTTTTTCTTGAGGAAGTGTTAATTGGGTGAATATGTCTCCATGAAACCTATAAGAAATACAAGGGCCTAATTGAAAGGTTTAGTTACTTAAGGGTGACCCATTATTTTATGGTCGATCTATGAAGATTGTTTGAGCCATGTCTTAATGTGAGAGAATCCTTAAGGGTTAAGGCAAGTCTAATGGCTGACCAAAAAGTTATTTATCATGAACACTCTATATATAGTCAAACCAATGGAGATGGTTTATAGGCTTGTGTAAGAGCATTGAGAATTGAAGTGAAGAAGAGAGGAGAGATAATGTGCCCAATGGATAGGTTGATGAACATAACATATTAAAGACTATGTGTATGACATGTACGTCATATTTTTGATGTTAGAATAGTGCTCTTGAAAATTGAAGATGAGCAAAGAGGTCTAGGTTGATCTAAAAATATGTTTTAGATGCTTTATGGATGAGCAAAGGAAAGATGATGTTTGTGTGAGCTTGGTGGTGGATCTGAGAGGTAGATCAGAGTGTGGTCTATGTGGATGACCCCATGGTCATGTTTCTATTATTATAATAGAGTTATTTTAGGTTTGGTGGTTGTATATGAGTTGAGGAGTGGAATGATCCAAAAGGTGGTTTTGGATGCATTATAAGTATGTGAAGAAGGTTGTGTTATCAGAGGTCCATCATTAGGTGTTAAATACATTAGTTCTAAGGTGGAGGTGTTCATTTCAAAGGAGGGTCTAAAGGACTTGATATTCCTTAGGGGTAGTTTCTCCTTGTGAAATAGGTGTTTCACTAAAGGACTTAGGTCATAAGGACTTAACCAAGGTTGTTAGTCAGAAGGACTTGATCACATTAGGGGTAGGTTCTCCTTGTAAAATTGATGTTTCACTAAATCCTAGTTAGAAGGACTTGATCAGTCTCTTTTTTGTAATCTATTATAGGATAAGTAGTCCATGTGTTGTAGGCTTGAGAGTGAGTTTTATTCCCCATGAGGGTTTCCCAAAAGAATTGTGTTGTGTGTTTGATCTTGTGTACACATTGAATGAATGTGTTTTCTTGTTAATATTGCTTTATCAATTTGATATATCATGATTATTTAATAGTTAAAAAGGATTGGAATTGAAATATCTTATCTCACTAATTCACCCCCCTCTCAGTGATTGTACCTCTAACAATTGGTATCAGATCAGGTACTTTGGAGGAAGTTTAACATCTTGAAGGAGATCCTGAGTTGTTACAAAGATGGCTAAATAGTTGAAGAAAGAGAATCAATAGTGGAAGGTTGTGATCAAGGTACTTGAAGAGCAAACATGTACTTTGAAGAAAGATGCCAATGAGGATGAGAATGTTATCAATGATCTCAAGGTTCAACTAGTAGATGCCAAGACAAGTTTATGTTCAAAATAAAATGACATCATGTTTAATAAAGATTGCCATAAAAGTAGAGAATATGACATCAAGGAAGAAGGTGATCTCGAAGTTAATTTCATGAGTGAACTTGTTGAAATAAAGGAGAAAATGAAGAGGAATAATAAAATGAGGAATATAATCAAAGGTATTGAAGCACAAGTCATTTCTCTTGAGGGAAGTTTTTTAGGCATGTCCAACAAAGAAGAAAAGAAGTATCAAGAACATATCAAGTCTATTAAAGTGAAACAATATAGATTGAAAGAAATGGCCAACAAGGCCAAAGAGGATGAAGATAAGATCATTATTCTTGAAGATCAGTTAAGGATTGCAAATGTGAATCTAAAAGCAAAAGAAGATGAGTGTAATCAGTTGAAGGTTGAAATGAAGTCATTGAAAAGTGAGCATGAGCTTGTTATAGTAGAGTTGGATAAGCTGGAAGAGAAACATGATAAGCTTGAGTATGTCAAGGATAATGCAAGATTTGAAAGTAATGCAAGAAGGTCTATTAGACAACCAAATGCTTCAATGTATGTTAGTTTATTTCATGGTCATTATTATACATGTATAAAGTATGGTCATAGAGATAAGGATTGTAGAAGGAAGTCAGTCAAGAATGAGTCCTCATGGAGCTTTGGAAGAAGAAGTAATTGATCTTCAAGAAATCATAACTTAGATCAATCAAGAGGTATGTTGAGTTATATTATTTTCTATAGTTGCAATAAAGTAGGACATATTGCTAAATTTTGTAAGAATAGTTTGAATATGCACTCAAGTTTTGATATGAAGAAAGATGCTCCTAAAATTCACTCAATGGTATTAAGACCAAAGACTATGAAGGATATTCATGATCAAGGTGGAATATTTGCTATAACAAAGAAGGAATTAGATATGAATAAGATACAAAATTTGCCTTATGTCTAGATAAAAAAGGAATATCACAATCATCATCAAGAAAAATGTATGAGTGATCTTGTTTGTTTCAAATGTCACAAAGTTGGTCACATTTCTAGATACTACAAGGACAAGTAAAATAAGGTGTACAAAGCTCCTAGTATGCAAGGAAGAGGTCACACATGGGTTTGGAAATGTAAGTCTATTAGGTGAGATCAGTTTGATACCAAGGATGGTTTGTTTGCCATGATAGACAAAAAATAAAATCAAGAGATTATGTTTTCATCATTTATTGAAAAATCTAAAGCAAAGAATGAAGTCAAGAATCCATAAAAAATCAGTTGGATGATTAATCAGGACTACAAGTCAAAGAAGGATATGGAAATATGGGAGTCTCTTGAGTTTTGGGACTTTTAGTCTCTCTATGTCAAAGGGGTGTCTTTATCTAGGCTTCAAGGAGACACTTATTAGTCAGAGGAAGCTTGGTAGCTATCATATATTACTCGATGAGAAGGTATGAAAACAAGTTATGTTTGTGCATTCTTTTTTATATATCTAGTTTTTGGAGAAAAGAAGCTTGTGAAGAAACTTAGTGGTCATATCTTGAGAAGGAGTTAGATTTTTTATCATGGTTTGGATGCTCTAGTATAAAGGTGAGTTTCAAATATATATCTACATATAAATTTGTGGTAGATGCTAGGTGAGCATATAATTTGTATGCCTATCTTATAAGCTTATGTTTTATATCTTGCTAAGCCTATTAAAGGCTTGTTGGCCAGTTGTGTATGCCATGGAAGTTCATAGTATTATAAAGATGAGGTGTCTCTATATAAGTATTGATGATGATTAGACAATATTTGATGACTTTTTGAATATGTCATGATACAATTGAAACATAGAATTAAAGGGAAATTTGTATTGGTCCAGTCCTAGGATCAGAGGACTGAGTAGTTGAATCTGAGAAAGAAGGTATGGAGGTTTTTGTGTACTCCCAAGTTCATCTATCTTATTATAGGTCAAAATATGTGGTTAAGAATTCAAGGTTCCTAAAGGTATGGAAGCTCAAAAATTTGTAAAAAAGTGTGTTATGGTTGTCTTTGGGTGTGCAAGAAATTTCAAAGGTGGATGTTGAATAGAAGGAGGTTTGTTGACCTTGTTTGTTTTAAGGTTCTAAGATTTTGAACTATGATAGAAAAGTGGTTTGCCTTGTGAATTGATGTCTGAGGATTCTTAATAAGTTGAATTGGCCAAATGGGTTGTCAAATCAAGCTTCATATAGATTTGAAGGATTGTGGATTTCATTTTATTCAAGTTTTTGTTAAATTGGAGGCCTAATTAGCTAGTAGGTTTGGGAAGGAAGTATGCTACAGAGGATTGGATAGGTGATTAAAGTTTATGTACATGAGGGAGTATATTATATTGATCCAAATATGAATTTTTAGCTCTTGAAGTTATGTTTATAGAAATTTGTGGGCTTTACAAGTTCTAGGTAGGGCTATAAGGAGACTAGACATGCCTAGTGTGAAGAAGAGTGGTTTTTACTCAGTTCTGAGAAGATCATCCTTCAACAGATTACCTCCTAAAAAATATTTAAGAAAAATATGTGAAAATAAAATAACTCTTACAAATAATAGAAACACAGAAATCTTATATTGATCGCAGGCCACTTTGAGGGGGCAACCTCCTTTGAGCAAGCTCAATATAATAAATTCATGGATGCCTTCATTAGGCCTCAACACTTACTTATATACTAACTCTATTCTAATAACGAATACTTCCTCTTATATGTGAGATAATTCAAATATGCTCTAAGGGATGACTTACAAAGTATATGCGTCCATAGAAATTATTACACTAATACTGCAAAGAGAAGGGTAAGGCACGGGTTTCTAACATCCCCTCCCCCTTAGAAAAACATTTGCCCTCAAAGCTTCAAATGTGGGAATTGTTGTTGAATCTGGAAGAGTGGTTCCCATGTTGCATCTTCTAGTTGCATGCCATGCCATTGGATTAAGAACTTTGTGACGGAGTGGGATCGAAGTTGGCGGGTGCGCCTGTGTAGGATTGCTTCTGGCTCAAGAAGGATGGAGCCTTCATTATCAAGTGTTGGTAAAACTATTTGCACTCAGATTTTGGATTCAAGAACTTGCTTCAAATAGGATACATGAAAGACAAGATGAACTTGTGAGGAAGGTGGAAGCTCTAACTTGTAAGCAACTGACCCAATCTTCTGGAGAACCTTATATGGCCCATAAAACTTTGGAGCAAGCTTTTAGAGACCTTTTAGTTTTAGTGATGATTGCTTGTATGGCTGTAGAGGAAGAAAGACCATATCACCAGGTTGAAATATATGCTCAGAGTAGTGCTAATCAGCCTGTCACTTCATTTGGTTATGTGCCATGTGGAGATTGTTCTGCAAGGTGCAGAGAATCTGATCCCAGTTTTAGTGAGTAGTGTCAACTGCCTGAACTGGTGAGCTACTAGGATTATATGGAAGAAGTGGTGGTAGTTCTTGACCATAAACTGCTTCATAGGGAGTCATTTTGGTGGAAGTGTGGAATGAGGTATTATACCACCATTCAGCTAAGGGAAGCCACTTGGCCCATTGATGTTGTTATTCTAAAGCAAAGCAACGAAGGAAGGTCTCCAAGCATTTGTTGACTATTTCTGTCTAGCCATCTATTTGTGGGTGGTACCCAGAGCTCATTTTCAACTATGTGCCTATGCAACAAAATAGTTCCATCCAAAAATGGCTGGTTAAAGTGGCATCACGATCTAAGACAATTAAAGAAGGAATGCCATGAGGACGAAAGATCTAATCCAAGAAAACTTGTGTGACTGTGGAGGTTGTGTATGGGTGGCTGAGTGCACAAAAATGACTATATTTGGAGAGTTGGTTGACTACGACTAGGATCACTATCTTTCCCCTAGATTTTGGGAGGCCCTCAATGAAATCCATGGAAATATTTGTCCAGATCCTAGTAGGAATGGGCAAAGGCTCAAGCAAACTAGGAGTCAATGTGGTTTCACCTTTGTTTCATTGGCAGGTATCACATTCGGCCACCATTTAATTAATTTTAGCTTTCATGCTGTTCCAAAAGAAGTGTCGATGTGCCCACTCATAGGTTTTGAGAAATCTTGAGTGCCCTGATGAGGGGGAAGCATGGATTTCATAGAAGATAGCCTGATGTAGGTCTAGACTTTGGGAAAGCACTAGATAACCCTTGTATCATAGAGAAGCACCATCCCATGAATAATACAATACTACAGAGGGGTTAGTGGCCAATTGATTAATGAGGTGGCATAGGGAGGGATCATTTGCATACCCTTGTTAGATAGATTCCAACCATTTCAGAATGGGCATGGAGATGGCAGAGAGGGAAGGCTAGTCCTTGAAGTTTCTTGAGAGAGCATTAGCCACAACATTGTCTTTTCCCTTCTTATAGGTGATCTCATAATCATAACCCATGAGTTTGCTGACCCACTTCTACTGAGCTAGGGATGAGACCCACTATTCCAAGAAATATTTCAAACTTTGATGATCAATTTTGATGCAAAAATGATTTCCCAGTAAGTAGGGTCTCCATTTTTGTACTGCATGTAAAATTGCCATCATTTCCTTTTCATATGTAGACAAAGCTAAATTGCAGCCAGAAAGGGCTTTGCTAGTGAAGGCAATTGGTCAGGCCTCTTGGAGAAGAAAAAAACCCAAGCTGATGCCAGTGGCATCACTTTAATGGTGAAATTTTTGGTGAAGTCTGGCAGTGCCAAAATTGGTGTGCTACACATAGCCTATTTGAGTTTGATGAATGCTTGATTAGCTATTTCACCCCAGGTGAAAGCATCCTTCTTCAATAAAGAAGTCAAAGGAGCCATGATCTTTCCATAATCTTTAATGAACTTGTGATAGTATCCTATCAGGCCTAAGAAACCATGAATGCTCTTGAGGGTGGTTGGTTGAGGCCAATTCTGCATAGCACTAATTTTTTTGGGTCCACGTGAACCCCATTGGCTGAAATAATGTGCCCTATATAGTCGATTTCCTCTTGACCGAATGAACACTTGGATTGCTTGGCACATAATTGATTGTCTGATAATAGTTGTAATGCCCTATTAATATGTTGTAGATGCTCAGCCCATGTGTGGCTATAGATCAAAATGTCATCAAAGAAAAATAAAATAAATTGACGGAGAAAAGGCCGAAAGATTTTATTCATGAGTGCTTGAAAAGTGGAAGGGGCATTTGTAAGGCCAAATGGCATGACAAGGAACTCATAGTGACCTTCATGTGTATAGAAGGTTATCTTGGGAATGTCATCAGGATGCACTTGGATTTGATGATAGCCAAAATGTAGATCCAACTTGGAGAAGAATTTGGCCCCATGGAGCTCATCAAGAAACTCATCGATGATAGGAATTGGGAATTTATCCTTGATAGTGAGGTGGTTAAGGGCTCAAAAGTCAATGCAAAGGTGCCACGACCCATATTTTTTGTGTACAAGAATCACTGGGGAGGAATATGGGCTGGTGATGGGGTGAATAACTCTAGACTTGAGGAGTTCCCAGACTAAGTTCTCAATTTTAGTCTTTTGCAGATGGGGGTAACGGTATGGCCGGATGTTGGGTGGGATGCTTCTTTGAAGGAGAAGAATATGGTGATCTTCAGGGCATGAAGGGGGAAAACCTATTGGTTCTAAAAAAAAGGTTTCATGCTTGTCGATTATGGCTTGTAAATCTATAGGGTGGTTAGTAGCAGTGGGGGGCTGGAGTTGAATGGAATGCAGCTGTGTAATGACCTCATGTGAGCCTTTCTTCAAAAGTTTTTCCATGCGATGAGAACTGATGATGCTATCATATCCTGGTAATAACCCTTTTAAGGTGTGCTTCTGACCATTATCTATGAACTGCATCCAAAGCTCAGAGAATTCCAATAAAATAGGTCCTAATGTGCGAAGCCACTATGCCCCTAAAACCACATCACACCCTCCTAAAGGTAGGGAAAACATATCAGAGCAAAAATTATAATCACCCATTGCAATACACACATTTTGACACTTCCCTTTACATGGAAATGTGCCCCCATTAGCAATCATGACTTCAAATCTAGAACAAGGGTATACAAAATAGTCTGCCACGTTAGCAATGTGAGGATCAATGTAATTGTGAGTACTGCCCAAGTCAATGAGGATTGTGAGAGGGATATTTTTGAAGCACCCTTTGACCTTCATGGTTTGGGGAGTGGTGACACCTACTAGTGCATGTACTAAGATCTTAGGTTGAGTGTCTTGAACTGTTGGGTCCTCTTCAGTGCCGGGTTCTTCTTGAGCATCTTAAAATTCTAGAATATCAGGCTCACTGTCCTGCTCTGGTGGTGACTCCACATATAGCAAGTAAAGTTTTATTGGATGCACCTATGACCCTTAACCCATTTGTCATCATAGTTATAACATAATCCTTTCTCTTTGCAAGCCCACATATCTACCTCAATCAGGCGCTTGATTGGTGTGGTTATGGTTGTCCGCTGATTCACTGTTTTCTTTACTGGTGAAAATGTGGGAGGTCGACACTGTGTGGAGAGTTTATCTTCTGCTAACTTAACCATACCCAAAAAATCCATCATATTTTTAGGTCAAAACATTTTTACCTCCAAGTGAATCGGCTCTCTGAAGCCACTAACAAAGCAGCTTTTGAAGAAGTCATTTGACAACCCTTCAATGTGATTAGCGAGTTTTTCAAATTCAATCTGATATTCATGAATAGTACCTATTTGATGGAGTTTGGTGAGAGCTCCTATGAAATCCTTGAATGTTGAGGGACCAATTCTGCCCAGAATTAAGGATGAAAAATTTGACCAATCAGGTTCATCATTTGTCTTGAGATACCAACAGTACCACTGAAGTGATTCTTGTTCCAGATGAAAGGAAGTAATTGAGACTTTGTTTGCAGAATAATTATTGTGGAGATTGAAGAATTGTTCAACTTGATATATCCATCTTGTAGGATCCGTACCATTGAACCATGGAAAGTCTAGCTTAGGTCCATGTGAGAAGTTGGAAGCAAAGTAGTGATGCTCTGAAGAAGACTCCTTCTACACTCTGTTGAGCAAGATGTTATTCTGTTGATTCAATCCACGCATCATATCAGTTAACTCTGTAACTTGAGATTTCAATGTGGTGATTTCTTCCTCCATGATTTTTGTGCATGTACGAGTAGTGACCATAACTATTTGTTAATAGTTGGGGATCCTTCATGTTCCCTGCCATGATGTAGGATGGGGTTTGGGGCAGCACCTTGAATTATTATTTTTTGCTACTTTTTTTTTTACGGCTACTTCAGAAATGGATTGTCTGCAACTATGTGGTTAGAAATATCCTCAAATGTGGATACACTATTGTTTGCTCTCTGAACCTAATAAGTTGGATATGGACCCCAAGTTTGTTTATCTGCCTAAAGGACTTTTTAAAATTCTCTCTAGCCACCAAAGCTATCTGATTGAGTACCAATCTCCAAAAATTTTTGTCTATGGGTTTACCCCTTAACGACAGCTTTTGGTTTACCTCACGGGTGGGAACTAGTCAATCAGGATGGGTCCGTTGCCCTTTTCACTGGCAGGTCCTCTCAATGGGCCATCTACTTTAGGGTTCCTTTGGTACCCCTCACAATGAGTTTTAGGGCTTATGCCCAAACACTTCTCATAGTTAAGCGGATAGGTATTTACCCAATCTGAAATGACAGAACCTGCAATGAAAAAAATTCTTGCCAGAAATGGCACAGCTCCTAGAAAGCCCTGCTTCAAAAAAAATTGCTCCAAATCTACCCACAAAGCTAAGAAGTGATTTGATACCAAATGAGAAGAACCTCCTATATTATATTACCTCCTACAATAGATTTAATCAAAATATGTGAAAATAAAATAACTCTTATGAATAACAGAAACATAGAAAGCTTATATTGATTGCAGGCCACTTCGAGGGGGAAACCTCCTTTGAGCAAGCTCAATATAATAAATTCATGGATGTCTTCATTGGGCCTCAACACTTACTTATATACTAACTCTATTCTAACAACTAATACTTCCCTTGTATGTGGGATAATTCAAATATGCTCTAAGGGACGACTTACAAAGCATATGCATCTATAGCAATTATTACACTAATATTGCAAAGAGAAGGGTAAGGCATGGGTTCCTAAAAATTTTCTCCAAAATAGCAAGGTATGTATGTTTCTTGGTGACTTACATCATATTTTAGTGTTTTATGTCTTCTTTCTTCATTGGTTTTAGTGCTTGGTTGAAGAGAGTGTTGGTATGGAGCAAGAGGAAATTGTCAAGGTAATAAGAGGTAGGCTTAAGGTAAGGGGGAGTTTGTAATATCTTCCTAAGATAGTATTATGCTTTTGGTATTATTTTCATGTCCTTAGGATCATTTTTTCCCCACTTTTTCATTATGTCAAATGGGGACAAAGTTCTTATTGTGAGAGTGCTTGAAGAGAGAGAAGGAAGGTGAGTTGTATATTATTTCATGATGGGTGTTGACATCAATGACAAAGGGGGAGATTGTTGGAGATTTATCAATGATGTAATATTGATGTCATGGAGGTGTTAAGGTGATTTTATGAAGTGACTTGATAGTCTAAGTGACAATTACAAAGTCTGTAATGTGTTTATCCTAGTGTGCTTCAAATTGGCTTGGTTGATCTTCAGATTTTGACTATTTAGAGATGATTAGGGATGAGTCTGAAGTATTTATCATGTGTATGTGGTCCCATAATTTGTTTGGTGTGATTTAAGTGCTTGTGTGCATGAGTGTATTTCATTTAGTTGATCATTATTTTCATTTAGACATTTTGGGTCTAGTAGCAAAAAATCTAAGTAGGTAGTTTGATGACATAATAATTGCCACACATGTATAATTCAGGGAGAGTTGGTCATATGTTTGTGATCACATTAGTCCCAATTTTCTATGGTCTAAGTCTTGACTCATGTAATGAAACACATCCAAATATATGTGTTTGCATAGTTGGGCTCCCAAGTATTTTGACATTGTTTTCTATGTTCAAATAGAGTTGAGTAAGCAATTTGGTGACATCATATCTCACACGTATGAAATTTTTAGGATCAAATCGATATATGGATGTATTCCCCTATTAGATAATATATTATATGCTAAATATTAGTTCATTTGAATAATTTTAACAAAATATATGCAAGTGCAAAGCTGGGCTCCTAAGTAGTTTGACAATGTTTTCCCATGGCCAAATTTGCATGTGGTAAGAAAAGCTAAGTAAGCATTTTGATGTAGTCATATTTTACATGTGTGGTAGTTTTATAATGAGTTTATCATATGGTTTTTGTTCAATATTATGCCTATTTATTATGCACTAAGTTTCAGGTCATGCAATGAAGCACATCAAAAGATATGCATGTGTAAAGTTGGCCTTCTAAGTAGTTCTAGGCATAGTTGGTTATGTGGTAGAAAATATGAGTGAGAAAATTAATGGTGTTATATATTGCACATGTGAAGGTTCTAGGAGAAATTTGATTTATGAATAGATTCCTCTTTGAAAGGATAACATATGGTCTAAATTTTAGAACATGCATTTAAGCAAATCAAAAGATATGAAGATGCAAATTTGACCTTATAAAGAGATTGTAAAGGTTCCCACAGTCAAATTTGCACATGGTAAATTTTATTCAACTCTTGAAGAGATAGATGGAGTGTGTTTGTTCCAAAATGTCAGGAAGCAGTGAGATGAGGACAAGTGTTTGAAGTTTAACATTGAGCAAAGGCAAAGATCAAGCTTATTTTAAGATCTAACAGTGAGTAGATGTTCATACATATACAGATCAACAGTGCATATTGAGTAAGATGATTTTACGATGTCCAATTTTTATTATAGATAAAGACTAAGATATGTATAGGATATTGATGGTGCATATGTGGTCAAGATTTCAAGATTGCATAAGATGAGGTCAACTATTCAAAGTTTTACATTTTGGTAGTGATGCACTATGAGTTAAATTTCAAAGAAGATTGATGGTGCATATTTAATCTAAGATACGAGGGAATAAGATGTGTTTTAAGTGACCAAATTTTAACTATGACCATTTGAATTCAAATATTTGGTTTTAATAAAGGAAAGACCAATGTCTGGTTTTTAGGCCATTTTTTTTTATACAAGCAAAATTTTCTCATTATGTAAAAAGTGAATTTGTAGAGGACTCCAAGGTGCATCTATAAATATAGATTTTATGGTTTTAAAGTGTGTATATTCAAATTTATTAAGGTTTAAATTTGACTGTGTTTTGAAAATAACCTGAGAAGGATAACTAAGCTTGTGTTGATGTTATTTTGATGTTTCATGTTATCTTAGCTATTAGAGAGTGTTGTAGACTCCATAAGGATGATCTATGTGGAGTTTGGAGGTGTGATAAATCTATCTTGATTATGAACAATGCTTAAGAAGTTGATTTTGTATTCATTCATAATGTTCTTATGCATCAATTTAGTATTTAATTTGATTGAGCATACACAAAGATGAGAAAAGATGACAATAAGCACTTAAGGATGCCTAAGGGGACATAAGGATTGGACCCATGTATTTGAAAGTGGTCTTTTGTTCTTGTTTTACTCAATGAAGTTATAAATTGGTGAATAGGGCCTAATTGAAAGGTGTAGTTGCTTAAGGGTGACTCATAGATGTTATAGCCAATCTATGAAGATTGTTTAGAGTTGTGTCTTAATGTGAGAGAAGCCTTAAGGGTTAACGCAAGTCTATTGGTTGACCAAGAAGTTATTTATCATGAAGAGTCTGTATAGTGAGACCAAATGAGATTGTTTCTATGCTTGTGTGAGAGAAGGGAGCATTGAAGCGAAGAAGATAGGAGAGATAATGTGCCTAATGGATGGGTTGATGAGTAGAGTAGATTGAGGACTATATGTGTGACCTATATGTCATATTTATAATGTCATAATAGTGCTCTTGTAGGTTCAGGATGAGTGAAGAATTCTAGGTTGATCTAAAAGGATGTTTTGGATGCTTTGTGGATGAGCAAAGGATAGATGATGTTTGTGTGAGCTTGGTGGTTGATATGAGAAGCATATCAGAGTGTGGTCTGTGTGGATGACAACATGGTCATGTTGATATTATTGTGATAGATATTTTGTAGTTTTGGTGGTTTTATATGAGCTAAGGAGGAGTTGAGGAATGGAATGATCCAAAATGTGTTTTTGGATGCATTATGTGTGAATAACATTGTGTTATCATAGGTCCATCATAAGGTGTTGAAGACATTAATTCCAATGTGTAGGTGTTCATTTCAAAAGAGGGTCTAAAGGACTTGATCTTCCTTAGGGTCAGTTGATCCTTATGAAGTAGGTGTTTCACTAAAGGTCTTAGGTCAAAAGTACTTGACCAAGATTTTTGGTCATAAGGACTTGACCAAAATTTGGTCATAAGGACTTGACCAAAAGTTGGTCAAAAATAATTGATCATCTTAGGGGTAGGTGTTCCTTATGAAATTGATGTTTCACTAAATCCTATCCAAAAAGACTTGATAATTCTCTTGTTTGTAATCTATTATAGGACAAGTAGTTCATATGTTATAGGCTTGAGAGTGGGTTTTATTACACATGAGGGTTTCCCATAGGAACTATGTGTTATGTGTTTGATCTTATGTATGCATTGAATGAATGAGCTATCTTATTAATGTTTCTTGATCAAGTTGATATATGTTGATTGATTAATATTTTGAAAGGATTGGAATTGAAATTGAAATATTTGGGCTTAGTGATTCACCCTCCTCTTAGTGATTGTACCTCTAACAGAAAATGCTCAAACAAATCTAGTTTTTTAAGGTAGTCTAAAACATGCTTGAGAAAAGGGGCTTGCCAATGGTCATTACATGGTTTACCCACCTACACAAGGTTATATACCTTAAAATTTGGTATAGAACATGTTTACTAACCATCAAATATTTCCTAAAATTTTCACATTTGTTGGAGGCCATTTTAGAAAAAACTTAGTTTTCTAGGCCTAGAGGCCTAATGAAGGCCTAATTAGAGAAGGAAATTAGTGGAGTAAGTGTAATTTCACCACATTTTAGGCCATTAAATTTTATAAAATGTTGTAAGGGGATATTGGGTCCTCAAAAATGTCTTTAATTCCTCAAAATTATTTGTACTTTCTTCCACATGAGGAGCTTTACCTATTTTAAGGGCTATAAGGTATTGGGAGAAAATACACTCAATAAGTGTAAAATTAGATATTTTGGAGTGTTTGATGGCTTAAAGTGACTTTTTTAGGTTTTATATGATGTTAAGAGGCCATTCATGGAGATATATTTCTTTTTTAAAATCAAAATCAAGTTTTCACTTTCTATGCCAAGTTGGAGAAAGATGAGTTCAAGTGGTCAAATCACCAAATCAATGCATAAAATCTCTTGAACAAGATTTATCAAGGTTACTCCTTATCTTATATTCTAATTCAAACAATAAAAATTTAGGATTTAGTTTTAAAAATTATTCAAATGGTTGAAATATTCCTCAACTATCCTAGGAAGACCTCCCTCTCCTATGCCAAGTCAAGTTGGAAAGGTCAAAGGAGCTTTAGAGCCTTTAAACAAGACCTATAAAGGTGTAGCAACAACATGCAAGAATGGAGGAGTTATTTGAAGACTTGAAGTCTTATTTTTAAACTGTTTACTTCTTCATCAAGGATATAGGTGCGTGCAAGTAAGGATATAGGCACATGTATGGGTCAAACTCTAAGAAACAAGCCTAATACTTATTCAAATATTTCAAACAAGATTACCTCTATCTCCTATGCCATTTTTCAAATAGGAAAAAGAGAAAATATAGGAAGTACTACATATGAGTTTAAGGATGTCCAAGTGGAAGACTCATCCCTAGTTTTGGGCTATTATGTCTCTCTCTCCCTCTCCTTTCTCATTTTCTCTTTAATTATGCCTATTTTTGGCATTTTTAATCATCCTTAACCTAAGTTTTAGTGAATCCTGACTCATAAAAACACTTGTACTTGGCTCTTTAAATTAAATAAGACTAAATTTTATCCTCCTCAATGCTTGTTATTAGTGTATGTTTTATGGTTTGTAGATTAATGTCAGTGATAGTGAATGTTTCCTTACATTTATCCTCTCTTATGTACCTATTTCTAGGTGATTAATCATCCTTTTAGGTTACATTGTGATTTAATATCCTTGTATGTATGGCAAGTGTAATCCTTCATTAGTGTCTTTTAGAGACCTATTGATCAACTACCTTAGATCATGCATCAAAATAATATCCTCTATGTGAAACATTTATGTTTGGAGATTCTTTATTTGAGTAGTGCAACCAAGTTCATGTCATAATTCAGCTTCTTAGTGTATATTAGAAATGTGAAGGAGATATTTTGGTGTATCAGCTCCTTAGGCAGATTTTATTTGATGTTATCTTCCCTTCTTTTCCCTTACAATCAATTAGTGTAGTGTATAGATCCTAACGTATACATCAATGGGAGTTATCCCTATAATATAGAGGTTTAATCCACCTATTAGGCCACCCATAGCCTAGGATTGTCTCCATGTTAGTCCAAACTGTGAAGGATTGAATAACCTTCACAAGGGTGCAAGTTTGAGTTGATAATAGGTAGTGTGAAAAACTAATGGGTCCCAACAAATAGGCCTAATTAGGTACCCATGTATAAATAAATCTCTCATAAAGTAGATATAAGGAGAAAACCTGCAGGAAAAACCACCCCCCCAAAAGAGAGACATAAGAAGTAAAGAGGCTAGAAGCCCCCTTGAGGATGATGTTGTTGCTAATGTATACCATACCCCAATAATATCTCTTATATGAATGAACTTGATTTTGTTTAAGGGTTTGGTAAATATATTTACAACCTACTCTGAAGACTATGAAAATCTCAAGTCAATGACTTGACCATGAAGAAGATCTTAGATAAAATTCATGTGAAACTCAATATGTTTAGTCTGTTGGTGTCTAACCCTATTCCTACATATCTATATAGTACTCTAATTTTCATAATAGATGATGGTGGCCTACCTAAAATCAATGCTAAACTTAGATAGAATCCCCTAAATCCAAATAGTTTCAATATCTTCATTAATATCTCCCTTGTACTCTACCTATGTGGATGATATAGCAATAACATTTTATTTCTAATGAAACCAACTAATAGGACTATAACCCAAATAAAATCTATAAACTGAAGTGGGCTTATAATTTTGAGTATCATTATCCTAATCTAAATCTAAAAAACCAAGTCAAACTCTGTCCCAAATTTATACTAAATCCCAAATCTATAAGATCCCTGAATGTAGTGGAGTAACTGCTTCATTAATTTATAGTGTAGATAATGGGGTTATTACATGAATCATGAAATAATTCCTACCACATATGAAATATTTAACATAGTATGAGTTAGATAAATGAGGTTTCCAATAGTTGTTGATATCTAGCAACATTGACCAAAGGTGTAGAATATTCAACCTCAATCTTAACACCCAATAGAAAGGGAATCAGAGATGGATTAAAATTAGCTATGTGAAATTGATCCATAAGATAGAGAGAATACTTAGTCTATAAAAGTGAAATCCATGAATCATAGCATGAAATCTTGATGTTAAGGAAGTAATACAAAACACCCAATTCGATCATGTAAAATTTGTCATGTAGAGCTATCTCCACCATTGTAATAGATGATGAGGAACTCCAAATGATAAAAATATCATCAACATAAAGGAATAGTATTATTAAATAATCATTATACCATAATAAGTATACAATGGGGTCTAAATGACATAATGAAACCTGAAACAAGGAAGAAGGAATCCATCTTAGCATACCAAGCCTGAGGGATGTGTTTGAGGCCATAGATGGATTTCATAAGTCCAAAAAATAAGGATGAATCTTGAAGAAACCCAATTTATTTCTCCATATATATCTCATCCTCAATATCTTTGTGAAGAAATAGACTCTTCACATCCATTAGGTGCACATCCCAACCACATGCTATAGTTATAGATAGTTTGAGTCGAATCAAAGTCATCTTTGTAATAGGTGCAAAGGTCTATGAGTATTCAATGATAGCTACTTGTAAAAACCCCTTGATGACCAACCATTCCTTGTAATAATTAAAAAACTAAGTTTTTGAAAACTTGGTATGATATTTTCACCTACATCAAACCATCTTGTTTCCCTTAGGACGTGGAGTCAAATCCAAAGTGAAATTTTTTATTAAGGAATAATATTATTCTTACATAGCACTACCACACTCAGGTATGCCTAAATCCTATTTCAATGTCTACGGATCTGAAATTGAAAAAAATAAATCATGTGAACCACTCTAATAATCTACCCAAGTACATATATCATCTATAGGATCCCCTATCCAAGTGCTTGGATTATAAAGTGTCTACTTGGCCTAAAGGGGCCCAGATGTGTGTGATTTATGTGTTGATTCCTCATCCTCTAAAACATTAATAGAGGTGGATCTACAAAACTCCACATCACTATCCTCTCTATCATAAATGGAATAAGAATTAGAATACCCTAGCTCAAGAACCTACTCTAGATGATCTGAGTTGGAATAAGAATCATCAAGTCTAAGTGAATCCAATAAAGGAGAAGAAGTGTCAAGTGTTAAGTATTTGGGACTCTCCTAAAAGTGAAAACTTCTTTCTATGAACAACTCATGTGTGGTTTGATGAATAAGGTGGTACCCCTTGACACCATCTAGATAACTTAAAAATATTTAATTCTTGGACTGAGGTTCCATATCTTTACATTTCTTCTTTAGTATACATGCCATGGTTTGGGATCTAAAAACCCTAAAGTGCTCAATTGAAAGTTTCCTTCTATGCCAAGCTTCAAAGGAAGTTATGCCTTTCAAATATTTGTGAGGAACCCTATTCTAAATATAACAATGATAATTGATGGATTTGACCCAAAACTAAGGTGTCAAGTACTTAGATTGAATCATATAACTATCCATCTCTTTCAAGGATCTATTTTTCTGTTCTAAAAATCCATTTTGTGAAGTATTGTAAGTAACCATGCATTGTAAATCAATCCCATTTATGGTGAAAAATTTCTCAAATATATTTCTAATATATTCACCTCTATTGTTAATTTGAATAACCTTGATGGATTTCTTAGATTATTTCTTAACAAGTGCCTTGAAGTCTTAAAAATCTTCAAACACATCAGAATATTGTCTAAGTATACCCATGTGTATCTTGATAAATCATCAATGCAATTGAGAATGTACTTAGCCCTTATAAAATATATACTAGGAAAAGGCCTAGATACATCATTTTGTACTAACTCCAATGTTTGTGAAGCCCTCCAAGATTTTCCTTTATAAATTTTATCTTTTGGATGTTTCCCAAGGGACCAACACTCATAAACACACTTAGATAAATGGACTTGAGGCAAGCCTATGACCATGCCATTTTCATTGAGTTGTTCTAGGAAGCAGTAGTTGAGGTGTCCAAACCACTCATGCCAAATTTTGTTAAATCCATTTGAATGAGCCAGTAATGCAATTGGATAATAATTAGATGAAAACTATGGAAAGGTATATAACCTATCTTGGTGATTTTCAATACTCACTACCACTATAGAATCATTTTTCAACTCTCTGATTATGATTGAATCTAGTGAAAACTCTACCTACATGCCCTTACTAAAGTGAGTGATTTGGTAGACTGATAGGAGATTAGTTGAAAGTGATGGAAGACTTAGAAAATTATTAAATTTTCCTCCATCCATTTCAACAGACCCTCTCCCTACAAATTCTACTAAAGTGTCATCACCCAAAGTGATACAAGACATGTTATAAGGTTCTAAGGAAAAAAACTCAACTTGTGAAGAGCCCATGTGATGGGAAGCATCCGATTCAATAACCCATGAAGTTTTTAGAGATGCAATTGATATAAGAGCTTTTCCCTTTTCTTTCTCTTTACCTTTTCCTTTTTCCTTAGAATAATCTTGAGTTAATGAATTTTACTTGATAGACTTAAGAACACCTATGTTTTTTTTCTCTATAAGATGAGTTAGGTCATCAACTTGTTTCTTCATGCACTTATGTTCACCATGCCCATTTTTATTGAAATAGGCTCACTTAACCTTCTCTTTCTTAAGTTTATCATTAGAAGAGGAGGTTCTAGTGGTTTTTTTGGTAGAGGTTGATTATTTATTCTTCTCTTGACCTTTATTCTTCTTCTTGTTTTTGTTTTAATTCTTCACTTTGCCATTCTTAGTAATTAGGGCTTGAGGTTTTATGGATTTTAATATGCTCATCGAGATCATATTGTCTTGCTCCCTCATTAAGTTAGAATCTAAAGAGGGTATTTTCCATGTAGTACCTAAATCATTTTTAGTGGAATGTAAATTAGAAACAAATATTGAATAGTCAGGACCTAGCCTAGAGAGTACAAAAATAATAAGTTGGTCATCTTCTTTCTTTATCCCATATTATTTCAATCACAATCTCAAGGACTTGAACTTAGTGAATAAATCCTAAAGGGTGTCAAAGTTTTTAGGAATTAATCTAATGAGTTCACTTTCAATTCCATGACCTATCATCACATCTTGATCCCCAAATAACTTTCGCAGAATGCTCCATACATCATCAGGTGATTTTATAAGCTCTAATGGAAATAGGAGATCAACTGCTATAGAAAGACATAATAGCCCATAGAATTTATTAGTATGATTATACCACTTTACTTTCTATTCATTGTGGTAGGTTTAGTTTTATCACCCATGGTTATCCTATACAAACTCTTACTCCTTCAAATATTACCATCTTGATTTTCCATTCATGATAGTTAAAGGGAGTTAGTGGGTTGAAAACTTGAATCAATTTTAGTGATGAGTTGAGTTGTAGTAGTAATGAAATTAGAAAGAAAGAGGAACTTAAAATAAATTATATCCCCTAAACTATGAAATGGTGAACCCCCCAAATGTTGTAAATAATGAATCCTCAAAAGACATAGGGCATAGTCAAGAATGGATCTAGAACAACCAGTGTAAATATCAAAAATATGTGATTTTCAAGTCAAAAAGATGTTGGGCTCAATTGATAATGTGTCCAAAAAGAGTACACAAAGTAATCAAAAGAGAGGAAAAATAAATATTTTGAATGTGAGGGGGTTTGGCCACTTGCCAAATTGGACCTCACCCTCTGATGTTAGAAAAGCAAAAATATGAAGTATTTACAAAATAATATTCCTCTCTTTAACCCACAATCTATTATTTTTTTAAACAATCAAAACCAAATATACCCCTTATACAAAGTAATGTTTTATGAAAACATTAAAAACAACTCCCTTAAAAAAGGATGTTCCCCAATATATTATTGTTTTTTATAAAATAAAAACAATAATTATAAAAACTACCCCTTAATATTTTCACCATAGAAAATTTAAATATGCATGTTTTCTTTTATAATATCAATGAATTATAAAGTAAGCACCTGATTTTTAAGTTTTCCCACTTTCAAAAAAGTCAAATTACTTTGAAATTTTTGAAAAGCATAGATTCTTAAAAATTGATGGTTTTAGCACATACCACATTTGTATTGCATAAGGGAATACCAAAAAGCCAAGAGAAGGCTGACGAATCTTTGGAGAAAGGCAAAGACATCAGTAAGCTATAACCATACCACTATTTTGACTCAAATGGCTTGGATATAAAGTGATAAAAATTAGGAGAGTTAAATTGGATGCATTCAAGGTGGAAACTAAGTAGAGAGAATATCTAATGATGGTGAAACTAGATATATCCAAAACATAGGTTGTATGGGCTAAAATGTAGGATAAGGAGAGAAAAAAGTAGGTTGTTAAAGGCTTCAAAATCAAGAAAATGATATGACACTATGGGTGGATATATAAGCATATGCAAGGTTATGCAAGCCAATGACAACCAACATCCTTGGCAAAGGGCTTACCATGAATAGGATCTAGTTGATGAAAGGCCAAGATCAAAAGTTATGGGCGAAAGGAGAACTAGGCATTTAAAAATGAATTCAAACCCTTAGATAGCTAACACGGCATATTTTATTAAAAAATGCCCTTTGAAATTTTTCATCCTAAGTTTTTTGAGATTCTAAAAAACCCCAAATGTTTTTTCAAACCTTCTAAAAAAATTACCTCAAAATATATGCAAAAACTCTATATTTCAAAATAATACTAACAACATAACTAGATATATGATTATTGGGGTGGATCTAATACCATCTCAAGGTTGATTCCAATTCTAGATAAGTATAACACATGAGTAGAGTGAACACATGATCCAAGAAAGTACAAAACATAGAGTATCTTAAATCAATTGATATACACAATGTGAGAATATTGCAAAAGAGATTGGATCCAAAACTAAACTTACATTAACAAAGCTAAAAAATGTGAGAAGTAAAAATAGGAGGGTAATGATCAAATCCTCCACAAAATGTGATCGATATACCTCCAAAATATAATAGTAACTCATCCATAAAAGGTGGTCAACAGGGCTAAGATAAAGGAGTAATTCCCATACTAGGAATAGCCAATTAAGGGAGTTACTTCCTAGTCACCTAGTCAACCTGCACGCATAATAAATATTCTCCATAAAAGTAGGAAAACTTTAAGTGACGGTAAAAACCCATAATAAATAAATATGAAAAAAAATAAAACCCCTACTATAACACTTATATCAATCCTTATCCACATTATAACTATAATAATTTCCTAACTTTTTGTATTAATCAATATTGTTACCCATCTTATTTCACAAAACTAAGGCATATAGAAATGATTCCAATAAATATAAAAAGATGAATTACTCCTTCATCCACTATCCTACATGTTTCTAATCAAACAACACATTTGGATACTCATTCACTTTCCATTGATGAAAATTATATATTCACTTATCAACTTATCCTCAATCTAAATGACCTAAAAATCCAAATCAACCTACTCATTGGATTTCTTCACCACCTACAACATATTCAAAAGAACCAAAAATCAACCTAGCCATTACACTTTAAACATTACCTAATTTAATCCAATCAGACATACTTGTAAAAACTACATAGGCTAAGCCCAAATAAACTAATACTTATCAACATTTTTTTTACCATTATGCACCTCTATCTGATATAGTTCTCACTGAAAATGATGAATGGGATCCTATAATATAAGTTTCTCATCTCCCATCTCAAGTTCCTCTTCTATAACACATGGGTACTTCTCCTCGTCATCATAATTATCTAATGCAACTATTATTCTAAATAAAAATCCCTTGACCTCCACCTATGGGGAAATAAGCCACTTTATCTAGGTCTAAAGATATTATTCTTCAATAATAAGAATAAATGTCTACACACATTGATGAAACTATAAAAACTTATCTCTCACTCAAATTTCATACCACTTAAATAATTTTTAATGAAATATTTCTTTTTGTAGATGATTCTTTAGACACTATAATTTCATATACTATATATGATTTGTTAGATGTCATAGGCCCTTATTATTACTTTAATCTCCTAAATATCCCTATCCTAAAGTTTAGTTTATTTACCATTGGTCACCTAGTAATTTGCTTTTAAAAATTAACTTTTCAACTCATTAACCACGTAAATCTATTTTAACTTAGGTAATCCTAACCCTTTAACCACTTCACCCATGTATAACCCCATCCCCAACAACCTCACACTCATAGAACCCGAATTTACCCATGGTTGGAATAAACCAATATAGATAAAACCTTCAACTACCAAATTGGGTGAATCAGTGTTGATTCTTCATATCGATGTCAATCTAATTATACCTAACCAAACTTTAGCTTAGGGACCAAGAATTTTACACATTGAAACACTATTTAGATTTTTGAAGAATTGAGGAGGTTGTAACACCAATATGCCTAAATTCTATTACATCTAATCCATATTCATCATCTCAAGCTTAATGAAATATTTGCACCCATAGGAAGGAAATTCATTCTACCTATATTAAGGATTAAGTTAAGTATTTTGTGTCTATTATTTCATTTTTTATTATTTTTCTAATTCCATTTGCTTATTTTATCTTTATAAGTATAACATACATCCTTTAATCTTCATTTATCATCCTCTATCACCATGTAGTTCTTAGTTTCTAAATAGGTGTAGTTTAGTTAGAATTGGCATCAATTCATTTTAAATCGACACCAATTCTAAAAAATTAGCATCGATCTTATAGGATCGACATCAATCCATTTTATTCTATTTTTAAAACCTAAGCCTTTAATCTTAGACCCCTATCTTTAATTCATTAAAAAAATTGTCATTTTAAATATGGCTTTGTTATATAAATGACTCTTCCAAGCATTATGCATAATGTCATTAATATCACCAATATTCCTATAGTATCCCAACCCCTTTTTTTTATCAGAGTATCATAGCCTTTGAGCTATCATTTTGCACCATAGTTTACTCTCCCACTTTTGAAGCTAATATCAACCAACTTGATGTTATACAAGAGGATGTGAATGTTGTTATGGCTTATTGGGGTGAATAATTTACTTACATTGATAGCTTAAATGAATATTAAATCATAATCATTATTGTTATCATATCTTTATATTTTGTAATTTCAGGTTTTATTTATACACTTAATTGTGAAAACAGTGAGTTGGCATCCACTTGAGGAAGTTCACAACTTCTCAGGACTAGTTCCTAACTAGGTAGCTCACCCATCTATCTATTAATCTATTTTTGTACAAGTTGTTTATTTGTGTGCAAGTTATTCTTCCAAGCCAAAAATAATTCCCTTCAGTAATTGGATTCAAAGTGGTGTGCAACCATCATCGTATCTCTAGGTATTCATCATAAACCTTGTATTTCATTAAGTTCTTAGTAAATTAATTAAATTAAAAAGTAAAACATTTTGGCATGCTTGGTGGGACCCTAAGGTCTCATTTTTATTATTATAATTCATTGTGAATTTATCAATATTTCTCTCCCTTTCTCTTGATTATTGTCTTCATCTAAAATAAATTCCAAAATTGTTTTTAATTTCCTTTCTAAAGGTTAAAAATAACTACATCCATTTTTGCTTGCATAGGTAAGTCATATAGAATAATCTAGGTAGTTAAATTATCATAGAAATCACCTCCCTTCACACACATACCAAACCACTTACATAATAAATTTATCAAATATTGACATAAGGGAACTGATTAGGATTTCATCACCTTGCAGTAACCTTCATCCCAGATATCCTACTTGGATTTCACCACCAAAGAGAGAACCAACTCAGTACATTGATTGAGTTTAAACCTTGGTTATTTGATATGTATTGGCTAATCACATGACACCCTTATGTGGTGGTGTGTGAAGTGAGGGGGTAGGCCCCAATACTAGGCCATGTATTGATTCTAGTATAGATATATTTTTGAGCCTAAACAAACATAAATCCATCTCTAGATTATCATTTCTTATAAACTTCGATAACCTTTCTTTTTATTTTATCACACTTTAAAGTTATAAATTAAAATCTTTTTAGGAATGTCTTATAATGTGTCTGCCTTTCTTTTTCATTAAATATAAGATAATCAAAAAGACTATTGTGTGCTTTTTGCTTTTATTTCTTGTCTTTTCCTTTATCGCTACATAGTTTTGATGTGATAGAAAATGCTAAAGAAAACCAAACCTCCATCTTCATCCTCATCCATGGATAATTATCCTAGTCCTCCTGCTTACCCTAAGTCCATAAGGGAAGGTATTCCCTAATATTATACTCAAAGTGATCATAAATTCTCCACCATATTAGATAATAATCTAATCATTGCTAACCATTACCTTAGATTCTGAGTTATATGTATCCCCTTTCCCCCAATATGTAGTTTTTTATGAATTCTTATGGTATGCCTTTATAGGAAGGTGAAGGGTTTACCACCGCTATGGTGTCCTCCCATAACAATCCTCCCTGAATAAGTTATGACACCAATACTATGTAACCTTTAGGTAATCAACTTATGGTAACATCTAGTGCTCCATCCCCAACTAGTACCCAAGCTCATAATGCCACCACACCTCAACCTACGTCTACTCTGCCTCTTACCATGGCACTTTAGAATGTAGTTATCTCAATACCAGTAGCCCTTCCAACCATCCAAACTAGCATACCTTTCAATCCTCAAACTCAACCTTTGTAACAAACATTTATAAGTGAAGCTCCTCAAAAATATATCCCCTTGACTACCTAATACATATCTCCTTCATAAGCTCTTGGGTCAACTTATATACCCTTACAAGCCCCATAGTATGTGGTGCCATCTAAACCAATCATGACCACCTCAATTGGTTATCCTTTATCCTAACCCTTTTCTACTTAGTTTTCTACTTATCAACACCCACAATATAACATTTTTGGGGGTATCCCACAATACACTACCCAAATAGAACATATGAGTATCCTTATGAATAGTATGGCCAATTTAGAAGCCCTTACCTCTAAGCAGAAAAATATGCTCACTTATGAGAAAATCTATAATGAACCTATTAACCTAATTATCCCCATTATACTTTACCTTCTATAGTGGGAAATTTTGAAATTTACCAAATTTTAGAATAATGAGGATCCTCAGCAGCACCTTCGAGCATTCAAACATGCTTGATATCTTATAGGTCACAATGATTCTCTTATTATTATAACTTTTCCCATGTTTCTAGTTGGACCTACCTTAGACTAATACAACTACATTCCTAAACATTCCCTATTCTCTTTTGGGTAACTAGACCAAATCTTCTTATAGCACTTTTCTATTAATATCACAAGAAAAGTAACTATCACTGAACTCTATGCCATTAAAAAGTTCGATGATAAATATGTCATTTGATTTTGTGGCTAGATGGAGAAGTCTCATAAACCAACTCACCTTTTCCCTTATATAACCCAAATTAATTGAATTATTTACAATAGCATGTGCTAAACATATCTCATTAATGTTATGGGTACAATCGTTCAAAACCTTTGATGAGGCCTTTTCAATGGCCCATGAATTAGAAATTACAGCCTTGGAAGAAGAGAAAGTAAAGTTGCATAGTGAAAACTTCAAACTTGGTTCCTATAAAGGGACTAATAGTAATAAAACCAAATGAGTTACTAATGCCATTGTTGTAAAATCATCACCACCGAAAACAAAAAGCCAACCTAATCCCTCTACCTCTTAGGCATAATCTCAAAAACCATTAACACATTTTCTCTTATGATATTATACACCTTTGGGGGAATATTATGTGTCTATCTTATATAAACTCTTAAAATCATCTCCCATCAAATTTACTTTGGTGAGACCTCTTGATGATTCTTTCCCTAAACCTAGCTAGTTTAAGGAAAATGACTTTTGCAACTTCCACCATATAATAGGTCATGACATCAATAGGTGTCACTATTTTAAGGGTCTACTATAGAAACTTATTGATCAAGGGGATTTATAACTAAATAATTGTAATACACCCCCTAATCAATTTATAGACATATTTAGGTAATCATTCCCTAACCATGTTTCCATGTCTAAATCCATGCTGGCTAATTTAGGATCCACCTCAAATCATGAAACCCATATAATTAGTATAATCTATGATCATCTTCTACCTAAAGAATTTGGTAGTAATTATGTCCCTAATCTCATTATAGGAGACACCTTTGAGCCATTTGAATCAAGGAGTTATCCTAAAAACTTCCCCAAGCTTTTTAAATCTTATTATTTATAGTCCACTTTAGGAAACAATATATGAAACACTTAGAATGATCAATTAAAAATAAAAGAGGAAAAGACTATTAAAAAAAGGCTTGTTTAGACATTCCACAAGATATGTATATCATTCCTCATGTCATCTTAATATCTGCATCTATCATACCCCTCCACTATAGCTTACTACCCCTTGAGTAAACTATCATGTTACCTCAAACCAGCTCAAGACTAGTTCCCCTCATTACTCAAGTGGAAATAAATCTTATAAAAATCAAGGGAAAAATTATAGGTATAAAAAAAAACCTTAGGGTACCCTGATTAAAATCCTTATAACATCCTCCCATTGGGATTTAAGTCCCTAAAGACAATATCCCCACTACCCCTAATTATATTTAATAAGGGAAGGCACCTCTACCACTTATTCAAATAAAAACATCTATATTGGGACCCCATCTTTCTGCAAGACTAAAATCCACCTTCATAAAATCCTCATTAAATAACATGTATCACCAAAAAAATATCTTCACACCATGATAATGCCAATACATAATCATTTTAACCCCTACTATCTACAAGGTCTAGGTGTAAGAGATTATCCTAAGCACAAAGTACCTCTTGTAGGTAATATTCAAATAACCAACTCAGAAGGTTAAGGTTCAAAGTCAAAAACTTCTTCTCTACCAATGTCTAAGAGGATTAAAAAACTTATTCCAGATCCATTAGATGGATCTTATTCTAAGATCCTTGATTAGCTTCTCTATACCTCCATTATCACTCTGCCACCCATAAAACTTGTTAACCCTCATATTCAGAACCTAGTATGGTATCGAGAAAATAACAAATGCATGTATCATCGAATAGTAGGCCATTATACAAAAAGTTGTAATGTGATAAAATTTATGGTCTAAAACTTATTGGAATAAAATGATCTTTTAATGGAATATTTATATCATGTGACCATCCCCATATTCAAACTACTAGGGTCACATCCACTTTAGGAGATAATATATTACCAATAGTATCAAAAAAGTTGTAAAAGAAGATAAAACCTATGATAGATCTCAATATCAACCCATCTTAAATCCTCTAGATATGGATGAGTCTAAGAACATGACAAATCCTCCTTTATTTCAAATAGACATGATTCACATAGATATGAGGTCCCAGACCCAAGGTCATAAGACCCATAATCATAATAAATTCAAAGTAACTATTACAAAAGCACCGAATCCTTCCATAAATAGTCCTATAATGTCCACTCTGAAACCTAAAATTTGTATTTTAGGGAAAGTACAAAACAATAATGCTTCAAAATTAATACATATATTCATTCTAAAGTAGTTTCATCAGTGCCTAATCAATATGTCTCTATATGAGCTTGTCCAAAATTCTCCACAACATTATGAAGCTATGATGGAAGCCTTTTGGGCCACTGACATACAAGCTAATGAACCCTAGCCTTTATTGGCTTTCATCACATCATTTCAAAATCTATTATCCATAAAATTTCATGATTTAGAAATATCACTGTTATAGTCTGATAACCAAGATCCCCCACTATTTATCACTACCCAAATTGATCAAACTCAAATCAAATGAGTAATGATTGATAATTTTTCAAGTATAAATATCATATCCTCTCATGAATTTAAACAATTATAGCTACCTAAAACTATTTTAACCCAATCCCCCACCATTTTATGAGCATTTAATGATATTGATTCCCCCACATTAGGAACTTTAGTCCTTCACATTCAAGTAAGCATATACATTCTACCTAAACTATTTTATATAATAGAAGGGGATTTTCAATATATCTTATTAGGGAATCCTTGGATATGTGTTATACATTACATCCCCTCTACATTATATTGATGTATTGAATTTGAAAATGAAGGTAAAATCCATAATGTCATAGCCAATCCCTATCCATTTAAAACTTGAAATTATAACTTTCAACCAAATGACCTTTTTTATTTTGTTACAAAATACTACCCAAGCATCATCCAGTGAGGCATCCTCTAGTATGATAATCCATGCATCAAGTATTGGTAAGGAGTCTATTAATTCCATGTTTCAGTAGCTATCAATTGGAGAGTATCAATTATTGACACTCAATACTCTCGCCACTCCTCAATAATATGGGCATCTAGACAAATAGCTTGCATATTATCCTAACCTCATAGAGATTATTCCCTTCAATCCACCTTTCCTCCATACCCATTTGATCTATGGGGGAATTAATCATTCTTATTTGGGCCTTTCTAGCCAAACACATATTAAACCATTTACCTCAAAAAAATTATTCCTGTATAAACCCCACTTTGTAAAAACATACCTATAATGGTGTGCTTGGAAGGGTTTCGGCATAGGACACTATGAATAAGGTCCACATAAGGTTATGCTAGGAGATTTTAGAAAACCCCATGAAAATCAAAGCCTTGGTTATAAAAAAAACCCAAAACTACCCTAGAGGTTACTCTCCTTCTAATCTTTGAAGAGGACATGCCATCCTCACCATCCAATACCCCTTCTTTTATAGATGATGTCGTATCTATTCCCCAAAAAACAAATTTAGTTAATTCCATTACTATATAACCTCTCATCTATCATCATGATTGGTAGGTCAAAACCAATCCTCTATCCTACCCAGATATGATAGGGTAGGATTTTCCCATAATTTGTATTCTTTAGTGCTAAGATGATGAGTTGATTTTAACTCATTTAGGTTTGGACAACTCTCATCTACATAAATCCCTTCTATCTAAAACCTCTAGTATATTAAATGAGGCTACCATTGACATTAACATAAGATCTCATGAGACTTTGAAAATAGTTAAGGTCAGTAAATCTTTAGATCTTCAAGAGCACCAAAATTTCTAATCTTGAGTTCATCCATCAAAAATTAGTTAAAGGCAAAATACTTGTTGATCATATCACTGAGGCACCTCTTGATGATAACCAAATAGTTAATTATGAATTCTTATATGAATCCATAGCCTCCACGTCTCAAATAGATCTATAATATAAAATGACTCTAATCTTTGATAGATCTAGATGCGAGCATGGTGGGGGATCCATAATTATCCTAATCCCTCCTAGGGGGCACCTATACCTCTATATTTTAATCTTGATTTTAACCACACTAATAATACAGCAGAATATGAGGATTTAATCATAGGTCTCCAAATCACTATGGCCTTGGTTATGAAAACACTTAATATTTATGGTGATTCCTAATATATCAATGTAAAAATGATACCCTTTATAAATATAAGACCTTGGCTGATTAATTTCTAGCTACTTTCAAGCATTATGATATCCAAGCCACTCCTTGGTCAACTAAAAAAATTGCAAATACTATGGCTTCATTTGCCTCATTTATCCCATTATCATCTTAGTAATCTAAGTTATTTTTCCATATCCACAAGGTTAATCAACTCTATTTTACCAAAATTGATCTTCTTTCCATCCATAGTGTGGAGGAAAATCCATTAGATCTCTAGTATGCATAGATATTTGATTATTTATCAAGGGGGATTATTCCGTCATATTTATCTATATATGGAAAGTGAGCTTTCCTACATCATATCACACAATTTTACATACTATGGGGTGTTCTATATAAGTGTGGTTTTGATGGTATTCTTCTTCTTTGTCTTGAGAATCATGAAGCTATCTTCGCTATCAAAGAAGCACATGATAGGTCATGTGGGGGACATTTTAGTGGTTGCACCTTTGCTAAGAGAATATTATGATTGGGCTATTATTAGCCTATTTTAAATCAATATTATTGTGAATACATTAATAAATTCATAAAGTATCAATAGCATGCTAACCTATCCCATGTCCTTATATAAGTGCTACAAGTAGCACAAGATTTTTGGTTTTTTCCTAGTGGGGGATCAATTTTATAGGTCAAATCAATCCTAGATCTTCCTAGCATCATAGATTTATCATTATTACCACTGAGTATTTTACTTAGTGGGTAGATGCTATCCCTCTTAACTCAACCAAAGTAGATAAAATTGTGGAGTTTATTAGTCAACATATTATTTGTCACTTTGGTGTTCCTCATAAGATCATCATAGATAATGGAAAATATTTTTAAAAAAAAAAGTTTCAAAATCTCTATAATTCTTTAGCATTAAGTTAAGCTTTTCCTCACCTTACTATCCTCAAAGTAATGGATAGGTTGAAGCATCCAAAAAAATTCTTGTCAAAAGCCTAACTAAAGTCATTAATGAAGCAGGGAAGAACTAGCATCTTCATGTTTCCTTTGCCTTATGGTCTTATAAAATTGGCATTCAAACCCCTACATGTGCTACTCCTTTCTCCCTAGTCTATGATACTGAAGTTGTTCTTCCTCTTGAGGTTCAGATTCCTTTTATTTACATCTCCCTTAAAGATATCATTTTTGAGGATGATTTTCATCAGGAATGATTAGCCCAGCTTGAAATCTTGGATGAACCTTGATTGGTTTCCCTCGACCATATCCATGTTATTAGTAATGAATAAAGTGTGACTATAAAAAACATCTAAAGGAACATGAATTTAATATTGGTGACCTTGTCTTAAAAGAGAATCAACATGTCACTAATATGAAAAAAAGAAAATGGGGAAAATTTACTCCAAATTGGCTTGAACCATATATTATCACCCATAAATATGGATCTAGGGCATATTGCTTGGCCTCTCTTGATGGAAAATCAAAACAAGAGCCTCTTAATGCATTGCATGTGCATCCTTTCCATTGTTAATAATTATTGATCACCTTAGCCTTCTTAGTTTAGTTTTTTTGGTTTGATTCGATAAAACCATATCCTAATTATTCTTGTATCAAATAATGATATGTAGATACATGTGTTTATCTGGAATCATTACCCATTTTTAACCTTGAATATAAATACCCTAGATTTATTCATAGCATGCTCTAATTGGATAACTTTGCCTATAATGGGAAGGAGCTCCAAATCATTTATTTCCCAAAATCCCTCCTTATCACTAATTCATTTTGAGAATATGATTATTATCTTGTGCAACACATCTTTCGGAAACTATTCTATATGCCTAAGTCTAATCCATAAATAAATATATATATCAAAAAGTACAAACTACTTCCTTGAAGGATATTTGTTTCAAAAATCATCTCTCAAAATATAGACCACTCCCTTGAAGGATGGATATCATGCACAAAATATCACTAGAAAGCTTCCCATATTGATTAGATTTCTTTAAAATTATTAGACTTCTCGCATTGATCAGTCTACATAGATTAGTGTAAAAGGATTCTAGGGTTTACCTTAGTTTTGGGTATGGAAGAAGAAAACATCATCTTTTTAAGAATCCACTTTCTATCAAATTAAATCCTTAAGAAATTCCATCTCAAAACCAATAAGATCATGAACCTAGTTCAACCTAAGGTTGTTAGGATATTTATTAATAGTCAGTTAAGGACACATGTACATTCATTTAAATTGGTTTTCTTATGTCATGGTATGATCTAATAATGTTCAATAAAACCCTTTGTAAATCAAATTTGTGCTAAAAGATATATTTACCACATATAGAAATGAATATCCTAATTTAGTAAATAAAAATCTATATATCTCATAACATGAAGTCTATCATCTGTAAATCATATCCATAATAATCATAATCTAATGCATCCATAATAACATAATCATAATTTATAAGCAATTTAAACATTTCATAAAGATTTAAATCCATAATCCATCATCTAATGCATCCATAATAGCATAATCATAATTTATAAGCATTTTAAACATTTTATAAAGCTTTAAATCCATCATCACATAGCATAAAATCTATAATATATAAATCAATAATCTAATGCACATCCATATTCCATGAACATTTTCACATAAAAATCCCATAATCCATAATATAATTAAATCCATAATCAAATAATCAAAATCACATCCATATTAATTTAATCGTGAACATTTTAATATCGTAACATGATATAAGTCCATACATCGCATAATCAAATTCATATCCATAATAACATAATCATGATCTATAAAACTTTTAATGTTTTATAACATTTAAATCCATCAAATCCATAATCTAAACCCATAAACACATTGGATACAATTCATAAAATCCATAATCAATACTCTACTGCACATCTATAATAACCATAATCCATAGAACATTTTAATATAAATTCATAACACTAAAAATCATAATCTATCACATCATTTAATAAACTAAATCCATAATCTAAATGCAATCATCTATGATAACATAATCCATACACATACATAATCCATAAATAAAATCCATATGAACATCACAACTTATAATCATGAATCATATATATAAAATAATCAAAGTGTAAATCACAAATATCCATATACATATTTGTGGCTCTCTAGCATGTATAATGAATAACATAATAAATATCTACTTAGTAAAATGTATCCTACTCAAATGGATACTCCCTAGGTCCCCATCACCATATCTACTTCCATCCCCTCCTCCATATCCTCCCCTATCTCTATCCCTCATCTAATACCTCCCATAGGATACACTCCCCATGCTCACTAATCTTATGCGTATCTGCTTGGATGGCTTGCCCTATTTGTCTAAATGGGTAGCATAGAGAGGAATCTTTGGATGCAAATCTAGAATAATCTACTCATAATAGCACATCTTCACTATTATCTCCCTGTACCTATCAATTTTCATTATACCTACTTAACCTATGATAGGTCCAACCACCCCTACAACTATCTAAACTGATGAGTCTCCATCACCCCTCTGTAGGCTATCCCTCTCCACTCGATAGCGATCTCGGGCCTCCACTGTTAGGTCATGGCTCACCTATAATGAACCAAAATCCACTGACAATGTATTTTATCAGGTCTAGAATGTGTCCCTCTTAATCTACATTATGGTAAGTTCCCCCTATGTTGCATCTACTTGTCCCTATAAGGCAACATACTACTCCCTTAGTGTATCCCTCTTTATAATGATATTTGATATATCAATCTCATCCTACACTATTTACTCCTCTACCCCATCCTTTCTCCTCTCCCCCTCATCTCCCATCTCCTCCTCTCCTCCTCCATCCTCCTCACTAGCTCCCTCTTAGTATAGATGCACTACCCTCTCTTGCCTTGCCACTCATTGTCTTACCCACCAAGCTAGGAATGTTGGAGTGTACCCTGCATCTTCCATATCTAATCCCACTTCCTCTTCCTCCTTAACCTCTCCTAGAACATCTATAATTTGAAGCTCTAGGAGTGCAAATCTATCTTATCTTTCCTATATGCATGCAGGTCCCATGGTATGTCTTACAATAAACTAAATTGTCTCTATATGCACCCAAAATATAAGTATTCCACATACTCTATCCTCCTCCCTATCACCCACCTCTCCCTTTGGATATCTGCAAGATCTGCCTCTACTTTAGGCCACATAGGAAATATGAGATAAGGTCTCCAAATAATATCTCCATCTCGCAATCCCTTCAAGACCCCTCAATATTACTCTAGGTCTTAGATAATGCCATTTGTGAAGTCTCAAGATGAATCTACCTTCCATCATAGAAAGGCCATGTTGTGCTCAATCTCATACCATTGTATCCATAGGGTACCAATGAGACACACCACCCTGATGTGTTGATACACTTAGCACTATAAAACTATGACAACATCTAACCCATACCTCCTCTAGGTCCTCCAAGCCCATATCTCCCTATAAACTTATGTCAATAAGGTAGATGCCCAAGTAAACACCATCCTATACTCTAGCATATTAGTAACTAGACCTGTCAGAATCCATGAGAACCTACCCCCTACTAAATCTAGAAGTTCATAATAGGAAATTGATTATAATATCATGGTTATAACACCCCTCCCTGATGCATTATCCTCATATAAAGACTTGAATATAAAACCACCAGCAATAAAAGTGATATCCATAGCATCCCCACCATATAGGTGTGTCAGTACTACTCCACATCCCCATTCATCTAAAAGTACTATCATTGCTCCCTATATTAAAAGCCACAAAATCCTATTTATCTCCTCCTTTATAGTCACATCCTATCATTCCAACAAGGTGACCAACAAGCTCATATCTTAGTGAATGCACTCTTCCCAGGCCTGTAACCTCTAGGTGTGCCTAGTCATCATCATTGAGCTAGTCCCATTGTCAATCTAATAGAGGTGACACTCGATCTTGCATCTGTAGTAAAGTCTATGCATGTTTCTAGAACCCCCTATAAGCCTAAATTCTCTTAAAACCTCTACTTAGTCTAAACCCTAGACTTTAATCTAACCTTTTCAATATTTTTGTGTCAATCAGCAATGATGCCTTACAGATCAGTATTTTTCTATGGGATTGGTGCCATTTTAGGTGAAATGATGTCAATTCTAAATACATCATCACTAATTCATATGAATTGGTGCTAATTTTCTAGCACCATCCTACCCTAGTCTTGGCATCTATCCTAATCCAAAAAAGCAAAAACTTCAAAAAATTCAAAAAATCAAAAAAAAAATGATGGGTCCTACCTCATCCTATAATCATTGTTGTCACCTCAAACCACTGCTACTAGTTTTCATTTTATCTCACATCACAATTTTTATTGTAGTTCTCGTATATCATTATATTTCACATAATAGCAAATGAGCCCTTTTCCATATTATATTTGCTTATATACCCAACTTTGGATTGGCATCGATTCATTTTAGATCGATGTTGATTTGATTTTTTTCACTACTTACAATTTATACACATCCAATCTTACTCTATAGCCTCATCTTGGTACCTTGCCACACTTACCCTATTATTTGTCCTATACCATTTCAAGTTTGTGTATTTAGAACCACTGTTGGTCCCACATCCTACATAAGGCATGTACTCTTTTAGGTAACTCCCTTTAGTGGGTCCCAAGAGTGTATTTTCCCTTGAGAATAGCTATCTATAAGTAGAACGCACACTGTATACCCCATTAGATGCTTCAATTATCTAATTACTATCACTTGTTCTCTTATTTATCCTTCATTTAAGCTCACCCATTCATAGTTATGGCATTTGATTATAGGATTTACCTCGAGGCATCTCTGTCTATATTATCATACATCCTATCCATGCAAAACATATACTTCATGTTATACATCCACATTATTAGATCTCATTTTTTATCTATGTATCCCATCCACTATTTCATTTTTTAAACCTATTACCTACTCCCATCCTATATCAACTCTTGGCTTGAGGGGGAATACCTACTCACATAAATTTTAGGCATTAGACCTCTCTCAGTTTTTATCTTGCAACATGTATTCCATACCACTCCATAAAAGGGGAAAATGTAGACACTATAATTTCATATACTATATATGATTTGTTATATGTCATAGGCCCTTATTATTATTTTAATCTCATAAATATGCCAATCCTAAATTTTATTTTATTTACCATTGGTAACCTAGTAATTTGCTTCTACTAATTACTTTTTCACCTCCCTAACCACCTAAATATATTTCAACCTAGGGAATCATAAACCTTTAACCACTTCACCCATGTATAACCCCATCCCAACAACCTCACACTCACAAAACCAAAATTTACCCACATTTGGAATAAACCAACATGGTTAAAACCTTTAGCTATCAAATTGGTGAATCAGTGTCAATTCTCTCATAATCGGCACTGATTCTCTAGATCGGTGTCAATCCATTTATACCAAGCCAACCTTTACCTCAGGGACCAAGAATTTTGCACATCAAAATTTTAATTAGATTTTGGAAAAATTAAGGAGGATGTAACACCACTCTACCAAAATTCTATTGCATCTAATCCATATTCATCATCTCAAGCTTAAAGAATCATTTATAGCCATAGGAAGGAAATTCATTCTTCCTGCATCCAATCTCAAGGTAAGTATTTTATGTCTATTATTACATTTATTATTATTTCTCTACTTTAATCTTCTTATTATGTCCTTATAAGTATAACATACATCCTTTAGTCTTCATTTATCATCCTCTATCACCCTATAGTTATCAGTTTCTAAATAGGTGCAATTTAGTTAGAATCGATGTTAATTTATTCTGAATCAGCACCAATTCTATAGGATCGGCATCAATCCACTATATTATATTTTTAAAACTCAAGCCTTTAATCTCAAACCCCTATCTTTAATTCATTATTATTTTCTATCATTTTAAATGTTACCTTGTTATGTAGATGACTCTACTAGGCACTGTGCTTAATATCACTAATATGTCTATAGTATCCTAACCCCTTTTTGTTCATCAGAGTGACATAGCCTTCAAGCTAGCACTTTTCACCATTGTTTACTCTCCCTTTTTTGAAGCTATTATCGACCAACTTGATGTGAATACTACTACAGCTTATTGGGATGAATACTTTACTTACATTGATAACTTAAATAATGATTAAATGATAAACATTATTGTTATTTTATCTTTATCTTTTGTAATTTTAAGTGTTTTTAATCCACTTAATTATGAAAATAGTGATCTGACATCCACTTGAGGAAGTTCATAACTTCCTGGGACTAGTTCTTAGCCAAGCAGCTCACCCATCTATTTATTAATCTATTTTTGTCCAAGTTGTTTATTTGTGTGTAGGTTATTCTTCCAAGCCAAAAATAAGTTCCTTCAGTCACTGCATTCAAAGTAGTGCAAACCCATCTTCATATCTCTAGTTATTTATCATAAACCCTTTATTTCATTAAGTTTTTATTAATTAAATTAAATTAAAAATTAAAATGAAAAACTACTATAATATATCATTTGTTATTCATCAGTGTCCAAATTGGTGAAATCCAAGTCAAGCATGCTTTAATTAATGAATGTTATGGAGCTTATTTTTCCTCCCTTAAATTTATTAAAACACTTGAATAATCTAAGTTTAATCTTAAATCTACCCAAAGTATGTTTGAAGGCTATAATTGAAGACAAATTCCTCCTTTAGGTTGTGTTTGACTTCTTATCACGGTTCCTCTTATCACCATTCACATCAAGTTATGATATTTAATTTCCCATTATCATATAAAATTTTAGTTGGTTAACCTTGAACACACCACATGAGATAAATAGTCTCATTAACATGCTAATATGTCAAATTTACTTATAATGGTGCTATTTATAATATTCAAGGAGACACGAACACCTAAAACTTTAAACAATTTCAAGAATGTGGTGTTTATAAAATACCCACCCTTAAACCTTTACCTAGCATTCCCTTTAATGAATCTCAATGATTTAATTATCCCATCAATTCTAAAAGATGTTATAATTGCCACCCTAAACATGTGGGAAATGTGTTGCCTAATATATTATATTTTGATGATGATGAACCTAATGAGAACAATTTGAAAATCAAAACTTTAGATCTGTATTCTCACATAATCACTCAGTTACCTCCTTATTTATGACTTCGGTGCCAAAAAAACCAACTGATGATATTCCCATTACTTTAACAAAGAGTAAACACTCCATTCCTCACTCTTATTCAACTGATAAAATCATAAATTTTTGCACTATCAATCTTCATACTAGACATTGTGATGATGTATATGCATTAGATGACCCATCTTTAGCTAGATTTGCTCAAGATAAAAAAGTATAAATATTTATATATCATTATTATTTACAACATTATTTCATATTATTAATTATATTAATGTATTTCCTTCTCCTACTACTGTACTTGACATTATCTCTTCTTTACTTGATGGTCACATGTCTGAGATGGAGTATACACACACACACACACACACTACGTCTCACCTAGTCACCACTAAGCCTCTTCAGAGTATGATTCTTGATCCTACCATGATGGGAACATATAAATTTTATATATTCTTTGTTCATTTAATCATGTTCATTTGTGATATGCTACCTACATTAATCTAACCCACATTGAGATCTTCTATCATAGCTACTAAGTCTAGTATAAACTCTATTTTGAGTTGTCCTATTAATGGTGATAGAATATTACCTTTAATTAAGATTGATGAACTACCCAAATTAAGGGTATATGATCCATATTATGAGTTCTATAATATTTTTGGTCATTGGGCCAAGTATTTTTATCACATCAAAGATTTCTAGCACAACAACAAGCTTCAATTTCCACTTCTACTACAGATAGTCAACCTTCATAGTTAGCTACTCCTAAATGTATTTTTTATTTTCATGGCATAGACACGCATTCCTCTACTCATTATTAATAAATTTGGGAATACATCGATGTACTTCATCTAGATAAGACATAGTCTGTTGATAAGAACCTACCTCCACCTAAGATACTTCCAAACTATTATATTTATAAACATGGGGATGTTTATTGTATATGGAATCAATGTTATACACATAATATAGATATGTGTAGAGTGTTTTAATAACATTTTTATTATTTTCCATTGCCTACACCATCACCTTCTCAACAACATATTTTAGGTCATTTACAGACAAAGGCTTAACCTTCTTCATAGCCTACATCCATTCATAGATCAAATGTATTTAGTGACATTGTGGCACTAATTCCTTGCATTGAATACCCTCTAGATGAGGTTCCATATGCAAATTCTTTTTTTTTTAGCATACCTACTTTTTCCATAGAGATTATGCATCAATATTTCCTCATAAGATTCTCTATAAAGATAGATGATACTTTTATCAAATTCATATTGCAATCACAACTAATATATCTAATGTCATCGATGATGTATGTCATGAAATATACTAGTATTTTTTAATACATTTTTGTGTTTCATCACATTATTATTCACACTTTAATATAATTTAGACTTGATATTTCACTACTACATTTATAATGCATTATTATTCTAATGATATTTCTCTTTCACATCTTTGTAATTTCTTTAATTTTCCAAAAATTAAATCATCTAAAATTTATTTATTGTTAGCATTTATTTTCCCCCTCTCTTGGGATGATTTTTCCTTATATGGGTGTTTATGTTATATCACTTGTTTAATCATATAGTTATTCATGTGACATGTCTTTTATACCACACCCTACACTATTTTTCATATGATCAGCTATAAAGAATATTCATCATTGTAGCATTTGTTACGTGGATCTCTTATGATCCCCATTTCTCTCGTATAGCTCTCTCATCTCAAGCACACATACAGTTAGTCTTGAGATTCACACTTACTTGTGAGTAAGTATAAAAAATTTCAAGCTAACATAATATTTAAGAACTTCTCTCTTGTAACTAGGGCATAAGCTTCTTTGTGTTCATCACTTATATCACTCATGTTTGGTTTTTTGAATCCATACAGAGGAGGAATATAAAAATCTATACAATTTAAAATATAAATCATTAAAACAAAATAAAATGAATAAAAGACAAAAATAAATATTCAAAATTTAATATCACACTAAAAGATGTGATTCTTCTTTGGCACATATCCTATTCTAGTTGAATCTCAAACTCCATAATTTGCCTCATGATATAGATGAGGTATATTGGGGTGTGGTAGGCCATTATAATTGCATAGGAGGTCTCATTATTATATCTAGTGCCATTAAATTTCTCACATAAGTACCCAATTTGTAGTAGATTGAAGACTTTGTAAGTGGTCCTGAGGAAGGGAATGTAAGCCCATATATATATATATATATATATATATATATATATATATATATATATATATATATATATATATATAATTCATGAGATGATATAATTACTTCATTCATTAGCCAACATTTTGTGTCTACTAGTAAGAGTATTTTACATCTTTTTTTCCCAAACGAAATCTTAGTGTTTACACATTTACTTAGTGAGTCTCATTTATACTAAAGATTGATACAAAACCTATGTAATGCTTTCATTCCCTTTTTCCATAATATCATTATTGATATTCCCCTTTATGTATATTAATTAATAGCTGATCATACCTCTTTAGTTATCCTTTTGTTAGTTGTAGTGTAATACCTAAGATAGCACCAAGCCTTCCTCACAAAATTTCATTCTCTACTATAAATAATTACAATTTTTTTAATTCATTGGTTATCTTTTTGTGAGTTGTATACAACGCATGAAATTGCTTCCCAATTGTATTGATGGTTGAGATACTTAAATGATTTTAATGTAACCATGTAACTATCTGATATTGATCCTTCTATGATGTGTTTGATGTTACTAAAGTGTAGGAGTAATATCATTCCCTTATATCATCTTCACCATGCTAAAAATGGAAAACACACAAACAAGACTACATGAGCACACACCACTCTATTTTTTGGTTGACTTAATATTTCACAAACCTTTAGATGTTCCTGCATCAATAAGAGTACTCATCATCCAATTCTAAAACACATCAATCCAAGTGAAGATTAAACATTGTCAAGTTTCAAAAACTAAATCACTAGGTGCATTCATATAAAAAAAGAGCACAATTACACATTCACACTAAGAGGAAGAACTATGTGTGGTTTGATTTCCCTCTTAAAATAATTATATACATAGGCAATGGTCAATCATCAATAAAGGTGATTGGATTTAGCTCAACCCATTACATTTCCCATGTTTTTAAAGGATTCATCCCTTTACAAGTGGACTTAGGGTTTTGAGGAGAATAATATTTCTTTCTAAAATTTTACACGTAGTCAAGTGTTAATATCACACATATATAACTATTTAAGGCATACACAACGAACTATATGATTAAATATCTCAAGATAGTATCATCATCCTATAGTTAGATTCATTGATGGTTTCACCTTAGCCTAATGTTAGTGCCCCTCTATGCATAAACAATTAGTTACAAATACAAATGGCTCATAGGTCTACTTCTAACCCCTTTTAATTATCATAAGTTAATCACAAGTAGTTAGTGAACCAAAAAAATTGAGTATCTTAATCTCTTTTATATTCTCTATATTTAACACATGACACTTATCAAATCAATTTCAATATTCTACATTCAAATTCATGCTTGATTATCACACTTTATAATTTTAATTATACATAATTTTTTATCTTAATTAGGTATATTAGGGTAAAAATTTTGGTGAACCCATATACTATATAGAACCATACAAAACACTATATCCCCTTAGGGTTCCCTCCTTCTATAACCAGGGTTTCAAAATTATATATTTAGATTTGGTTGCAAATATTTTTTTTATTTCTACATCATTTGTGGCCCTAACTTTATAGTTTTCATCTCTAAAACCCTAAGATTTATATATTTTATTTCCTTTTAGGATTAGGTCTTATGTTTTTCTCACTATCTCTATTAGGGTTTGGTAAATTTAAAATGAGTAACCAATTTTAAACCCTTAGTATCCCTCATCCCAGGGATTTTATTATTTAGCAATTATGTGCCTTATGCTTATGATAGTGAATGGACAAATAGTGAAGCTTGTACAATTCATGATACTAATTATGATTATTAAAAAAAATTATGACTATGGTTATGAATATGATTGGTACATGATTATAGTGAATAATAAAATGCATAAACTATTTATAAAATAGAATAACCTAGTTCTCCTACTTATGTTTTACATTCTTCTAATTGGACAGTAGACCATAAGGAAATTCAAAAAAAAATAATTATATGTGTTATTAAGAGTCTAATGTTAGTAATTAATCAGTAAGATACACTTACTCCACATAAGAAAATATGTGAATAATATCCAAGTAATGCATATAGTCTACTACAATAGTTTTCCAAAGCAATTCATCTCATCCAACAATAAAAAATGTTAGGACATAAGATATCCATAAAAAATGATATATTTTTCACAAAAATAAATGTGATGATATTTATTTTACTTTACATGAAACTTATATTGAAACATAATGTGATGCCATATTTATGATTCATCTTAAATAAATATGTGATGATGTTTCCATAGAGTATAATCCTAAATTATGCATTGAAGTTTCCAAATAATGTGAATATAATAAATTCAATGATGAAAATATTAGAGATACACATTTTACACCTATGTCTAGTATAAAACAACCTCTACCTACAAATTTTGTACCTATTCATGGTATTATCCTTAATGCAACTTTATATGATAAGACTCATTTTTTGAAAGTATCTCTCCAAAGTGTCATCGATCATGAAACTCACATTATTACTATGATGCAATATATAGATGAACTCCAATAACAAATATAATATTTATGTTTAATGGTTACTTCACTTGAGGATAAGCTTATGCATAATCAAACTCATGATCATGTAAATAAACATAAGGACAATAATAATAAATAAGTTACACATGAGGCAAAGGCTATAAATAAGATCATTCATAAAGATAAAATGGAAACCAAGGGCATGGATAAAAAAAAGTTTCAAATAATACAAGTGCATCAATACCTAAGGAAATCAAACCAAGTACATTACCTCATAAGGAAGAAAAGTCCAATCGAGTTCCTTAATAAAAGGAAATAATCAAATGACATGGGTTAGAAGGCTAATTTTATGATGAAGGCACCTATTACAAATAATAATCAACCGATTTATTATGTGTCCAAAATCCAATCCTATGACACTTATGAGACTAAGTGTTCAAGATGAATTTTGGGATAATGAGGGACTTTGTCCTCTATTTTAGGATTGAAACTAGTTTCAATCTAGGGCATAGTTATAGGTATTGGGTTTCATGATATAGCCTACTTGAAATGAGTCTCTAAGAGACACGGTATTACTTTTTGGCCAAATTTATCCCACATACAAAGCTTCTACCTAGATAGATCAGCTGAGCAAATTTCCTGATTGATCAAATGATCAAATAACTTGAGAAAGTGAAGAAGAGCCAAACCATCTCAAATGTCATGAATAAACAGATTGGTTAGCTCAATCATGTATTTTATATGTATGCTTAGAAAGATTCTCAAGACAAAAAATTACATGGACATGATTTTTTTCATGCTAAGAAGGTACCCTACAAATTTTGTATTTTAGTGAGTTCTCTATCTCAAGATATAACCCTCCAAAGTTAAATTTATAGAGTGGGACATACATATATAAATCAAATTTGGGTCTCATGAAATAGTCATTTAAATTAAAATATTCTAAGGATGAATGCATGGATGATAAGTTTCAAAATCTCACTTTATTAGACCATAAATCAATAGTATACAGGTGGTCAAAGAGTCAAAAAATGCCTAGAATAAGATCAATGATCGGTATTCAATTAGATCAAAGATACAATGCTGAGCGACAACCTAATGATGTCAGTGGGTCTCGAAGATCTAATTGAGTGCATTTAATCATGCAGTCAAAGATCAATGGTGAGCATTAAGTTAAAAGGTTAGAGGATCTTAAGATTGAATGTGTCTATGATAAGTGGCATGATCATACTGAATTATTAGATCAATGGTACACATTCAATCAATAAAAATAGGATCAACAACATGCATTCAATCATTCCAAAGAGATTGATGGTTTGCATGAGGTCAAAGAGTTAAAGAGATAGAATGAATGTAAGGCTACCATAGGGTGTAAGTTCAAAATCATATAGACTAACGGTAGGATCTTGATAAGGGACATGTCACTAATAAATGGCATGATCGAGGAGACCATATCAAGATCAATGGATAACATTAAAATTTGAATCCAAAAGACTTCAATAAATAAAAAACACAACCTAAGGTCAAACCAGGGAAAATATTTCAAAGGATGTTATTGAAACTCAGTCAAGACCTCTATTAGAGGATCTAATGCATATAGACTTAATTTTCTTATGGTTTCAACATCATTTAGTGAATGGATATCTTCATGTGTAGTGGATTCTCAATTTTTTCAGAGCTTAGTAGAGGTAGAATAGGTCTTTTAGGGCCTAATATAGAGATCAAAGATGGACAAGTAGTTACTCAAAATAGGACTATACAACCTATATGTTTTCATTGATATTATAACTATATGAAAACTAATAAATTAGATTAGTTTTTAATATATAGTAAGACCTATGCTTATATTTTGAACTAGAGATAGATATGCTATTATGGATAAATGTCTCATCTATCGACATAGTCATAGTTTTGAAAATTAGGTACCTACAACCACTAAAAGTAGACTTAAGCATGGCCCTATCAAGTCCATGGATATGAGGAATTTATCCTCATAATGAAAGCAAGTGGGAGATGGCATAGAATATCAAAGTAAATGGATTCAAGGATTGGAGAGTATAGTGGATCATTCATTAAAATATGCTGGTAGCTCATTTAGTGATCCTTAATGGCATGTTTCCTCTCTCTTTCAACTTTCTCCTATATCTCATATTTTTACCCATTTTGTAAGCACTCTCTTAAATTATAGACTCTCACAAAGACTCTTTGATCTTAAAGAGTTGTGGATTTGCTAAGATATTGAAAAATATGCTCATCTTGATTAGGCTAAACATTGTCAAGCATTTATAAGAACTGCCTCTTGATGCAATAATAGAATTTCTTTACCTATCTCTTGCCTTAGATCTATGTTGAGTGAGTTGTGCATGATGGCATTATGAAGGAGAATATTCCTCATCCATTTTCCTCCTTTTTAACCTCCTTTAGGGTGTTTTCAAGCTATTTTAGGTTTGGATTAGTGTTTGACTTGAACCTAGTCTATAAAATACTTATGTAATTAGCTGGTCAGTGAGGTTGTGTGAGCTATCATTATCTTGTGTTGATCTAGTGTGGGTTCCAGCTTATGGGAGTCTTCCATTTTTATTTGGTACATCACCTTTTAAATTTTTCAGGAGCCCTTCCCCTTTTCTAACCCTTTTTCCTATAGTATCATTATTTTAAGTGATCCATCAAGAGGAAGTCAGCCTTCTCTGGAGGTTCAATGCCACCATAAGATACCCATAGCATGGGATTGTTCCTATATTATGGTTGGGAGTAGTGGATCCTAAATAAATCCCGTAAAAGGGTGAAATCTCATGCCATAACTATTTTTGGCATGCTCAGTGGGACTTTACTATGTTATGCATCTCACTAAATGGCTCTTGGTGTTGCCTTTCAGTGCAATCAGCCCTTAGAGACACATTTACAAACACCAATGGTGACTCCACTATGAATATTAGTTGGTATAAGCAACCTAGGTACCTAATCACCATTATTTGGTATGTATAATACCATATTTGACCAAAATTCATGTTCTTTCATTCCTTATCCTCAATATCAAGTTAGCAATGTTAATGGCTTCACCCCAAGTGGCCTTCAAGATTCAATGTGTTAGCCTTGTCAAAATTTACCTCTCTAGTCAACTAGAAAAGAGCCTTAGGGAGATATGGCTTGATCTTGAAAAGTAATTAATAGAGTTTGTTAAGGAAGAAGAGTATTAAAGGCAAAAATAAAATTTTGAACACCAAGCTTATGTTCAGGGGTAGGAGTTGAGGTTTCAAGAGGAATACTTGGTTAGGAAAGACCAAGCCAAAAAAGAAAATAACTATCAGTTTATCTTAGGAATGAAAGTAGCCAACCCTATAACTTAATTTCCCTCTATTACTCATATTTATTCTCAAACCCAACCCCCTAGTCTAGCTTTTCAAACCTCATCTTCACCAAGAGCCAAACTAGTCACTGAAAACCATTCAACTATGGAACATGAAGCCATTCCATCTTGTATAGTTTCTTATGCTAGTGACCCTGACTATGTCATACCCTCTCTTATGAAATCACCCTCTCCCACACCCATTTAGAAAATGAAAAGGTGTCCAAGCCTTATTTTTTCCCCTCATGGAAATCAATCAAGAAGGGCATAAAGAAGAGAGAGGAAGTGATAGCTAAGGTAGTCCACGAACCAATTCAAGAAAAATAAGTGTTAGCTCAACTCAATGAGCTTTCCCTATATAATATTCAAGACTCTATATCCCTCCCCTAAGAGTGGGATTAAAGAGATACTTCAAAGTCCATATCTATAAGGATACTCTCCTAAGTTATAATCAAGGTGAACTTCTTCACCCTCCTACCATCTCCCTCTTGGATAAAGATCCGATTTTGAAAAGAATAGAAGATGAGCTTATAAGCATAAGAAAATCATGATAGGTAGTCCACTTCATTTAGGAGAGGAAAATTTAGGTTTTGATCAAAATTATTGGCATGGCTTTGACACTAATGAACTATATCTTGAAGGTAGTACTAATGCCTTCATATTTGAAGGGGTGTATATTTAGGTTGCAGTTGAGAGAAAAGGGGTTCTTGAATTATTTTAGGAGTTTCCATTTGGTATGGGTAAGGATGAAGATGAGGAAGAAATAAATAAAAATGAGGAACAAGATGAAGTATGGAAATAGTTTGTACCATGACTTTATGGACCAAATAAAGGTTCTAAACTAGCCTATGCCTCTTCTAGAGCATGAAAATAAACTTACAAATCAGTTTAAAGAATCTAACCAGTCTCAAAATGAATTGTCTATTGAAGGTAGTATTGATGTCCTCAAGAATGAAAGAGAATGGTCAGATCTAAAGCCACAAGAACATGACATTTCAAACCTTAAATGGGTTGATGAGCTACCATATAGCTCCTTTCAAAGTGAGGAAATCAAGGATGGTATTGAAGTTGGCATTATCTTAGATGCCCAAGAGGAAGCTACCTTTCAGGATGACTTAGAGATTTTTATCCTAAGTCTAGATAGTCAACCTTCATGTTTAAAGGATCCATTAGATGAGGAGGTTATAGGTGCTCCTATAGTCCATTTTGGAGAAGGCCTTGAAGAAATGGACCAATATGTCTACATTTGAGACATGTTTTTCCCATTTAATCCACTTGAGAGCACGTCAAAAGAGTCATCAATTAGGCATCTTAGCTCACCTATCATAAGCTCACAAAAGTAAGTTGTTTTCCATCCTAGTCTATCACAAGTGAGTGATTCTAAATATTTTCCATTTGACCTAGGAGGAAGATACTTGTAAGACATAGCCCTAGATATATTAGACTAGTTTTTATGTTTTCGTCTAAGTGTCTTGTGCTCATTTTTTTCCTATTATGTGTTTCCTTTTCCAAAGTGGCTTGGGAACTTTATTTTTTTTGTTTGTTCTTATTCCTATTACTTCAAGAAGAATTTATCCAGAGGGGAAGCCTTACATCATTTTATGTCAGATAAGGGCAAAGACTTGTGATTCCATGCCCAAGGGATCAGACAAGGCAACTAGTCTATGTTCTCAAGCATAATAGGCATGCTTCCCTATGAGTCACAAAAAATGTTGGCTAAATTTTTCCCACATACAAAGCTTATACTTTGATAGATCAGTTGAGCAAAGTTCCTAATTGACCAAATAATCAAATAACTTGAGCAAGTGAAGAAGAAGAGCTAAACTATCTCAAATGTCATGAATAAATAGATTGGTTAGCTTGATTGTGTATTTTATAAGTATGCTTAAAAATCCACTCAAACCAAAAGATCACATGGACATGATGTTTTTCATGTTGATAAGGTCCCCTAAAAATTTTGTATCTTGATGAGTTCTCTATCTCAAGATATAAGCTTCCAAAGTTGAACTTATAGAGTGGGATGTACACACGGACATAATATTTAGGTCTCATGAAATAATATTTTAAATTTAAATGTTTAAAAGATGAAAATAAGGCTAAAAATTATGAAAATATCACTTGATCAGATCATAGATCAATGGCATGTAGGTGATCAAAGAGTCAAAATGTGCCAAGAATAAGATCAATGGTTGACATTTGATTAGATCAAAGATCCAATGGTGAGAAGCAACTTGATAACATCAATGGGTCCCAAATATCTAATAGATCATGTTTAATCATGCATTAAAATATCAATATTGATCATCAAGTCAAAAAGTCATAAGATTCTAAGATTAAATGCATCGATGATAAGTGACATGATCATAATGACTTACCAGATCAACAGTGTGCATTTGATCAAGGAAAGGAGGATCAACTACATGCATTCAATCATGCTAAGTAGATTTATGGTGTACATGAGGTCAAGGAGTAAAAGAGCTAGAAAGATTGTAAGGCTACCATGTGGCACAAGTATGGAAGCATATAGACTGATAGCATGATCCTAAAAAGGGATGCACCAGTGACAAATGGCATAATCGAGGATCTTGAATCAAGATTGATGGCTGACCTTAAAAGTCAAAACTAGGAGACTTAAATAGAGAATAAATGTGACCTAAGGTCAAACTAGGGAAAAATATTTCAAAGGACACAATTGAATCTCATTCAAGACCTCTATTGGAGGATATAATGCATACAAACTCAATTTTCTTATGGTTTCAACATCATTTCATGAAGGGAGATCCTCATGTGTAGTGGCTTCTTGATTCCCAAAAATTTTAGTAGAGATAAAATAGGTATTTTAGGGCCTAATATAGAGATCAAATATGGACTAGTAGTTGTTCAAAATAAGACTATATAGTCTATAGGTTTTCATCAATATTATAGGTATATGAAAACCAATAAATGAGATTGGTTTTTAATCTATAGTAAGACCTATGCTCAAATTTTAAATTAGGGATAGATATATGATTATGTATAAATGTCTCATCTATATACATAGTCATATATTTGACAAGCAGGTATATGTAACCACTAAAAGAAGACCTAAGCATGGCCCTGTCAAGTCCATAGATATGAGGACTTTGTCCTCATAATGGCAAGTGGGAGATGGCATAGAAGATCAAAAAAAAGGGATTTGAGGATTGGAGAGTATAGTGGAGCATTCATTAAAATATTATGGTATATTATCTAATGATCTTGGATGGTGTGCTCCATCTCTCTCTCTCCCATTTCTCCTATATCTCTTATTCTTTCCTATTTTATAAGTACTCTCTCATATTCTAGACTCTCATAAGAACTCTTTGATCTTAAAGAGTAGGGGACTATATGAGATATTGAAAAATATGATCATCTTGATTAGGTTAAACCCTATCAAGTATTTGTAAAAACTATCTCTTAATGCAATACTAGACTTTCTTTACCTATCTCTTACCTTGGATCTATGTTGAGTGAGTTGTGCATAATGGCATTGTGAAGGAGAATCTTCCTCATCCATTATCCTCCTTTTTAACCTCCTTTAGGTTTTTTTCAAGCTATTTTAGGTTTGAATTAGTGTTCTACCTAAACCTAGTCTATGAAATACTTATGCAATCAGTTGGTTTATGAGGTTGTGTGAGCTAGCATTATCTTGTGTTTATCTAGTGTGGTTTCAAGCTTATGGGAGTCTCCTAATTTTATTTGGTGCATCACTTTTAAATTTATTAGGAGTCCTTTTCCCCCTTTCTAAAACTTTTCCCCATAGTATCATTAGTTTATTTGATCCATCAAGAGGAAGTTAGCCTTGTCTGGAGGTTCAACCCCACCATAGAATACCCACAACCTGATTTTGTTCCCATATTATTACTGGGAGTGGGGGAAACTGAATAACTCCCCCAAAAGGGTAAAATTTCATGCCACAACATTACCACCAGGGGTTTGATAATATTTTGATAGAGTAATTCCAACCCTCACCTTTGTTTAATCAATTCAAATCATGAGTACTGTTGGGTTTCACTTTACTGATTTCTAAATGAATGGGATGAACTTGTTCAAATTTATAAAACAAAAATAAAATTGGGAGTAGGGTAAGTTATAAAATGATGATTTTGTGATTAAAAGGGTAATATTACTTCAATAGCTGAGTTGTGTGCCCAGCCACAGGTAGACAATTATGTGTCAAGTTTCACCAAGGGCTCAAAATCATCATCACATGGGGAAAGAGTATAAAGACAATAAAATGAAATGATTAATTCATTAATTATCCATTATAAATAAACATAGATAAATGATTTTATTAGGTTACACATAGGGTCTTCAAATATAATCTATAACTTCAAGTACATAGATTACAAGTGGTATAAAACAATGAGAAGAATTCATAAATGAGTTAGAATAACAAAGCACATTTTAAATAATACATTCATTCTTAGTGATCAAGCACATGATCAATTATTTATCATCAACATTCCTTTTAAATCTAAAAAATATGGACCACATATATAGATAAACAAAACTTACTGTAACAGAAAGCATGAAATTTACATTCAATTTTAACAGAGTTTATTTACATAATAAATGTCCCTTCAAAGAGAAAGAAATTTATAATATATAAAGGATGGTTCTCACCTCCAAGTAGAATTATTTTCTCATCCTTGGCCATGATCATTTCCCAAATTTGTTACAACTACCAATGTTCAAAAAAAAAAGAATATTCTCCACTTCTCCTAAAAGATACCTAAGGAGACACTTAGTTCATATGATAATGAGATAGAAAATAATCATCTCCCAATTTCTTATTTTGTGCCTCCTTGGTATCCAACACAACTACCACTAGATCTAACTCCTTATCTAGCTTGGCCAAGTTCATGGGAGTCTACTAGATCAACTATGATTGGGCCAATAGTCTTTGGTACACCTAGAGTGCGGCCTCAAGGGAAACCTTCACCTCTGACACCTAGTTAATACTAGCAATGGATTAGGTTGAGAACTCCATAATCACCTTATCTCCATCTTTATTGGCCTTGGCCACACTCCTCCTCATGACCTAGTTACACTAGCCCAAGTAGACCTCCAGCTCCTCTTTTTAAATCAATTTTCCATTCATATGAAAAAACATTATGATGTTGACTTCCTTGAAGTAGGCAAACATCCTTTCCCTACCTTATTCTAGATCTTCCATGACCATTTGTGCCACTTCCAAGTATTCCTCAATTGAATCTCTCATGCTCTTAGTATAGGTCTATTATAGGTTGAGTTTAGAAAGAGGCATGAGTTTTAGATCTGGGAACATTCCCTTGTTAATAACCATAAATATATTTTTACACTTTTTATCTACATGATTGATCCTCTCCAATTATCACCATGCTTATTATATGTTCTCCCTATTCATAGTTAAGGTCTTAACTACTTCCCCTAAAGATGCGAAAAGTTATGTGAGGGCCTCCTTGACCTGGCCAATCAATTATATAGGGAAATTCTCTTCCTATGCATCTTAAGCAATGGAACCTACTCCTTCATGTCCTATAAAATATTTTGAGACATGTGAATGGATCGGATCATAGACACTAGATCCTCATTTACCCTCTCTTCCCTACTAGATGTTCTCACTTTTGTGAGGAAGAAGAGGTTGTGTTTAGTATATCAAACCACTAGGTCTCCTCCTTGAGTGAATTTATATGTGAGGATCCTCCTCATGTTCCATGATTTATTATTAAATTCCCACTAAATTTTTGGATAACCCTATAAAATCATCTCAGGCTCATGTGATCCTATGATAACTCCCAAGGTAGAAGGGGGCAAAGGTGGGGTGGTAGATATAAAGGTGTAAGGTGGATGGATGGGAGGAGGAGAAATGGATGGAGCAGAAGGAAAGAAGGAAGAGATTAATGAAGGAGGAAGAAACATGGGGGTGAAATTGGAAATTATAAATAGGTATGCCCATGGCAACATCTATGCATGCCACAAGCTTTAGGTTAAATTGACGTATGGGTTGATGACATTGGGGAGAGGAGTGTTCTTAAGGAAAAAGGAAATTGGTTGGTTAAATACAAATCCTTGGGCACCTAGGAAAATGGAAAAGGGAGGCCAATAAGGTAGATAGGGAGAAATAGAGGGATGAAGAGCAAGAGATACCTTTTACTTCTTCTTGGGCCTCTTTCTTGGATCAGCTTGCATTACAATAGTAGAATGATTAGTGGTGAAAGTTGTGGGTGGGGTCAACTATAAATCCTTTAGAGTGATATTAGGTGTTACTAAATTGGATGTAATTGAAGTAAGTGTGCATAATTTTTACTTATTTTTTGGGTCACCAAGATTTGAACTAGTGTAAGTACACTAGTAGCCACCTATTGGGTACTGGGCATTGAAGGCACTGAGGGCCAAGTAACTGTAGCTCCTAAAGACTAGAGGAGTTTTGTATGGATCCCTACTAATGAAATGTGTAGATAAAGTTAAATTTAATATGAGAGGATGTTGTACATGACCATAGCTAGAGTTACTTGGGCGAATTATGGGGAGCTTGGATTGGGAAACAAGGGAGGCACCACTTGAGTGGGCCTGGTAGGGAAAGGGAAACTTTTGGGTGCTCCACTAGGTTGTTGAGGGATAGTGGATGGAGGATGAGGGATATACACATATGTTTATTATTAGTCATATTTTAGGATCAGATCAAATCTATTGTTGATGTCAAACTATAATGCATGTGAAACCATCAGTTGAGCACCCTCAACCATAGGAAGTGGTAGAGCTAGACCTAAGACTAGAGGAGGTGAAACCCATGGAGCATATGGAGCCAAGACTCCCTTGATGATTTTCCTTAAAATAAATAGGATAGTCACATAAATGTCTCCTCAAATTTGAGTTGGTGTAGGTAAATTAGGGCCACTTTGGGTGGATGGCCTAGGTTGAACCTTCTTTCCTTTCCCTTTATTTACCTCAAGCCTAACAAGAACCTCCTTTTCATATATAGGGTAGAGTTGGATCTCATTATCCAGGTGAGGCACATGATTTTCTTATACTCACTTAGATTTAGGAGCATATTGATGAAGAGGTCAGCATAGGGGAAACCTCTAGTTTGACCATAACTTTTTACAACCCACATCTTTCATATGCCTTGAGGGCATTTTGGAATTCAGCCTCATTTTTATTATCCCTAGAGGAATACTTGGGCACAACTTCAATCACTTCAAATATTTTTTTGTAGTGCTAGAAGTGGGTTAAGTTCTTAGGGAAGCTGGTGTCTTTATATTCATTCTCACCCTTGGGGTTATAGGATTAAGTAGCCATGGTAAAAAAGGGGGTAAATCCTAATAGCAACTTATTTAGAGAAAAGAGGTCATGGAGGGCATAAAATTAAACTAAAAGTGAGGAGGAAAACTCTAGGTAATTGGTAGTGGATAATGGTAAACTAGTTCACCTTTGGGAACTTATAGGGATCCATAGATATCTCCTACATTGATGGAATTTGGATGCTCACCTAGTGTGAATTCAAATTTAAGCTGGTGGTAGGATCCACCTATTCATTTCTTGATCTATAATTAATTCATGGATTTTAGATATATGTTGCCTATTAGATTTGGTGACCATGATGAGATGTTTTAAATTATCTAAATTAGGCCCAATTTCCCATTTAATTAATTAGAGGAGTGTGTTAATAACATGAATATCTTGGCCTTATAGTATCCTAGGTGGATTTATCTTGTGCCAAGTGTTCATCATTGGTTGGTCCTATTTGTGACCAATGTCATTTAAGCATGGTTGGGTGTTTCACTTTACCTACTTGAGAGTTAGAATGGGCCACCTAGAGTATCAATTTTATCCATGGCATACTCTAATTTTTTTAATCTAATTATACTTTTTTATAACAATCTTGAGCATATAGGTTCTTTTCTACCAATTTGTATAGAAGTGTCATGTGGCATGATCTAATAGATCAGGGTCTCTTAAAGTCTAACATCTCTAATAGTTATAGGAAATTAAATTATCTAATAGGATCCACATGGTTATTCCTCTTTCATTCAATATATCCTAAGCTCTAACATCTCTAATAGGTCTAAGATATTGATAACTAGGCCACATGGCACTTCTTCATTCAATCAGGCTCTTCTAATCTCTAATAGGTCTAGGAGACTGATAGCTCTAACAAGATCAACATGGCACTTCCTCATTCGATTGGGATCTCCTAATATTTGACATATTTGATAGGTCTAGGAGATTGACAACTCTAATATTTGGGTCATATGTTGGTTCATCATTCGATCAAGCTCTCATGTGCTCAAACATCTCTAATAGGTCTGGGAGGCTGATAGTTTGGCCACATGGTGATTTCTCATTTACTGATATCTCCTTTGAGATTTCAAAAAAGCAACTAAGTTAAAATAAAACAATTTAATCAATTAAAATCTTACTTATTTATTGCCTAATCTTTATGAAAGATTGAGTAGGACTCTGAGAGACTGGCACTCTAAGAAAATCATCATGAGTCCAAACCTATAGAAAATGCAATTAGCATAATAAAATATTATAAGTATGATAACTCTTTATTATTATATAATTGAATAAGGAATCAACTATGTTTAAAAATCAAAATACTATAGGGATATTTAAGAGAGACTAGCTCTTCATTATAAACATTGTTAAACACTCGATGGACTAAGGTGAAACAAGAGTTTGGGGTTTTGAAGGTTTGACACTAGTGTAGAAGGGAATGAAATTCTAGGAAGCCTTAAATTATAATTTTTATATGGGTCCCCCACTTTTCAAAGAAGTGAGGTTGTGTTGGCCATAAAAAATGGTGACTTTGTGAGGAAAACACTGCCCCAACATTTAGAACCTAAACTATCATCATCCAATATTGAACATCAAGATAAGAAAGTTGAACTCTATCTGATACAACTTGAGTATGAAAAGTGTTCAAATATATTTTAACAATAAACATATTAGGCTCTAACTCCTTTCAAGGCCACTCTATGTATTAGTGATGGATTCCTTTTACTTGATGGATTACTTAAGTGAGCTCATGTAGGTCTAGGATATTGAAATATTTCTAAAGGGGCATGCATTTTATAGAATTTTAGTTGAGGGAGTGAGGGATCACGCATTAATATACTTATATCTATCTATTTATATTCCTAATAGAGATTCTTTTGGTATCACTTATGGCCTTACTTCATTATTAGAGGTTGGAGAGCCTACGATGGATATTATCAAAATCACCCATTCTGAGGAAGAGACTTAACACATATTTTTGAAATTCAAACTTCCTTTGATTTGATATTTGATATTTAATCCATGAGGGTTGGAGACTAGTGTATCCAAGGTTGATAGTAGCCTTAGTAAGATTATGATATCCAGACAACCTTTTAATTATTCAATTATTTATACTATCCATGTTCTTTTCTTTTAAAGTAATTGTGATGGCCTTGGATAAAGTAGATATTTTCTCAATTGGATTTTTTAGTGATGAATCTTTGGCTTCTAATTTTATGAGTGTTACTTGGAGGTTTATCCTTCTTATCACTATTTTCAATATTGGAGGTTCGCCTTCTATTTCCCAATTCTGACACTAGTTTTCACTATTTAATCATCCTTTGGAGCATTCATTACTTTCTCTAAACTCAATTATTTTTTATAAATTATTGGGATGAAAATACCATCTCATGAGGGGATACTTGGTTTCAAAACTACAAGTTTAGTAAAATACACACAAAACAAACAATTGAAAGAAATACTAAAAATAAACACACAATAAAAGTAAACAAATGATGAAAGTAAACACACAATAGAAGTAAACTAATATAAGCACAATCTAATATATGCAATACCACCCTTACCAAATTTATTATTATATTTTATCTAAATGGATAGCTAAGAATTATTTATTTAGGACCTGTCCATTCATAGACAGTAGGAGGATGTTGCCTTTGAGGTCTTTGAAGTGAAAATCATTTTATTCAAGTAGCTCAGAGATCTAATATGGGCCAATCCATAATGGGTTAAACTTGGAGTTTTGGCTTTTATTTTCATGGGATTTATCCCAAAGTAGTACCAAATCAAAGATATTGAAGGACTTCACTTTCTCCCTCTTATCAAACCACCTTTTGACTGCACCCTAGTGCTTACAAAAAATTTAGAAGACCTCTTCTCGAGCATATTCTAATTAGATGATGTATAATATCCTCGATTCTACCTTCTCATTGCCTTCCATGTATTCTTTCATAATTTTTTGGGTAGTTAATTTGAGGGTGATTTGGAATATGAGCTCTAACCCATATATCATTAGAAATGATGAACATTATAAGGCCTATTTATACCAGGCATGATCAGACTAAAGGGTATATTTTCAAAAATGAGTACCATTCCTAGGGCTTATTCTGTATAAATTTCTTAATAAAATAAATAAATTTATTATTTGTATATTTTTCCAAACCATTTTCTTACTGGTAGTAATTATATGAGAATCTCAAAATTACTCCATGTTCATAAGCCCATTCCATAAACTTTGCAGACTAGAATCTAGGCCCATCATCATAGACCAGTGACATAGGTATGCCAAATTAGGTGATTATGTTTTATTAAATAAAATTTATCACCTCTCTACTGTTATTATTATTGGTGTCCACTACCTCAAACCACCTTGTGATATAATCAGTAGTCATAAGCATGAATTTATGGTTGGTTAATGATTTTGGATTGATAACTCCTATGAAATATATCCGCTACTACACAAATAGTTTTCCTTTAATAATGGGGTGCAATGACATTGTAGCATGGACTTCCCATTTGGAAAAAGTTTATCACTAGAAACATGAGCCTACATGGTCATGTAAATCCTTGAAGATAGTGGGCCAATAATAGCCTACTAATAGTATCTTGTGTGTTGTTGCATTTCCATGGGGATGGCCACTACCTAGTTTCTCATGGAAACTAGTCATAACATCCTTGGCCTCTTTCTTAAATAGGAAGCTAAGATATATGCCTTCATAATTATTTCTATAAATGTCCCTTTTCTTAAGCATGTATTGAGATGATCTCATCCAAAGGTCCCTTTTATGGGTTTGATTTAGTTTGGGGGTGGACTTGCATAGAGGAAGTAGTGGGTAATCTGAGCATACCAATCTTGATGGAATACCTCTACTTTATTCATGTGATGCAGTATGATCTAGGGATCAATCTCTGTGATTAATTGAATGAGACCCTAGCTTAGCCAACCACTAGATTTTTGACTCTCCTAATTCATTCTTCATGAGTATTAGGTTTATTGCCTAGTTTAGGATAATGGCATGTGCCTTATTCCTAATAATGTGATGCCAAAATTTATTCACTAACTTGACTGGTATGTAGGCATGTTTATCAATGGTATAATAATTGAGCTCTGTATCTTTGAGTTTTGTGCTCATGAAATCAATTGGGTTTTCTTCCATGTTATTTTTCTAATTGAGGATTATAGAAATGGTATGCTCAAAAGAAAAAGAGTAGAAGTATAAGTCTTGTGTGTAGTCTAGGACTATCAAGACTAGGGCTTGCATTATGGATTATTTAATTTCCTATAAGGCCTTCTTGGATTCAATGTTCCATTTCACTTTAGCTTCAATTTTCAACATGGCATTTAGAGGTTTAATAGTTTTAATATATCCAAAAATAAATTTTTGTATAAGATTGATTTTCCCCAAAAAGGACTTTAATTCCTTTTCACTATTTGGGAGAGGTATCTTAGAAATAATATCAGCATGAACAAGGTCAATAGAGATATCTTCCTTCATGATAATATGACTTACAATATTACCTTAGGTAACACCAAATATGCTCATATTTAGGTTTAAGGAGATACCATACCTCCTACATCTCTTGAATATCTTCTGCAGGTGATAGATGTGATCCAACCTATATTTAGAGAAGATATTAAAATCATCCATATAGGTGAAAAAAATATTTCCCTCTCGAACCTTCAAAGTAAAAATCCATGGCCCTATAAAAAGTGGCTCTAACATTAATCAACCAAAATGGCATCCGTTTAAAGGCAAAAGTGCTCCACTTTATTTTGAATGTAGTCTTGGTTTGATCCTTTGTGTTGACAATAACTTGGTTATATCCATAGAATATGTATAAAAACTACATCATATAAGATCCAATCACCATTTCAATCACTTTGTTTAATGAGGGCAATGGGTAACTATATTTATCGGATGCTCGGTTTAGATTATGAAAGTCCATAGATAGATAAATCTCCCCATAGGTAATGAATTAGCTACCCAAGTGGATTGGTGGATTGAAAAAATGATTTTTAGGCATTCCAAAAACTATTATCTCTTGGATCTTGCACCCACTCATTGAATAAATTGATCTAATGGAAATGATGGGTCTTGAGGATGAAAAAAATTATATTTATTAAAATAAACTAAAGCATGAATACAAAGCACTTATTTATACAAACAAATCATTCTCATAAAAGACCTAGTAAATTTAGAAGAGCATTATTAGAGAATCTCCCAAATACAACATGGGAGTAACAAATTACTATGTTAAAAAATATATTAAGATTTACTATCTAAAATAAACCACCTAACTACCTACGGTGAGTATAATTTAATCACGTAATTATTTTTCACTATCTACTATGAGTAATTATAAATTAATCATTTATTCACAATGGTGAATTGATCACCTCAATATTCCCCCCTTTAGTTTAGCATTGTCTCAAGTGAACAAGAGAGAAATTTTTTGAATGCCTCAATTTTTTTTGCATAAGTGCTTCAGTATAAACATCTACATGGTTGATCTATTAAACAATAATGGATCTATATGTTGTTATTCTAAACATGTTCATGGATTAAATGAACGTGCACCTCAATGTGTTTAATGCATTCATGAAATACTAGATTACAAACAAGATTTACTACTTTTTCATTGTCTACATGAAGAATTTTTGGTTGATTCTATGGTAATCTTAATCCTTAAAGTATACATCTAAGCCAAATTGCTTCATAGATAGCTCCTCCTACAATGTGATATTTTGATTATGTGGACGACCTTGGAACACAATTTTTCTTCTTACTCCCCCATGATATCGATCTAAATCCTAAAAATAATACAAATCTTAAAGTGGATTTCTTATCATCAATGTTCCCTACATGATAGGAAGCTGAGTATCCTATCAAGAATAAGTTGTCATTCTTCTTATATTATAGGCCAAAATCCATATTTCCTTTGAAGTACCTTGTTATCAATTAGATTTTTCACCCATTATGTTTTGTAGGAGTTGTAGTACATAGGAATCTAATGACATAATGGGATCACTTCCAAGTTGTGGGACCTTGGCGAATTGAGGTAAACCTCTAGAGAAGGTCAACTTACTTTCACTAAGCTTAGTGTAATTGATACATGACCAGTTCACTTTTAACTACAACTTCTTTGTGATTTTACTCCTAAATGGGGTTTTATTTATAAGGAAAAGATTTTTGAATGAGTTTTAAACTTTGGAAATGGTGATTCACTAAAGGGTTTTAATGTAAATTATTACTTTCTTTGATCAAACACAAGTTGAACAATAGTATACTAAAATTTCTTGAAACACAATCTTACATGAGTATGAAATCAAAGGTAATAATGGACATTTTATCAAATAAGGAACAAAGTTCTCAATTTTTCTGCAACAAGATTTCAAAAGGGTAAGATAAATACCACAAATGATCTTATATGACTAAAATAAGACTTATATCATTCATAAATGTAAAAAAAATTGTAAATACAAAAGGATGACATAAAATAAGGAAGGCAAAACTTTAGTATATTGATATGCTTCAGGTTACAGCATGTAGATGAACTTTTCAAGAGCAAAAAAATTATCGCTCATCAAAAAGATGCATGGGATACATAGGAGACCCATATTTATATTAAAAAATTACTCTCTTGAGAGAGAAGTTGTCCAATACTTTTACACTTACTCCTAGCACAAGAAATTAGGGAGTGCTTATACAAATGTCCTCATTTTAGATTGAAGAGGCATCTTTGGTGGAGTAGAAGTAAGAAGAGGATTCTACAAGTAGCTAGGCACTTTAACAAATGTTAAAAAAGGATAAAAATGTTGTTGGAGTATTCCATTTGAACCATCTCTCCTTGAGCTCAGTTGAATAAGTCTCTCACCAAGAAATGGGATGCCAAAATAAATCTTCATGACTTGGTCAATATTTTAAAAAAGTTGAATGTTTTTTTCAATATTTGAATTTTTTAAAACATAACTTGCAAAACCTAACTTGTAAATTGTAATTGAAACTTTTACAACTTATAAGTCACTTGAAAAAAAGAGATGTGCAAATTAAAACGTGAGATTTTACATCTTTTAAGTCATTCAAATTTTCAAAAAAAAAGTGCAAAATACAAGCTACATTTTTTCAAATTAAACTTGATGGAATAATTGAAATTACATGTAGCACTTTTTCAACAAAAAACTAAGAGCTGTCAAAATGATAGTTGTAATTTACAATCTATAACTTTATAACTTTTCAATGTAGCTTACAAAATTTATAATTTACAGAATGTATTCTTCTCAAATAATTGAATAATTAATCAATGGCATTGACATCACAAGATTCTTTGTCCTTTTCCACTTGTATCTTATTGATGTAAGCATTGAAGATATCAAATATTTATTGTAGGCATTCTTCATTTGTATGAATTATGTAAACATTATTGATGTCACATTCTTCTATTGCCTTGGATAATTCTCTTGAAGAAACTCTATCAATTTGGATATCTTTTCCCATCTGATCAAGTGTATTGTGGTACTTGATAAACTGGTGGATGGAATCCAAATTTAAAATTGTGTTATGTGATGACTCCCTCTTAATCACCTCCTTGAATTTATCTTGGATAACCTAAATAGGAAGAGGTTCATTTTCATAATATGCTACCTCACATGACAATTTACAAATTTAATATTTGATGTCTTACATTACATTAGTGGCCTTATCACTTGTGTTTTTGGCTTTATCAATACTTTCATTAAGTATTCTAACTCTGAACTTGGTTGCCCTCTCCAACTCATCATGCTCTAAAGGAATTTTGAGTATCTTTTTGAACGTGAGGATGTCACTCTCTATTTGGTCAATGGCCTACAACTTGGGAGAGTAGAGATTTAGTCTTTCAACTTCTTCCTCATATTATTTTATTTCTACCTTTAGAGTTATAAGGTCATCCTTCAATGTTTTGTAATAATCCATTACCAACCCTATCACCCTACTCCCTTTGGAGACTAGTTTTATCCTAGTAGTTCTTCTATGTCATTATATCAAATGTTTATTTATCAAAGAACTAAGGGGGAAATTGCATTGTTTGTGTCATTTTGATTGGATGTGTTAGGTATATGACCTTCCTCAAGGTAGTCTTTAATTTTTCTACCTAGTTCTTCAACTCATCCTTGGTGACCTTGTCACTATCCATTTTCTCGAAGAGAGAACTTATGTTTGTTTGGGCATCATGTTTTAGTCTGTTTCTCATTAGATGACCAAGGTGTAACTTGGATACATGATGATCCCCCACCATTAAATATTATTTATGTTTTTCAAGTGTGGGAACTGTTATCTTCACATATTTTTCCCCTATTGCATCATAATATACTCTAGAAATAGTCTTGGGACCTCTCTTTGGTCATTTAGATGATTCTAATAGACCAAAATCTAGGGTGTTAGGAGATATCATTTGATTCTTCTTATTAGAAATTAATTGTGCAAGCCAACTAAGAGTGGTTACCAATTAATCTTATCCTATCCTAATGGCCATTATTACCTATGAATCTGTGACTGAAGTTACCAAACTAGTAGTTACTATAATAAGTGTCATATCTACCACTAACATTATTATTGAGTCTTCAAATGATTATTTGGATATATCTACCCCATTTTTGGGTTGACTACCTATGGTTATGTCAGTGTGCTTCTCTATCTCCACCTCCTTGGTGGGAGTTTGGGTCAAAGTAAGAGTGGGAGAAGGTGAGGACACTTAGATGGGTACCAAGGGAACTTATGTAAGGATGGTTTCCAAGGTAAAAAAAGAATCTATAAGTATGGTTGGAATGGCCATAGTAGAAATAGTGGGTATTGTGATGGAAGGTTGAGATAGAATTGTTACCAACCTAATGGTTATGGTGGATAGTGGGGCTATAGTATTAATGACTAAGTCAGTAGTCATGTATTGTTGGGTGGTGTTGGTGATCAATGGGGTGGTAGTAAATATAGGGGATGATGTGGAAGTGATTGTGGAAGAGGGAAGAGAGGATGGAATTGGGATAACCAACTACATTGATTGGCTCACTACCAAGGGAATCACTTGTAATAGTGTGTTAGATGTGGGAGTAATTACTTGCACATGTTGAATGGTAGAAACAAGAGGAGTCATTACAATAGTTGAGTCCCCTATAGAAAATTTATTACTTGGTTAAGTGGTTGGTTTACTGATACTTGGGTGCTAGAAGTGACCCTTTTGGCCTTTTATTTTTTTTCTCTATGTGTGAAATGATTAGCCCCACTATCTGATCTACTTGGGTGCCGTTTTTAGAACCCTCTATTGCTTCATACTCTACCCCTTTATCCTTTGCCTTATTAAACCTATCTATGATGTTCAAGCTCTCTTTTTTTATACTTATCCCTTTACTTATTAACCATGTTAAAGTCTTATTCATGACTAGGGTATTCCTATCTTTTAAATAAAAGGATTCAGGTGTAGATCACTTGACTTGAGGAAGGGGTTGAAGGTAGATATGATTATCATAATAAACCCCATCCATTGGTTGTTATTTATATTTCAACTCATCTATAATTGGTGCCATGTCATATTTATTAATCTATTTTAGGGTCATCCTATAATAATCCTTTAACCTAACCTCTTCTTCATCCTGCATACCCTCCCAATAATCTTCATAAAAGGGAATGTGAGTAAATGAGGAACCCAATAAACTAGAAACAAAACCTATAACATCATAAAGAGGCCTAACCTCATGGGTTATCAAATTCATCTAAGTTATTTTTACCTCTACACATTTGGTCTTGGATAAGGAAGGGCATGTGTATCTCCCTATATTGAGAGGGAAGTGTTTGCCTATTTTGTGCCTGTTTAACAAGAACTTGTAGTTTTCCACTAGTTGTCTTACAAGTTCCATTAAGCTGACTTATCACTAACATATCTGGGAAGGGTTTAAGGACACCCACTAAAACCACTAATTTTGATATATAAAAATATAGGGAACTGGATGAATTATGATCCCCAATTTGTAATCTCTATTGTTTCAGCATCAGAAAACTTATCTTCCCTAGTTCTTATTCAAATAAAATTATGATGTAGTAGATAAAGGCATCATTAGCCCTCCTAAGTTGTTTTTTAATTCCATTAAAAGTGAGATTAAGATAGTAATTATAAACTTTGTTAATTTGATCTGACCTATGTTTAACCCTGAGAATGCCCTTCCTTTTGCTAAGGTAAAGATGAGGTAGGAAGTCATATATAATTTGCCAGTAGTTTGATCCTCTACAAACTATCTATCAATGGAGTCACTGCTTAATTGATCCCAATGAATGTATTTTTTATTCTATTAGATTACATAGATATATTGGTACATCCAATCTTGGTAGTTCTTTGAATTCTAGCTTCTTGTAACTCTATGTAAGAGTACAATGGTGTCCCCTACCTCATCTTTGATTCTATCTTGGCTAGGGTCTTAGGCAATCTTGAGGTTAAATATTTGTGGGTCTTTAACCATTATTTATTTATAATATATGCATAGACTAAGTTGTTATCTTGGTATAATTTATTGGAGGAGTTAGGAGTAATATCTATATAACTTTCAAACTCCAGGATTAAAAACACAGTGTCAATGAAATTTAGATCTAGTTTGAAAAAAAAATTCCCTTATCAATCACTACCTTTCTTTTCTCTTTATCATAATGCTTGTCCATAGTGAGTACAATGTTAGGGATTTGTATTAATAATGGAAATGCTACAGCATAAGGTAAACCACTATCATATATGCTCTGAATTCAAACATTTTTGAATTTTGCATTCATCATAGTCTAAAGTTTAGCTAGGTCTATGTCACCTAGGTCAGTGTTAATTATCTCATTAATGTTAGAATCCAAGTTAGAATTTACATCATGTCCCTTTTATTTGAACTTCATCTCCTTCCTAGATATATACACTAATAAAATATGTGAGGGAAACCAACTACAAAGATAGTCAAGCTTTGGGTTTGAAATTATATGTAATCTTCCTTATTTTAACTTATCGGAGTTTCATTATACTTATGCAAGGGTTATGATCTGATGAGAATATGGTATGTAATAGAAGTTCTAAAGCTTGACATAAAATCAATAGGGATTTAACTTTCAAAATCACTTTCAAAGTCTAACTGAATCTTCATCAGGTTTTTGGGGTGTAATTCATAGTAGAAAAATCTGACCAAAGGTTTGATGGGAATATGGTTTGTATTTTCAAGTCATATCTATGGTGGGGACTTAGGATGAGAAAACAAGATGGATTTTTGCCTAGATCTAAGTGGGGATTTTAGGTGTTTCTTAAGTCAAAAAATATATTGGAGGTTAAGGTTGAGAAGACAATATTTTAGAAAAAGCTAAGGTAAACTCAACAAGAATCTAGACAAATTTTAACATGTGAATGTAAAAAACTAGAAATTTATGAGTGATACAAGGTCAATAAATGATGGTTTCAATGATTTCAAATTAAAATTATAAGTATGTCAAGGGAAAAAACCTAAGCTTTGTAGAAAAATAATAATGGATTAGATTAAAGGAAAACATATATGACCTAGGAGAATAGTAGGTATACACCCACAATATTTTATAAGTGATGGATTTGGTGTCTTCTCATTGGCAATGGTGTGATAGTTCATGGCATCACCTACAAATGGAGGTGAATGGATTTGGTAATGGAATCACTTGGCTTAGAGGTGAATGATCTCTAATTTACAATGTTTAAATATGATGTAAATATATATATATATATATATATATATATATATATATATATATATATATATATATATATATACCAAAACCTTTAATAAATGCCAAACATACCAATTATGGTGGTATATGGGTTAATAGGTAGAAAAATGGGTTTTTAGAGTTGCCTTGAAATTTATAAAATTGTAATATGTTTATAATTTTCTATTTACCACTTGGCTTGGTAGTCAAATAATCTTATAAGTTAATATAAGAGGTTGAAATGTTGAAGCCAAAATGGCTTGTCTGGCTATGTAAAGACTATGAGAGATAAGGTCAAAAAATTGGTCTGCAATACTAATAGTTACCACTATAAATTGTGATAAATTAGGAAACCTCTACATACTTGTAAATTTGGAATATGCTCTTCATTATCTACTTTTCACTTGTTGCTGAAGGTTTTTGGAGGTATAAATGTTTAGGAAGCAAGGAGTAGAATTTGGATTACACTTTGCAACTTTGTAAAGTCAAAAAGTGTACTGGGAATTTTGATTCTTATTTAGGTCTTAGTGAAAAAGCAAGAATCAGAGCCTGCATCACACTTTACAACTTTGCAAAGTTGTAAAGTGTAATGTGAATTTTGGTCTCCTCTTGGGACTTAATAAATGGGAAAATGGAAATATAAGTGTACTTTACAATTTTTCAAAGTTGTAAAGTATGCATAGATCTCCAAATTTTACTTGTCTTAAAAAATAGTACTTAGGCCATTTTGAAGCTTTTACTCGGAAAATTTTATAGGTATCCTCTAAGACATAGGGTGTTTTGAGGTTTTTAGCATAAAAATATCAATATACATCAATACTCACTTTGTTGATTTCTAGTGACTAATATTGGGCTCTTGAATTAACCTTAATAAATAATTGATAGCATAATTGATGTCTAGCCTAGTGTAGGTTAGGTAAATGATACTCCCCATCAACTACCAATATAGAGTTGTATTTACCTGTGGTGATGGATCTGCTCGAGATAATTGAAATTTTAACTCCATAGGTGTATAAATTGGTTTGATATCCATCATGTGAAATTTATCGAGTGTTGTCCTAGCATATTTGAGTTGAGATTTAAAAAAATGTAATTTTCTCTCTACCAAACTTCTAAACCAAGACAATAATGCAGAATCCTAAGATCTATCATGTCAAATGATCAATTTAGATCTTTCTTTATTAATTCAATCATCTTCATTGAACTACCAATGATGACTATATCATCAACATATATAATGAAAATTACTATCTCCCCCTTTATTATTCAATAGGTATAGATTTGGATCATATGGACTCCTTTTGAATCCATGTTTCAAGAGATGCTCATCAATCTTGATATATCAATCTGATGGTATGTGTGTCTTATTTCTCCCCTATGATTTAAAGGGTCGATACCTAGACATCATTTTTATAGCTATGTTAGATGTTGTATGTAGTAACTCAAGCATGATGGTATTACCCATAAATGTGAGTCAGAGACATAGCTATGACCGAACAGTAAAATTGAGTTTAAAACTCATGATTATGTGTAATTTTATAATATAATTTGCTTGAAATTAGAATATACAACAAAGGAAATTGAAATGTGCCCTCATTTTCAAAAAGTTAAAATTTGTGTTTTGGGCCTTTTTGATCTCTTTTGGCAAAAAAAATTAATTTTGCCTTTTCCTTTGTTTAATAACTTTTCCCCTCTTTTGAAAAAATTATGACTTTTTTTGCTAATTTAGTTAGTGATGACTAAATTTGGTGGAATTACCAAAGATAGTGGAAAATAAAATTTTGCTAAAAGATATTTTGGGGGGAATTGAATCTATAGCCTCCTCTTTGCTAAAAAATAGCTTACGAACCCACCTATGCATTAATTCAAGTGGAATAGTGATAAAACTTATATTTACAGGGTTAAAATTTACATTTCATGAGTAAAATAATGTCTTTTTTGAATACCAAGGGTTTCCATTGAGGTGGTTTTAAATAAAAAATGTATCAAAGAAAGTGATCTAAAGGTGTTTTTGAGGGAAGTATAGGTAGTTTTGGATTAAATATGTAGCAAAGAATTAAATGTATAAGGTTAATTTGAGGTTAAAGAGGTTGGTTTTACCTTTTGCAAATTCCAAAGCTCATGAAATGATTTTGTTTAATTTGATTTTTTTTTTAAAGCTTATTCTAAGACTATTATTTGCTTATTACAATGCTACTCTTTGCACCATTATTATGCTTAGAGATGAATGGTGTTAATATATAAGTATCACTTTATAGTAAATTTAATATAGAATACATGAGAGTAAGCATGTTGTCCACTATTATGCTGGGATCAAAATTGTGCTATTTCTCCATAAATTGACTTTATAACCACGTATAAATATCCTCAACATTGCCTCTCTCAGAACTATAAGGTTCCACACTCATGGACATGATAATGTGTTCCACATTCAAGGAATAATTTGATTGGTTTATTTTCTCTAGGTAGAACCATTGGTTGCCCCTCCACACTTGTATTTATAATATTCAGATAATCATAAAAAAAAAATTGTTGTATAATGCAAATTCAACGTAGTATAAAATTTAAAAAAAAATAGTGCTCCTCTTATTTACTACACCATTCAATGGCTGAGGAATTTTTTTTTTATCAAATACAGCTACCTAGTGGGAGTGCTCAGGCTTCTCTTGGATTCTTCATAGATTCTTCATAGGTTCAAAATTGTCTAATTTGATACCATATATTGAGGATGAATAAAATTATATTTATTCAAATCAACTAAAGCATGAATATAGAGCACTTATTTATACAAATAAATCATGCTCATAAAAGTCCTAGTAAATCTAGGAGAGCATTATCAAAGAATATCCCAAATACAACACAAGTGTAACAAATTACTATGTTAAAAAATATATTAATATTTTTTATCTAAAATAAACCACCTAAATATCTATGGTGAGTATAATTTACTCATGTAATTATTCTTCACTATCTACTATAAGTAATTAAATATTAATCATTTATTTACAATTATGAATTGATCACCTCAATATAGGATCATCCATAAAGTGTGGAAACTTTATTCTTTTGGGATAAACCTCTAGAGAAGTCCAAATCCTTTATAAACTAAGATGCACCTAATTTAAGATCATTTTTAGGCCTAAAACTATGCTAAAAAGTCTTATTTACATCTAAGACTAAGCTTTATCATGGAAAAAGAAAGAGGAATTAGACTAAAACTAAAAGAAGTGATGCATCAATAGTCTAGAGATATTTTCCTCTACTTGAAACATCACAATAAACTTTCAAAATTAACAATACCCACACAACTCCTATAACCCTACAACTCTTTCAACACTTACATAAGTAATTTATATGGAGGTAGTGGTCTACACAACATACAACCTATAAATGAAGGTGTAAAAGTGATAGGATAGAAACAAGAGGGATTGAAACATCCACAAATGAAGATAAACAATCAAAATTATATAATGCTTAAGAAATTTGACAACATAAAAGAGGTAAAATATCAAATTTATTAGATTCCAGGCTTCAGTCTAGCATTATAAGTCTCCAAAAGAGCAAAGTCTCATCATACCCAAGAGGAGGGATCATGAATAAGGCATTTTCAGCCTTATATATAATAAAATGAGCTAAAAAAGAAGATAATAACAATAAAATACCTCATACATGTTGTTTTTATTGAATTACTGTAGCCCATGCAAGAGAAGAAACACGGAAAATGGAAGAATTAAGTCCTCTTCAACACCCTAGGCCTACTCCATGAATCTCTCTTAAGAAGGTTGGCATTGTGGTGCAAGAAGATACCTTATTATTTAATATTTTTATCCTTTGGTTAGATTATGGATGGTTTATGTGCTCCTTCAATGTTTCCATACTCTTTTGAAACTCATTTTTTAGCCTTAACTCATCTACCTCCACCTCCCATACATGCATGCTAGAGAGAATCTATCAAAAGTTGACTTGCCATGACCCTCATGCTTGTTGAATTTTTGACTTAAAATTGGATTTTAAATTACCATCTATATCTTTAGGTTGACCTACCATGATTCTCACTCTATGGAAGGAGTTAAACACCTCAAGGGGTAGTTTTCCAATGCCTCATACCTACTTCATACTCTTAATGACCATTAACTCCATTCATGGTAGCACTAGGCATGTTGTAGAAGCATGAAATGACTAAAATTCATCTTTAAATCCATGTGATATTTTTTATGAGAGATGGATACGCTAATGCATCATCATATTTTCCCATAAGAGCTCTTAGAGAAGCTAAGAAACCTACATTTTTATGCTTTGAGGTCTCTATCTTGTCTTATCTTTCAGATTACAAACCTATAATCAGATTTGTACATCCCCACAAGACCTTTATAACCCTTTTTTAAGTTCTATGATATATTTATTAAGGGCACAACACCTCCATTTATTCTTTTTTTAGGCCTAAAACTTTCAGGTGTTTGAACTCTTGGTCTTTTAGACCTACAAGCATGTTTGTTTGGATGATCTTTGCAAGGAACCTCATGAATTCCTGGTGTAGACCTAAAAATATTTTTTTAAGGTGATTGGATGGAAACATCATGTCTTAATATTCATTTACACTCCTTTGCAAACTTAATTGAAAGGCTTAAGAGCATGGCGCTCTGAAAGGAAGATCAACTTATAACCTGCTTGAGTGAGCTAACTAGGCCTACAAGCCTTATTGACTATAAACCTCAATGAATGAAGGAATTTTTATACCTTGAAATTATTTATCACACCCACATAATATTGTCTCAATTCAACATAATGATCAATATTGTATACAATGAGAAATGTAATAGATATACAAATCAATCCTAGTTCAGAGAAGATAGATCCTACTTACACTTTTGATTAGGGATACATTAGATAATTAAGGTCATGGCCAATATGGATTCATTAAACCTAATTAATATATTTCTTACCACAAATAATATCATTAAAAAGGGTTCTAAATCCTCCATTTAAGTAAAACTATGCAATAATCCTAACTAGGTCCTATGTTTTCATATTCACTATACTAATAACAAGTAAAGTAAAAGTCTAATATAGTGATCACCAAATATTATGGCACAACATGGGATTAGTAAACAATAAAAGTAAACATGAATAATATAATCATATTTAAGCTATGTATAGGTAAAACCTTACTGCATGGAGAGAGCAATATATTCAAAATATATTACTTATGTTACTTCTATCTACTAAAGAGAGGAGCAAAGTTAGATATAATTACCTTGAAGATGAAAGCATCGAGACTCAATCTCTCCCTCAGCCAAAGGTGCCTTGATATAGATTTTGGTTTGTAAGGATAACTAAGAAAGGCCAAAGCATCCAAGACTTCTCCATAAGACTAGATTCTTCTCCAAGTAGAAACCCTAAGCTAAGACTCCTCAAGTAGAATGATAGAAGAACATATTGTAAAGAAGCATAAATAAACAATTAACTCTTGTTATCTATTTAATAATGGTGAAATGGATGTGTTTATATAAGTATATCTAACCCTAAACCTTTCAAAAAAATTAGGTTGACAAGGTTGGCCAGTCAACCTAGTATTAAAATTGGAAAAAAAACTAACTAGGTTATGAACTATGTCAGTCATGGCCAACCTAGTTTTTAGTAAGATTTGAAAATAACAATATAAGGACAATGTGGCTAACTTAGTCATGTAAACTTCCAAAAGGGGGGTTAGGTTATGAATAGGGCTAATGAAGATGGTAAATGCCTAGAAGAGGGTAAAAAATAGGAGGCAAAGCTTAGGGGAATAATTTTTAAAAAATAGGTATATAGATAGCAAGTGTAAAAAAGGGTTAACAATCATGTGAAGCACTAATAGTCTGCATACCCCTTTTTTGGTGCACCCCTTAGGGCCTACACTTAGATATATTGAGACTTGATGGGTTCTTATAAGATATAAATCATCATTAATTGATAAAGGTTAAAAATATTATCTATATACATATGCCCCATTCAAAGCTCATCATGTGTCATGTAGGTACAACATGGGATGGTGATCCAAGAAAAGAACCTAGCAAAACATAATACTAAACTTGAATAAAGTGTAGTAATAAGAAAATAAGATAAATGAAATGACAAAATTGAAAAACACTTACCTTTACTTACCTTAGTGTTGTAGATAAATAGGGAGATGTGAGAAATATGAAGGTGTCCAATGTGAGGAACATTAGGCGAGCCTGTAGAGATTAGCAAAAAAGAGAAAAAAAATAAAAATTTTACAACATGTACATATAATAGTTGAAAATATTCTCTACAACATCAAAATTACAAAAAAAATTACGTTTTGGAAAAAGAGTTAGTAGAGACAAAAATATGAACAAAATAGGAAATCTAATAGTAAATTTTTGAAAGGTAAAGAATGTTTTAATAGTAAATATAAATAGGATGAAAATAATTAATTTATTGCTATTCAAAAAAAAGAGCTTTGATAGACTGAGTGAGATACCTAGAGACTGAGTATGATGTAGAGATGATAGCTGAAATGGGTAAGAAAGGTTGGATTTGTTAGTCTTTTAGATAGAATACTAGTTGTATATAATTGTAGATAGATTTTGAGATATATATGTGATCTAATATTTATCTAATTTTTGGTTTTTTTAGATCCTATGATAGAGGAGACCAGATACATTTCCTTAGTCATGGTAGTGCACCATGCTATTTTGGATGGAGTGTTGGCACCATATGACCCCACCACATTGGATGATCTTGTGGTACCATTTACCCTTAGCTCAAATGAGCTAGTTTATATTGGTGGGGGACACTGTGAGGTAGCTACAGACACATGGAGATGGATTTCATCCATCAAAAAGGTGGGATAATTGATGCATAGGCTTGTAATGCCCTAGCTCAAGAGATAATCGTACATATGGCTACCATGATCTAAGTGAAATAAGTATAGGCCCAGGTGGCCAACCTATAGGGAAAAATACTAGGGTTGAGATTACAGACTACCTCATTAAAGTATATTATGCATAGGGGATGGTCTAAGGCATCTTATCAGTATCATGGCTAGGCCATGAGATAGGCATGATGCATCCCAGCCATAGAGCTGGAGCGATGTATTTTTATATTTTGTATAAAAACACATGATACATAGAGATAGATTATTTTGATAGTTGGATGTTGATCTCATGATTTATATTTTGGTTAAGGTTGTTGATACATGGATATATTTCTTTCTAGCACATGTATTTTATTATTATTAAATATGTTATAGGAAATATATGTGGGGTGTTTTCTTTTCTATCATTATGGAGTACATGTGCATGGTTAAAAAGAAACTAGTAGAAAAGTGTCCTCCACCAAGTCCGTCGTGGAATTCTTCAAGTAATATTTGAGTTTGGCTTGGCTCCACACACTTTAGTAACATTCCATTGATATCCTTTTTGAACAAAACACCATCAACGAGCAAGAATGGAATTGATTACAATCTAAAATACCTTCTTTTTGAAGCACTTAGGTGAGAAGGGTAACAACCTTCTTGCAAATAGCTTACCAAATCACGAAACCAGCTGGAAGGTGAGGTGTGAAAAGCAACAAGGACTTAGAAAAGTATAAATAATCAAAAACAAATGCACTACACATTATATCATGATTATAAATGTGTAAAATCAAAATATGACTAAGTATAATAAACCAAAAAGTGGTAAATAAGAGGACAAAATGTTTTTAAACCATGAAAAAGATTGTCACTAAATTGAAAAAAGTAAAATCACACTATATCATATTGGGAAGTATGAAATAATGTAATAAAATGGAAAACATGTGAAAGACCAATGGTATAAGAACAAAACAATTAATTCCATCAATCATACTAAATAATGTTAAGAAGTATAAAATATAAACAAAATTGGCAAAATGGTCTTAAATTATTTGGACTAATTCAAGTTGGGAAGTATGAGAAACTTAAGAAAAATGATTGAATTCTTACATGCAATCAAAATATAAGAAGATAAAAGTGATATATTAATGAATTAAGCATAAAACATACTAAATAAAGATTATAATCATGTCAATGACATGTAATTAATAATCAATCACATCTTATCTCATAATTGACACGTAATCTCATTATGACTTTGGTATTGAAAATTTTAATGAGGAAGGCTAGGTCCAATCCATGGTCTTACACTGAAACTCATAAAGGGATCACCAATGAGGTAGAAACAATGTAAAAATATGATAAAATGGGATTTTTGGAATGGTAATATGAAATTTTGGTAATTTGTGAGGAAGGCCTAGTCCTTTCTAAGGTCTTGCATTACAACTCACAAATGGAACCCCTAAGGGAGTGATCAATGAACAAAAAAATATTTTTCATGGGGAAATATTAAAGTTATAGGGAGTGAAAAATTAAATCTAATAATCATAATATAGGCATATTATGAAAAGACCTTATGAGACATGAGGCACACTAAGGACATGTAAAGACACTAGGTGACTAGTGATGATCAATATACAAAGGATATATGTTCAATATAGGCATAAATTTGTGTAATAAAAATAAGTGTGGTACTAAGATCAAATCATTTTGGTTATTTTTAATAAGATAATTAAAATGGACCTACCTTCCCATGACGTGTTCCCCATTCATTAGGACCCCTTATAGAGATATTGATCTACTATAAAGATTGGGTACTTGCATGAGAAAGTAGGTATCACTAAAAGATTTTTTATTCTCCTTTTCCAATCTACTAGCTCATTGCACCCCAATTGACCTTGAATATATCATGAGGCTAACTGTGAATTTTGAGCTTCAATTAGAAAAAGGAGATGTGCTTAGAATCACATATTTTAGTGTGATTTGACTTTTTAAAATTTTGAATGTTGTTGTTTAGATCATTACCTTTTGTTAAATTATTTGGATTTTGAATTTTTATGGCTTTTAATATTCTTCCTCCATATGAATTTGGAATGACAAATCATGAGAGATAAATTGACACACATGAATGAGCTTTAGGTTTAGGTTAAAGGAAGCTAAGTATCCAAAGATATGACTAACTAGAAAACTTAGGATTAACTATGAATCATCATGTTATCTCAAGTCTCAACCATGTGTATGCTTAGTTTGTGAAAGGTAATAAAGGTGAATAAGAGGAGATCCAAAGTAGACTAGTAAAAGGAGATTATAATGAGATGAATTGTTTGTTAACTGATCACATGTTAAATAAGGAATGACTAAAGGGATCAAGTTTTGTATAACTAAGTCACAATAATAATTATCTGTGTTTATAGAGAAAAGATAGAAAACAATCATGAAATACAACAAGATAACCATAGAAAAAGAACTCATTCATAATAAATATGTAATCATAAAAGAACATCATAAGCAACATATAATGTGAGACAAAATTCATCATATAAGATAGATCAAAATTTAATGTCAAATGATATAAGATAGATAAAATTAAAGTTATAGCACACATCCAATCCAAATGAAGAAATAAATGAAAGAACACCATGCTTGTGTTTATAAATACTGATATATTTATCCACATGGATTATCCATAACATCAAATAAGAATCTATGAACTTTAATGTGAATTGTATCCAAAGTCTCATTGATCTTCATGGAAAGTTGAGAAAATACTTCACATCAAATCTCCTCAATAGAAAATTTAGGAACACCTAAAGGATCATGTTGATGAGGGTTATCATGTAGGGGATGCTCAAGAGAAGGAATGGGAGTAGACTCTATAGAAAGTGAAGGGGTCATTAGTGGATAATGGGCCATAAGTGAAGGAGTCACTGGTGGAGAAGGATCCATAGGTGGTGGATATATGAGTGAAGAATGGTGAGCCTTCTTATAGGGTTGACCTATGGAAATAAAGGTAGTAGGCATAGGAATGGTCATGAGATGATCTTTGAGATGCTACTAAAAGATCTGGCAATGATTAGTGTGATGTGTACCACATTGGTACCAGAGACACTATGCCTCTCCATGTTTGGGAAGATATTTAGGTAATACTTTTGAAGGAGGTATAGTCTTTCTATGGGTTGAGGAGTGGTGGGAAGCAAGGTGTCAATATATTATCATTGCTTGTGATAATGCATAGATTAATGATTATCTATGTTTTGGAAGCAATATTTATGCTTATTATTAAAATTTATAAGTGGTTTAATAGGAGTGTAAATAAAATATAAGGAAGGTTGGTGTAATGAATGATATCCAGTCTAATGACTAAAAACTTTATGAATATCATAATATGGCTAATTGTCCAATTTGGCAGGCAAAGACGCAAGCTATGGTAAAGGGAATATACAATCACCAAGGGAAGGTAGGGCTAACAGAGAGACTGGGCAAGGATCAATTGAAGGAGTGATAGGATATGAAACCAAAAGAGACTTAGCTAAAGAGGGAGTGGGAATAGGATATAAACTAGTCCCTATTGATGGAGGGGTAGGGTGCGCAAAAGGCTGAAGGATAGTCACAAGCATCTAAAGGACAATTCAGCTAAAGGGGTCTTGGTATCAAGAAAATTAATAGGGACCAGTCATAACATGATCAATAATAATACTCCTATGAGTATCTTTATAAAATAGAGGTGTGTGTACCATCTCAACCCTACAATCAAGAGGAAAAATGATAAAATTAGGAATGATAAAGGATGGAATGCTAGAAGAAATAATGAAAGAGTAAGGCAAAGAGGAATGATAACAAATAATTTTAGCATCATGGTCTTGAACAAGACCTCCTAATAATGGACCATCTAAGGTATATCCATCATCATAATCAGGTGTATGAATATTGATGTCATAGGTAGGGATGACCTTGTCATCTATTGTGGTGTGATGAATGGAATGTTGAGTCTTAGTTAAGATAATGGGTATATCATCACTAGGTGGTTGGAAAGAATGAGGTTGTTAATAAGGGGGAAGCTTAGAAATGAGATGAGGTGAGATATCCAAGGTTTTAATCTTGAGATCTATCTCATTAGGCTCATCATCATCAAAATATAGAAGGTTAGGAGGTATGGTCTTGATGAGTTTAGGGTGACCATTGTAACCTCAGGTGGAGTTGACAGGGAGGTTAAACTATTGAGATTCATGAAATGGAATGTTTGGAAAGGGTTAAAGGGTGGCAATATTGAATATGTCATAGTCTTGGAATTGTTCAAAACTCCAAGGGTTACTATCACATTGAATCCTATAGATTGCTCCATTGGGAGGAAATTTGACACAATAACAAGTGGAAGAGGCAATTGCTCTCATGCAATGAGTCCATGGCCTACCAAGAAAAATGTTATAGTATAGAGGAAATTTGAATATCATCACCTTCATATGAATGGTGATATGTGGGATGGTGATAGGTAGCCACACACAGCCTAAGGGAGGCATTTACCTTCTATCATAGCCTTAACATGTGTTGTGTGTGGACTTAAGATTACATTTAGAATATCCAAGGGTTTTAATAAAATTGAGAGATGAGACACAAGTACCTAAAACCTCATAAATCAAAGCATGCTTGAGTTGGATATGACCAATTTATAAATTGATAAGGAGGGGAGGATCATCTACATGAAGAAAAATCTCATTGAGGATAATAAAAGCATAATGAATTTAAGGAAAGATAAGTGTCCATTGTTTCATCAATGTGTATGGACATCTCTTCACATTATTGTGATATGTTATCTTTTGATCTAGATAATGTGGCTTTTCATCCTATTACAGGAGGATGAGGCATGTTCATTTCGAATAAGAGCTACATAAAATGATTAAAATGACATAGAGAGGTCCGCATAAGTTTGAAAAATGAGATTTGAGATGGGAGATTAATAACCTCTGTAATAGGATCCCACCCATCATAACCCATAATAGGATTGTTGGAAAGAGGTGCATAGTATTGAAGGATGTCCTCAAAAGGAGGATCCAAAGTCCATGTGAATTAATGTTGATAACATGCAGAAGGTTTAATTAAAGGACAAGTTTGGTGATTGTCTTGAGAATATGGGGTAGTTGATGTATGTTTGGTTTGAGATAGATTGGAAGAAGTGTTGATAGAAGTATGGGTATCATTGGTGTTCGGTAAAGAGGTTAGAGGAGTGGTAAAAATGGTATGATAAGTGTTATCCAAAGGAGGTGTTAAAATTGGTTCATCAAAAGATATAAGGCCTTCTTGGCCTAACTCTGTTAAGTGAGTTGGGGAAGAGTCTTAGATAACACAAAAAGTGTGAGATATTTGAAGAGTTTGTATGGTATGAGGACCAATGAAGGAAACCACCCTTCACATATTACTCATATTGAAAACATTCTCTTCAATATTTGGGTCAAGAATATTGTCAACATTATTGGTACATGGGGTAGGCTTATCTTAGTTATCTTGGTGATTTGGCAAAGGATCCTTATAGATGGCCAAATGTGCTTTATCCTGGTTCAAAGCTTGAGATTTATTTTTTGTTTCATGGGATTTTAATTTAATATCATAGGTTTTTTGACATTTTTGAATGATAGAATCATGGTGAAAATTAAGACTAAGAAGGAAATACATATCCAAATTATGAAGTTGCCTACAAGTCTCATGAGAATGACCCCAACTAGCATGAAACCAACAAAATTTATTGGGATTGTACTAGGATTTCAGGGGATGAGTGGGATCAAGTTCTCATGGAAGAGGCCTTGGTAGATGTTTTTTTAATTCCACTAAGGATAAAGGTTTATGAACATTGATATTATTTCTTGAAGATAAATGAGGATTAGTGATGTGGTTAGGAGGGGAAGCTTGTTCTAGATCTTAGTTGGGAATAATAACTTGAATATTATGAATGGAATCATAGGAATCGATAACACCATCATTTTTAGCATGATGATTCTTATTTTTTATTAACATGTGAGTACCCATAGATATTTGGGATGTCTCAAATTGATGCATGAGGAAATATTAATGCTTTACTTGGTTAATGTATTCTTCCAGAGTTTGTGGTGAGAGTCTGGACGTAATATTGTAACTTAGGATAAAGAGTGTTAGTAAACAAATGAAAGAGGTTGTCATCTACCATATTATTTTCATATTTGTTAGACAATGTATTCCATCATTTTATGAAATCTTGTGTGGTTTTACTCTCAAGTTACTTATAATTGATAAAATGAACCAATGTAGTTTCATGGAGATCACTTATTTGGAATTATTTGAATAGACCATTGACTAAATCTTCTAAACTAATGATGGAATGAGATTTGAATTGGTTGTACCAGTCTAAAGCATCACCCAAGAGAGTATTTGCTAATATCTTGGTAGCGATAAAAGTATTTAACTTGACCCAGTCTTTTTATAGATTTCCAAATGTTTTCAAGTGGAGAGTAGGATCGGTTGACCCATTGTAAGTAATGGTAGGGGTGATGCCTCCTATATTGATATTATTAATTTAAGGTGTAAGAGGCTCATTTTAAAAGTGCTTGATTATTTTGTTAACAAGAGGAGGTTAAGGGATAAGATTACCATGGGAATCTCAAAAAGGAGGTCGGGGAGCATTTTGGTTGTGTTCCCCATGGAACCTATTGAAGGTGAGTTTGAAGATGGATAAGATGATTTTCAAATTACATAATTTTTTTGGAATTGTTGGCTTGGAAAGCATTCATTTTATTAAGATTTTGTTAAATAATTTGATGGGTTTGAGTGGTATTATGGGCATTTTTCAAATCATTGGAATTGGTAGTGTGCCTTGGGTACCATGATGGGTCTTAGTAGTAGCTTGATAATAATTTTTGGTAAGTGAGGCACTAGTAACATGATTTACTTGTGTGGCAAAAGATTTACTAGTAGAGGGCTGACAAGAAGTAGCACTAGAGGAATGATTACCATGGGTAATGTTATCCTTAAATTTAATAGACTCAATTCAAGGGATAACCCCTAAAAAACTTGTCCATTTTGTAGCTTGTGAGCTCTAAGCATGTAAGACAAGGCAAACCAATTATCCTTGTGCATGATTTTTCACCTCAAAAAGTTAGTATTTTTGAGAGATTTTTCACCTTGTGTAGCCTGGAGAATTTTCTTTGAACTACACCAAGATTGACCCATGCAATCTAGAGAATTTTCTTTAGAATTCACCCCAGCATGCAGGAGTAGAGAATTTCTCTACCACTACACATGTAGGTTTGGATAATTTCTTCACCTTTGTAGATGGGCCCACCACCACCAGGTAATTATCAACATGTTATATATTTACCCATGGTAATTTATTTTTTCCATTTGGTTTTTTCTCTCTCTTCACCATTTTATCACTTGTGTTCTCCCTCTTTCCATCATTCTCATGCTATATTACATCTTGCTTTATCATTTTTGTGCTGCCACATCAACTTGCTCATAGATTTTATATTCTTTTACAATTTTTAGGTAATTTTTTGTTATTTTTACTTCTAACTAGTTTTCCTTTTATTTTATTTTCTTGTCCTAGGTTTTTTAGTCATTTGTATCCCACGTCATGTTTTTAAACCTCATTGTTGCTTGCACTTGACTCATTTTATTTTCAAAGCCCTATCAAACATTGTAAAAACATCATACTATCATATTTTATTTTTTGTAACCCTTTTCATATATCAAGCTAAACCTTTGAAACCTTATTATTTTCATGTGTTTCAAATATTTTTCTCTGTATGGCATTTTCCAAAAAAAAATCTTGAGAAAAGTGCACCATGAAGAAAATTCTTCATGGAGCACAATTCCCCATGGATGCACCTCATAGAAAATTATCTGAAGTTCACTCTACCTAAATTCTACCCAAACTTAGGTGCACATTGAATAATTTTCTCTGAAGTTCACCAGTTTATCTACCCAATTGGTGCACTTCAGAGAATTTTCTCTTAAGTGCACCAAATCCCCAAGTTACAGTGCAGGTCAAATAATTTTCTCTGACCTACACCCAACCTTAAAGATTTACCCATCTCATGTAGGTCATAGAATTTTCCCTGACCCACACATTCCTCAAATATCTCATATAATCTAGATAATTTTCTCTAGATTACACAAAGACACCTACCCAAGTGTAGTTTAGAGAAAATTCTCTAGACTACACCCAAACCATTCAAATTTCATGTAGTTTAGATATTTTTCTCTAAATTACACTATCTCCAAGCATGTACATAGGCATAATTTTTTTCCTCCCTTGCATGTTTACCTACTAAATGAAAAATTAACTAACTCTAAAAGTTCTGAACACACTCATGCAATTACTTGACCAATGTTAGAGATTTCTCCTACCAAGGGAACAATGAAGTACAAATTCCAAGGAATGGTCCTAATTTCCATGGTTGAATCTATTGTGGACCAAATCAAGGACACAAAAATTGGTCATGTTGACATAACCGAGTTATTATAAAGGTTAAACAAGGACCCCATTACACCTCACATGTAAGCTATCTTGAATAGAAAGATTCATTTGGTGGTCATATTCCTCATATCATCATAAGATTTAGAGTTTGTCTTGACAGTTGTTACCCATTTTGACAAGCAGACTAGATCAATTAAGGATGTAGATGTAAAGGTGGTCATCTGGCTTAATGAGGACTATTTTGATAAAATCTTCCATCTCCCTGATATTGAATAATATTTGGATATAACTTTGAACTCAGCTCAGGAACACTATGAGAATAATTTTGACAAATGCAAGAGGCACATGAACTCTAACTATCTCAAGACTCCTCAACATTCCATTGCGAGATGGCCCAAAAACTTTTATCATAGTGAGTTCTATATACACATAATATTTTCACACTTTTATTGATTACTGATGCTTTACATATTGTAGGAACCCATCATGACTCCATATCTCTAAGTGCAAGCCCTAAGGGGTACACAAAGAAAGGGGTGGGTCGACCTTTGGTGCTTCACAAGATTGTTGTCCCTTATTGCCATATTATTCCATATCCATTTAGCTCCTAAAACCTTTCCTTGAAAAATCTCTCCTTCCTTGCACATTCCTCTAGTATTTTCCTCTTTATATCCTTTTTTCCCTTACATAGTACCATTGTTACCTATTTAGTAAGCTATGTCAACTTAGTCAACCTAGCACAATCTGGGATCACTTTAGCTCTTTAGGCCTAGTTTCCATCTAACTAACCTAGTACAAACTTCAGACATACGCCCAATAATATGTTAGGTCAACCTAGCATATCTGACATCTCTAAGTGATTTTTGGGTTAGATACTCTTATATGTACAAGGCCATTTTAGTCATTTCCATATCAAGGAAATTAAGGGTTATTATTTGCTCGTGTTTCTTCACAATTTGCTCTTCCACCATTCTAATTAAGGAGTCTTAGCTTAGGTTTCTTATTTTGAGAATCTTATTCTTGTGGATAGGTATTGGATGTTTTGGCCTAACAAAGTGATCCTTATGAACCAAAACAACCTCTTGCAAAGTCCCAATGGCCAAGGGAGAGATTGAGTCACGACGGGTTCACATTCAAGTAAGTATATTCTAACTTTGTCCCCCTCTCTTTTAGTAGATAGAAGTAGCATAAGTGTTGGCTCAAATAATATTACTCCTCATTTTCCATATATTAGGGTGTTACTTATACTTAATTTATTTTAAATTCCCTATACATGTATTTGATTACTTTACATTTAACCCCTTACTTTGTGCCACAAGCTTTGGTGAGAAATATATTAGTTTACTTTTCTTGTTATTAGATTAGTTTACTTTCTTGTTTATTATCATAAGTGAATATAGAAACCATATAAATCTTTTAGGATTACTTTGCATTTATGTTAGAATTTAGGCTTTAGAACCCTACCTAGCATGATGTGTTGTGATAGATGATACAAGTGATTCCCTAATCAGGTCTAGCAGATCCTCATATTGGTTATGTTTTCACTTAACAAGTGTGTGCCCCAATCAAGTAGTAGGTGTGATCTATATTATTTGATCCAAGATTGATTCATGCACACCATGCATTTTTTATTACATACATTCTGGTGAACCTGATGTGAAATAAAACCCTTATAGAGTTTCTTTCACTTATTTTATTCTTTTTGTCATCTTTTCTATCATATGTTTTGACTTGCTAACTTGATTCTATCGACCCAACTATTTTTATTTGTGTAGGAATAGGTAATTAGATCAACCATCTTGACCCAAAATAGGCTTCTAACACTTTATAAACTTTATATCCAACCTACTAGGTTGACCAAGTCAACCTAGCACATTTAGAGCCACTTTACAATAGGTTCCTATTTAGGATTCACAGTGCAAGTTCTAGATTCTAGATTTCTAGATTTTCAATCTAGTCAACTAGGTTGAAAAACTTGACTTAGTACATTTCTAGACATCTAGTTCAGTCTACTAGGTCAACCAAGTTGACTTAGCATTATTTTTTAGCTTTTGAAATAGGTTCTTATCTCACTTGGTCGACCAGCTTGACCTAGCTCTACAAATTTGACCAGTTCTCTCCAGGGTTACAAGTCAATTGTCTATTTTTTTCATCTCCAAAATAGCAAGGTTATTTCTTATTTTATCTATTTCACTCTACTCTATACTTTTATTTCAAAATTATAGTTTTTTTATATGTACCAGTGGGATTGACCATCATCAATTCAATTGACTATGTATTTCATTTTAGTATTTTCTTTTATAGAATATCTATAGGAATACCTTATTTCATTTTTCATCTTATTATCAATCCATTCCCTTTCCCTGTCTATTGTGCTTCATTGACCAGCTCAACTTTGCACTATCTTATACTATTTTTACTACTTCTTTTCACTGGACTAGGTCGACCTGGTCAACCTAGCACAGCCTGTAGGTCTAGTTTTTCCACTAGGTATACCTAGTCAACCTAGATTTAATTTATTCTTCCCTTGATTTTCAGCTTGGTTATTCATCCTTTCCAATCTTCATCTTATTCATTTCTCTTTTATCAAAATGAGGTCCCCTATTAGAATCTTTTTTGATAGTCTTAATCCATTTGGGCCTATATGGGGTGTTCATTTCTCCCTGTCTTTACCTCCTAAGAGCACCATCACTCTTGGGGAACCCTTTCTCCTCCTTCATTTACAAATTGGAACATGGTTCAAATAACACCTTAAGATAAGGTTGATGGATCCAACCCTTTCTGCACCTACTAAGAACCTTCTCAAAATATTCAAATAATGTGGGCATGATTGACTCAAATTTATTTAATAATCCCACTAATAACTCTTCATCTAATATTCCCTCCAACACCAATGTGGGAAATGTTCCTTCCAACACCAACCCACCACCTGATACAACTAAATTATTAGCTGAAGTGATTTAATAAATGAACATTATGCAAAACTCTACTATAATCAAATGATGAAACTTCAACAACATTTGATTAATGTGGCTGATCAACCTCTAATCATGAATCCTCAAGCTAATCCTGATTACATTCCTCCACCTCTTAGAGATTCCTCAGGTAACATTATTCCTCAACAAAAAATGAATAACAAAATGCTTAAAACTATCCAAAATGAGCCTTTAGATCCCTTCATTATATTTATTGACATTGATAACATATTACTAACTATTAAATATGATGAGACTAAAGAGCACACCTCATTTCTTAAATCCTTTGTTAATCTCTACAAAGAGTGGATCCCAACTAATACATTTGCCACTACTAAACTCTTAGTCAAAACCTTCACTGGTGATGTATTAGAATGGTATAACCAATTACCTCAACATTCTATTTGGCAACTTGAAGATTTGGTCAATCCTTTAGTTAAAGAGTTTCAACATAATGATCTTCTTGAAAAATGTCTTAGCCATTTCATAAACGCTAAACAATCTCTTAATGAATCAGCTCATGACTTTATTAAAAGATGGAAATCTTTATCTCATAAATTAGATCATAATATATCTGATGATAACCTATTCAAACTCTTTATCATATCTTTAACCCCTACTCTTCAATATAAGCTTCAAGCATTTGCTCCTCAAACTCTTGATGAAGCTCTTGACCAAGATAAAAAGAAAGATTTTCTTCCAAAGCAATTCAAACCTAACTATAAAAACCTTAAAGGATATTTCCAAACATTTATTGTTATCATTAGTAACACTTCTCAAACCAAACCTAGTGTTGCCAAAAATGATGTTCCTTCATTGTCTAACTTGCCTCTTTCGATTCATTAAATGAGACAATTTTTACTTTTTTCTAAACCTTTCATATATCCTAATGCTCCTCCTAAATGGTATGATCCCAATCTCTTTTTTTGGTTTCATTCCAATGTTGGACATTCTCATGAGTCTTGTAGAGGGCTTGCTAAATATGCTATTTCATACATGATTTTTGATTCATTCGACCATGAAGCCATGATTAAGCACCATCTTCAAGAATACACTAATGCTTTTCAAAAATCATAACCCTCTAAAACCTCTACATCTAATAATAATCAAAAATATTCTTCCCATAACCAATCAACTTCTAAGGATGTTTGTGAAATTGACACTGATTATGATCAATACCTTAACAACTCTCAATATGTCAATATGGCTAAGGCTAATTATTGTAGGAAGCTAGCACATAAAGATACTATGACTAAGCCTAAGAAACCTTATTTGGAAGAACAATTGCTTAAAGATACTACCACTATCAATATTGATACATAAGCACCTAAGGAACAACTTCCTCCTTTTGATCCTCCAACCACATCTATTCCTCCAAAGTCTAATTTGCCTTCTTCTAAACCTCGTGGCTCCTCTTCTAAATCTCATTGGAACTTCCTAGAACTTAACTTTGTGTCATATAAAATTTCTCTCATGGAATTGGTTTGCACTTCACCTTATCATCATAAATTCCTTATGTAACAACTCCAAGAGATTGATGATTCATATTCTTTAGATGAAGAACCACCTTCTATTGATTCTCAACTAGTAAATATTAATACCATTGAATCTATGTGTCCTTCCTCCAAAACTTCAATTGAATTTCTTGAAGAGGACATGATTAATGATGAAATACTCTTTCACACCAATGATCCATCTATTTTCATCAAGATATCCATTAATACCACCCTTATTCAAAAAGTTCTAATTGATTAAGGTTCTGGTATTAATGTGACATCTCTATGGCTTTTACAATAACTTGGTTATAACAAAAGTCATCTTAAACAAACCCATCCTACCTTCCATGGTTTTGATAAGACTAATCAAAATCCACTTGGTTGTATATGGCTTCCCTTAACCATTGGTCCTAAGACCTTGAAAACCAAACTCATGGTTCTTGATCTTCCTTTATCTTATAACATACTCCTCAGCCATCCACTTACTCATTGGATGAGGACCATTGCTTCTTTTGGTATTCAATGCTTTAAATTTATAACAATGGTAAACATTATAAGCATGAAGCCAATACCAACCTATGAATTATCTAATTACCTTATCCTAAATCACAATATCATGTTCCCATGATTCTTAAAATCAATAGTGCTCCTCTACCTGAGTTCATCAATATGAATCTTGATTTACAAGTTACTCTTGTGGATTCTGATGATGATGAGCCCAATGAATTAAAACACACTTGCAATACCAAGAAATTGCCTCTGTATATTTTAGAAGATCATACCATTCCTCTCATAGATGAGATTACCGATTTTCCCCTTCCATGCAATGCTCAAGACCCATCTTTACCTAAAGATGATTTTGCTTGCGATGAATTTGGAGTGGCTAATTTGTTTCAAGATCCTCTCATCATGACTCCTCAAACATTTAGTAATCTTGGTGTTTCACAATCTAAAAATCCTCCCAAATCCTAAGCATGCACAATTTCTCCCACATATTATGACAGTTATATCAGGGTCCAAAATTAATCTAGAGACTTTGATGTCTTACATTATCAAAAGACCTTAGCTCAAATTCATGCTTTCAACTAGGATGTACATACCATTTCTGTAGGTCATAACTTAGACCCTAAGGGTTATGTGCCTCCTATCAATCCTCCTCTTATTTATTCTCCTTGGGTGGTAAAGCAAATCACACCTTATGAACCTCTAGAAGTGATTTCATATTCTTTGCCTCCTTTGGATTCTCTAATTGAATCTAATTCTTCTCCCATCGACCTCTTCTACTCCATCTATTTCTTCTACTCTTAAAATCACACTTGATGCCAAGGAAACCAATGTCCATCGAATACATTCTAAATATGATCAATATGGCAATCAAATTTTAGATCTAGAAGTAGATATGGAATATTATGGTCCTATTCCTACTTGCCTAGTGGTGAAGCTATTTTGGAGTTGATTTATGCTCAGGAAACACAACTCCCACAACAACATCCCAAACTTTGAAATTTTAAAAATAAAATTCCTCGCTTCAATGAATTTATCGCTAGCATTGATCCTAAATATAATTAAATTTCATCTTTACCCAATTCACCATACCACTTTCAAGATGGTAATGCCATGCTTATTAAAGAAATAACTCATATCAACTATGGTACTACATCTTGTCCTCAACCAATCATAGTTTTTGAAGAACTTTCGCTTTTCAAACATGATATTTTTAGCCTATTTTGTTATAAGTATCAAGACGCACTCGCATGGTCTTACCAAGATATGTTTGGCATTAACCTTAGCATAGTGGTCCATAACATCATTATGTATCCTGATGCCAAACTTGTGCATCGGAAGCAACATAAGTTTATTCTCGAAATTACCAACTTACGCCATAATAAATCATCAAACTTCTTGATGCTAAATTTATTAAACCTATGGATTATTTTGAATGGGTTTCCAATATTGTTCCTATTCAAAAGAAGGTCACCATGGTCATTCATATTTGCATTGATTTCCACAATCTTAATCTTACTTATCCTAAAGATAACTTTCCTTTACCTTCAATAGATGTCATTGTTGATTCCATGGTTGGATATGAAATGTTATCTCTTATGGATGGATTTTTGGGATACAATCAAATTCATGTAGTTCTCGAGGACCAACATAAGACTACTTTCACCATGGAATGGGGCATCTATTATTATGTTAAAAAACCCTTTAGTCTAAAAAATGTTAGAGATACTTACAAGTGTGCTATGACTCATATCTTTCATGATCTCATCCATAAAATTATGGAATAATTTATGGATGATCTTATCATTAAATCCAAGCATCGCACAAATCATCTTTATAATCTTGCCATCATCTTTGATCATCTCATAAAAATATAAAGTTAGACTTAATATTTTAAAATGTGTCTTTGGAGTTACATCTAGCAAAATGTTAGGATTATTACTCTCTCTCAGTGGCATTGATGTTGATCTAGCCAAGATTAATGTTATTATCAACATGCCTATCCCTCATTCTATTCCTAACATTCGTACCTATTTAGGCAAGCTTAGGGTAATTAAATGATTTGTTCTTGAGATGGCTTATTGAATTCACTCTGTCAATTCCCTTCTGAAGAAAGGTATAGATTTGGAATGGATGGATCCATGCCAAAATGCATTTGAACACATGAAAGAGTTATTGATTCATCCACCTATGCTTCATCCTCCTTATAATGATTGACACTTGATTCTTTATACTTCTTCCACACTTATTTTAGTTGGATCAATGCTTGACCAATAAGATGATACAGGTAAGGAATATGCCATATATTACATTATTTGAGGCCTCATCAATTATGAAACACATTATACCAAAGTTAAGCATGATTGCCTCACCATCTATTTTTTATTTGAAAAGATTCGTCACTACATGCTTTACCGAACCACCTACACCATCATTCATTCTGACCCCCTTCATCACTTCTTCTCCAAATCATTTCTTCTAGGAGATAGAACTGGCAAGTGGATGGTTTTACTTATGTAATTTGATCTTCACATCATCACATAAAAATCTATCAAAGGGCAAGTCATAGCTGACCAACTTATCATGGCTCCCATTCCATCCACTTCTTCATGTCAAGATGACCTTCCCAATGACAATATTCTTTACATTGAAGGTCTTAATTAGGAAATTTCTCTTAAATATTATTTTCATAGCTTTACTATTGATCTTGAAGCCAATAAATCTAATGAACCTTCCACTCCCTCCAATACTACCAAACTAAAAGTAGTTATCAAGGAATTCCCTAAAATAAATATTGACTTGTATGAAGATACTTGGACCCTTCATTTTGATGGTGTTAAATGCATTCAAGGAGCTAGGGTAGGTTACATTCTCACTAGTCCTCTTTTTAAAATAATTCTTATATCTTTCTATTTTATATTTGATGTCACCAATAATATGGCTGAGTATGAAGCTCTTATCTTAGGTACGAAAGTTGCTCTTGATCTAGACATACAATATCTTCATTCCTTGGGTGATTCTCAACTCATTTATCATCAATTTAGTGGTGCATATCAATGTTAAAGTGAAAATATTATTGCTTATCATCAAATTACAACCACTCTTACTAAGGATTTTGCCTCTTTTACAATTGAACCTATTTCTAAAAACCAAAATTATATTCTTGATTCTCTTGCCTCTTCAACTTCTCTCTTTCATCCACATCAAGTTCTTTTTTATCCTTCTTTTATCATACAAATAATCAAAACCCTGTAATCTACTCACCCTCTAGATTCCCTTATCTTCAACATCAAGGCTATCACCATTAAATAATGCCCAAGGTATCAAGACATCATCCAGTTCTTAAAACATCAAACTTATCCTCCTAACTTGGATTCCTGTGAAAAAATGTATCTTCACAAACAAGATTTTAAGTATGTATTTAGACACAACGTCCTTTATTATCTCAATTCAAAAGGTACTTTACTCCATTTTGTCATGCAAGATGAGGTTCCTCCTCTACTTGAGCAAGCACATGGGGGCATTTATGGTGGTCACTATAGAGGACATGCTACAACCCATAAATGCCTACGTATGGGTTACTATTGGCCTAATCTAGAAAAGGATGTTATTGAATATGCTAAAAAGTGTAATATTTGTTAGCTTCATGATGACATCATTCATTTTTTCAGCCAAACTTGAAGTTATCAAATCTCCTTGGCCATTTCCACATGGGGATTTGATCTCATTAGCAAACTTTCTCATTTCCAAGATGGGCATGTCTTCATCATCACTGCCACTGAGTACTTTACCAAGTGGGTTGAAACCATGCCCCTTGTTAATGTTACTAGTCCTACTATATCTAAATTCAATCTCAACCAAATTGTTTACCACTTTGGTGTTCCTCACACCATCATGTCTGAAAATGGTGGTAATTTCAAAAATAAATATGTTAAACAAATTTGCACCAAATTCAAAATCAATCACAATTTTTCCCCTCCTTATCATCTACAATGTAATGGTCAAGCTAAGGCCACCAATAAAATTCTTGATAACATTATTCAAAAGACAATTCATGAAACCCATATATATTAGCATCTTCATCTTTATCCTACACTTTTGGCCTATCAAACTAGTATTCATACTACCATTGGGGCAACTCCATTCTCTCTAGTCTATGGTTCTAAGTTCTTCCTCTTCAAGTTGAGCTTACTTCTCTTCACATAAATCTTCAAGGCATCATTCTTGATGAAGAATTGTGTGAGGCTCACCTTCATTCCCTTGATGTGCTTGATGAGCATTATCTTTTCACTTTGTATCACAATCACCAATACAACACTCACATCACCAAATAACATAACAAACATGTTAAAAATTACATATTCAATATTGGTGATCTTGTCCTTAAATTATATTACACCTATGACAAAAAAGGTAAGTACACCCAAAAATGGTGGGGCCCTTACTTAGTTAAATATGTTCTTGGTCCAAGCACTTATTGCCTTCAAACTAATGAAGACCATGTTTTCAAAGATCCCACCAATGCTCAATTCCTTAATATATACTTTGCTTAATCATTTCCCTTGTTTTCATGCTTTCTCTATATATCTATCTAATATCTTTTTTCAGGTTACTTTAGCATGGGTCTCTCTCTATGTAGTAATTTCCTTCCTTTTCAAACCTTAGTTCTCCCTTTTGGTCTTTTGGTTTCTCAATGTACCATAGTCTTCATTTCCTTTCTTTTCAAACCTTTAGTCCTTCCTTTTGGTCTTTTGGTTTCTTGATGTACCATAGTCTTCATCACTTATCTTTTCATTTTTCCTTTTGCTTGACAATGCTATTTTGGCATCCTCTTGGACTTTTCTTTTATGATTTGCTTAGTAAGACCATGGATAAAACATGGCCCTCCTCATAAAATGACCATTCTTTTTATTTCCCATTTCTTCCTTTTCATTCTTTTGCTACTTGCCCATGTTGTTTTTGCATCCTTTGGGTCTTTCTTTGTGAGGTGCTTTATACAAAGGCTCCCTCACTTTTTGCTTATTGGCACCCCTTGGGTTTTCCTTTTGTGATTTTCTTGGTAAGACCATGGAAAAAACCTGGCCCTTCTCATAAAATTACATTTCTTTTCATGTTATTTGTGATCCTTATTATTTAAAAATTAGCTTTTACTTCTTTTCCTAGATGGAATCTATAAACAATCTATGTTAGTATGTTTTCTTTCACTTACCGCAGTCTTATGATGAGGAATCACACCTTTTCTATAATTGCATTCCTTTTTTCCCTTTGTCACATTTTTTATAATTTTAAGAAATTCAAATTTGTTACATGTGTCATTTTCCTCTTTATTTCCCCCTTTATTTCACCTCCACATTTGGATAAAACAAGGTTGAAGTCAAGATAGCACTTTTATTTCACCTAGATTTATGAGACTCTTAGAGCCCATACTATTTGATTTTCTCTCTCTTATCACCCTTGTCCTAAATTTTTCCAATAAAATTCATCTTTAGTACCCATGTTTGGTCTTCTAAATCTATATGGAGGAGGAATTTTTAAAAAAGGAAAAAAAGAAGTTAAAAGCCAATCATTTAAAAACAAAAGGCAATGATATCTAAAAGGCAACATACAAATCTTAAAATTCTAATCACTATAAACGATGTGATTACTAGCACATCTCATATCTCTAATCAAAGCTTAAACTCCACATTCAGCTTCATATAGATCTGAAGTCCTTTGGGGTGCAATAGGCTAGTAGATTGGAATAGGGGATTTCAAAAACATCTATAGTGCTACCTACTTTCTCATGTAAGTACCCAATCTTCACAGTACATTGATGGCTCTATAAGTGGTCCTTAAGAGTAGGGAACTTGTCATAGGGATTAGGTCCATTTTACTTTTCATGCATATAGCCTTCATGGGATGATCTATATACTCCATTTGTTGACCTAAAACTTGTGTAGCTAAGAGAAGTTCTTAAAAGTCCAAAAAATAAACAGTCCTTTTGTTTTGACAAACCAAATTTGAGTGTCTTGACTTCAATAAATATTTCCTCTACCTTGGTTTTTCTTTCATTCTCCCCTCCACCCCATTTCATTTTCCCCCTTGATAAACAAATTATGATTCCAACTCTATCTTCCCTCCTCTTTAAATTCATTTTTCTTCATTTCTTAAAAACATGCTAAAACTACTTTGTTTCATTTTTATCTATCTTTATATGTAAAATAACATGTTTGAGAAACTATGGATTATTTTCATCATGTTTTATATATTTACTAAAACTACTTTTCTTTTCTTCTCCCATTTATCTTTATTTTATTGTTTTACTATTGTAGACACCTGAGTTTGTACCCTTTTTTCTATTGTTGAATGAGATGTGGATTGTTACTGCTCACCCAACCATGTTGCTTTCCCTTTTATGCATCCCCTTTTTTCATTGATTATTGAGATGTGGATTGTTACTTCTCACTCATCAATGTTATTTTACCATTTTTCTTTTTGAATCCTCTTTTTACCATCTTTTTTGACATGTATCCTTTATTTGATTTGGTGAGTTTGCCTTTTTTCACTTGAGGTTTACTTGTTTGAGTTTTTCGGTCTTTAGTAGCCTTGGCTTTTTTATTACCCAATTTACTCTTATTTTACTTGGTCATTTGGTCTAACATAGCACTTGTCACCTAGCTTGCCAAATTCCCAAGTATGTCTCTTCCACATAGCACCAGTTACCTTGGCTTTTCTTATGTTTTTTGTTTTTACTCCTTAGTTTTGTATTTTTGGGTTTGTACAAAGTAGTCTTTGTGCCGTCCACAATTAAAAATAAAACACAACTGATAAACATCCTATAATAAAGGTAAGTCAAGGTATGTATCATTTATTTTTTAGTTATTTACTTTTTAGTTAGTTTCCTTTTTTTATCATTTACTTTCAATTATTTTATGATTTTTAAAATACTGTAATTTTTCTTTTAGCATCAGTGTTGTGTGTGTCCTTATGTTCTTTCTCAAAGTACCATCCCCTATTACACCTTAGTGACACATGATGAGCTTCATGTGGGTCATATGTATACACATAATATTTTCACACTTTTATCTATTATTGATGCATTATATCTTGAAAGAACCCATCGTGACTCAATCTCTCTAAGTGCATGCCTTAAGGGGTATATCGAGAAAGGGGTGGGTAGACCTTTGGTGCTTTTTAGGATTGTTGTCCCTTATTACCATATTATTTCCTATCCATTCAGCTCCTAAAACCTTTCCCCAAGCTATCTCTCTTTCCTTGCACATTCCTCTAGTATTTTCCTCTTTCTATCCTTCTTTCCCTTGCTTAGTACATGTTGACCATTTTTTGCATGACCAGTTTGTGTCTTCCCTTTGGCTATTTTCATTTCTGCCTTTCTTATTTCATGTGTTTTGGTCACTTGATTTGTTGTTTGTATTTTTCATTCTGCCTCTCTTAGTTCAGGCTCTTCTCCCTTGTTCTTTTCTTTCTCCCTTTGCCTTGTTTGCCTTAGCCTTTCTTGTTTTGTTTTCCCCCAAAGTGCCCTTCAAAAAAAGTTTTGAAGGGCCACTTCCCTTCTACGTGCCCTTCATAAAATTTTTAAGGGCCTTTCTTGCCTTTCCTTCCCCGCAATTTTCCCTTCGAACTTTTCCAAAGGGCACTTTTTATCCAAGTGACCCTTTGGAAAAGTTTTGAAGGGCACTTTTTCATCTAAGTGTCCCTTCGAAACTTGTATAAAGGGCACTTGACTTGTCCTTTCCCCCAAGTGTCCCTTCAAAATTTTTTGAAGAGCACTTTTTATCCAAGTGACCCTTCAAAAAAGTTTCAAAGGGAAATTTTTCATCTAAGTGTCCCTACATAACTTTTTTGAAGGGCACTTGACTTGTCCTTTCCTCCAAGTGACCCTTAAAAAAAGTTTTGAAGGGCACTTTTTCCCCAAGTGTCCCTTCAGATTTTTTCTAAAGGGCACTTTTGCCTGTTTTCTCTAAGGTTACCCTTTGGGATTTTTCCCAAAGGGCCCTTTGAGTTTGGAAATGCCCTTCAAAAAAGTTTCAAAGGGCCATTTCCTTTGGAAATGCCCTTCATAAAAGTTCTAAAGGGACATTTCTTTGGAATTTTTTGAAGGGACCTTGTGCCTTTACTTGGGTCTCCTTCAAAACTTTTCTGAAGGACACTTTCCCAAGTGTCTTTCAAGAAAATTTCTTGAAGGAAACTAGCCATTTCTTAGAAGCCAAAATTCCTTCAGACAAATTGTCCAAAGGAATTACTTTAGGAAAATTTCTTGAAACAATAAGCCTAACCCAAATGGATTCCCATAAAGTGCCACATAACATAAATTTTAATATGGCCAACTAACTATTGGGGTTCAAATTGGTGATGTGCCATAGGGCATCAAATTCAGGGTGGCCAATTAACTATTAGGGTTTAAATTAGTGACATGTTGTAAGACATAAAATTCAGGGTGGCTAACTAGCTATTGGGGTTTAAATTGGTAATGTGACGTAGGACATCAAATTTAGTTTAAGGAACTAGCCATTGGGGTGTAACTTGGTGACATGCTGTAGGACATCAAGTTCATACCCAAAGTCTTCAATCAGGAAGTGAAGTCATTGGGAAAACCCAAAAACTCTACAATGTAAATCAAGATTTATCAAAGGCTTGACTTATACATTTTATAAGTAAGGAGCCTTAAAGAACCTGAAAGAGCAAGCAAGGAGTAGAAGGCCTTAGAAAACTCAAAAGGGTCTTAAGAAAAGAAAAATTGGGTTTTCAAAAGAGATTTGATTATAAATTCTTATAAGTAGAAGAAAATAATAAACTTGAAAGAGCAAGGATAGTGCAAATCAGGTTTCCCAACATGCTTGACTTATAGGTTTTATAAGTAAAACCATTCAGTAAGCCCATATGGGTCTATAGTGCAAAATGCATAAGCTTTTAGGAATAATCTAAGGTTCACAGTAGTGATCCAAGCCATTTCTTATAGAGGGTCATCCCACCATTGGTTTTGTAGTGATCTTAGTCATTTCAAGAGGGAAAATCAAAGAGAAATACAAACTCTAATTGAATGAGAGAATAGTTAGAATTAGTTTCACCAAGATAGCAATAAAAAACCATTTTAGAGGCTTCTATTTTAACACCCAAGAGCTCTCTCTTCTCTCCTTATATTTCTATAAATAGGACCCTTGGGCTCTTGTTTTATCATCCATGGATAGTATAGTGAAGCCCTACTAGAATGTTTTGCCATTTTCTTGCCTTTGAGTAATGAAGCATGTATATTTTATTTCTAAGTTCTAAGTATTTTCTTTGGCATGCAAGAGACATAGAGTGACAACAAGTGGTGTTTTATCCTTATGTTCTCTATCCTTTATGTTTTTGAATAAAACTTTGATCCAACAGTCATGTAGAGTGCACTCTAGCTATATCATATTTTACACGTGTAACCCTTTTTTAGACTATAAAGGTTATCTTTCTAGTTATTTACCTTGTGTGATCTCATTCATTTTGTCTCTACATTGAAATACTTATGTTGGAATCTTCTAGAGATTTAGGTATAGCTATATTTTGTTGTATTGTACATAAGTATAGGGCATACCTGTGGATACTAATTTTTGGTGTATCACCATTTTAGACTAGGCTTTTCATTTATGCAAAATTTTGACTCTTTTCACCCACACAAATTGGTTCAATATTTTTATTTTACAAAAAAGGCTAATACAAGGAGCTATCCCTTTCAAACTAGAGGTTTATTTCTACTTATAGGCACACCCACAGGCCTAGAAATATCCCAACGTTACCCAAATCTGGATGAGGCCTGAACAAACCTCTTCTAGGGTGCAATATATGGAGAAAATAGTTTTGGCATGCCTAGTGGGACACAAATTATTGCTAAGTCAAGGTAAATTTTGGTTTTGACAGGATTAAAGTAGTATAAATACCCCTAACCCAACATTTGGTGACTCTAAAAGGGTGTGAATCCATGTTTCTAGACCAAGTTTTATACATTATCCTACATGGTCCTCACAAGGTCCTTAATATTTTCTAACCAAACCCCTTTAGCTAAAGCTCTTCCTAAAGAAAAACACCCTGAACCACTCCTAGCCCTATTAAATCCTTGTCAAAAGAAGAAGAGGTTGAAGAAGTTCAAGGAGAGGAAGAAGTTGAAGAAGAGGAAGAAATAGAGGATCAAAGGGGAAGAAGAGAAATGGGGGAAAGGGGAGATATAGATATATGTCAACCCTTCCCTACTTTTAATACCCAAAACCCAATATAACTTCCTGCATATAACCACACCCCTCAAAATGCTACCAAAAATCTTCCTAGTTTTAATGGGGAGGGTCCTATTACCCCATCTAAAAATATTAGAGACATCTCTAATTTCTGTAATTTTCATAATGTTACTAGGGCCAACATAACCATTAGGATACTTGTTATGTCTTTAAAATGTAAATCACTTGACTGGTATATAAATTTAGAGGAGGGTTGCATTATAAGTTGGGATGGATTTGGAGACCTATTAGTGAAAAGATTTGAAAATAAGAGTGATCATGCTTCCCTAATACATCAGCTGAATGTAATAAGAAGAGGTCCAAATGAATCCATAAGAGATTTCAATGATATATTTCAAAGAACATGGTATAGGTTTCCACCAATCATGAGACCTCCTCCTAGCTTTGTGTTCCTAACATACCTCAAAGTGATTGGTATTGATATTGTTGTTATGTTATAGTCAATGGGTGGATTCACTCTTCTAGATACATATGAGCTAGCAATTGAGGCTAAGAATAGCTTAATTTAGGCTAGAAGACTTCCTCCAAGAGTTTATACACCTTTGTTGTCCCATAATTCAGTTTAAGCTCCAAGCATGTCACAAGTTCCCAATGCCAATTTGAAGCTAAGAGCATTTCCCAAGAAGGTGGATAACATTGTGGACAAGGATGAAGAAATTAGATCATTGAGAGCTAAGCTAAAGCAAGCTCAATATTAGGCAAGTGTTCCTCCTAATACATAATACTATCCTCAACAAGGACATAGATCTCCATCCCAATACAATTATCAAGGGAGTGGACAAAATTAATAAGGTTATAGTAGGCAACTTAATGCATATAATCCAAATTCTACTCCACCCATAAAGGCTATTGTTCTAGTTCATACAAATCTAGTTCAAGGAGAAGATCATGTGGAACAATGGGGGTAACCTCAAGGTTAGTTTACACATGATGATGGAAGAACCAGTTATGCTTTGACTACACAAGAGGAAGCTACTCCTTACATGACAGTAGAAGAAGCATGTCCCAGCCAAAGGGATAGTCATGGAGAAGGTAGCAGCCCAAGTGTGGGAATGATGATTTTTTAAGTAAAAGATGATTTTGTGTTGACTCAAGGCATGTCAATTACAGCCAATACAAGGGCAAAGAAGAGAGCATTGGGAGAATGCTAGGATCCATGAATAGCTCCAAGTGATGCTTCTCTAAGGCCATAAAGTGCCAATCAAAGTACTGCACCTTTTATGAGCCATGTTCCTCAATAAAATTAGAATGTAAATGTGGCTACCAAGATTGTAACATAGTAGGCTATAGCTCCTTTGTTACCATCAAAAATGAAAGATAAAGTAAATAATCCATCTCTAAATATTGTGGACTCATTAAAGAGCACTAAGAAAAGCATATCTCTTTAGGAGGTTCTACATATACCTAGTCAAAAGGAACTTTTGCAAGAGTAGTTAGCAAGCATGCATATGGCTCCTCAATCTTCAAAACATCATAGTGTGTCTCTCAAAAACTCTCCAAATCATTTTTTGGAACCTTCTACTAAAGATTAAAATCCTCCACCCTTCTACCTAACACTCATTGTGGGAGATAAGTTGGTCCACAATTATATTGTGGATAGTGGAGCAAGCACTACTGTTATGCCTGAAGTAGTGGTTGATAAGTTGGGTTTGAACTATAAGCCACATAGTAAAGGCATGTTGTAGCTATATGGAACTCCAACTAAGATGGTAGGATTGGTCAAAGGTCTGAAAGTGTTTTTACATGGCTACCCAAGCTTCCCTATCATGCAAGATATTGTGGTGGTGGACCTTCCAACACACTTTGCTATATGCTTGTCTAGGGTCTTTATGGCCAAGACAAGAGGATACCTTTCTTCTGATTGGTCCTTTATAGCTTTCAAGACAAGGTATAGAACCAAGGTAACCATATGGACTCAGACCTTAGCAAGATTCCACAAAGCCATACTTAGAGACAATGACAAATCAAAATTATCTACTCAGCAAAGAGGAAGAAACGGTCCTAAATAGTGAAACATCTTCTCCTCTTGAAGTTATTTCTGACCTCTATCTTGAAAATTATATCACTGAAACACATGGCCTTGATCCTTACACTTTTATTAAGGAAATTGATTTGGGAGTTTACTACATGCATGAGGAGAACGTCTCAATTCTTTTACTCATCAATGAAGATCATGAGCTTGATGGTGTGTGGGAAATGTTATGTGATGGTTCAAGGAGAAAAGTAGGTGTAGGAGTTAGTGTCATGTTGGTTTAACCATCAAATAATCATTACTACTCTTCTTATAGGTTTCACTTCAGCTGCACTTGTAATGTGGCAAAATATGAAGGCTTAGTTCATGGTCTCCAATGGGTAAAGAAGAGAGGAATCAAGCTTTTGAAAGTCTATGGAGATAGTGAGTTGGTTATTCATCAATTAATAAGTCAAGATACAGCCAAGAACCCCTTGCTCAATTACTACAAGCATAGGGTATGGGATCTTCTTGAATATTTTGATGCATTCAACATCTAGCCCATACCAAGAGACTTAAACAAACACGCTGATAGATTTGATGTAATAGGAGCACGTTCTGACTTAGTTGATAATGTTGAACAAGATAAGGATCAATCCCATATCAATATAATTATGATACCTTTCATTCTAGATAATGAAGTGTCATGGCAAGTGTTTGAACTTGATGAACACATTTCACACTTCTTGCAAAATGAGGTAGGCTTCTCCTCAAGAAATAAAAAAAGTTACATGATCATTATGAAGATAAAATTATAAAACTGAAGACAAATAAAATACCCAAGGGGATGATTACCTTGGAGAGTGTCTTTAGTGAGGATGATCAAAAGAAAAACCAAAGAATATGCATGTCAACAAAAGAAGATAACTATGAGAGAGTTCTAATTTTTAAGGACAAACTTTTGAAGATTGGCAACGTTTGTTCTCAGTTGGAAAGGCAACCTTTTATTTCAATATGCAAAGAGTTTCATGAAATTTTTTCCTGGGAGTACAAGGACTTGAAAAGCTTTGATCCAAGTCTAGCTCATCACACCATTGAGTTGGAGCATTGAGCTAAACCAGTAAGACAAAATCAAAGGCCTATCAACTCTAAGGTAGAATAACTCATGAAAAAAGAGCTGACCAAATTGATTGAGTCTAGGATTATCTTTCCTATCAAGCACTCAACTTGGGTAGCCAACCTTATGTCAGTTTAAAATAATAATGGAGAAATCAGAATTTGTGTGGATTTTTGTGATCTAAACAAAGTGTCTCTCAAGGATCATTATCTACTCCCTTCCATGAAACAAATTCTACAAGTTGTTTTAGGTTCTCAACATTTCTCACTTCTTGATGGTTATATAGGTTATAATCAAATATTGGTAAATGAAGAAGATCATTTCAAGACAACCTTCACCACCAAGTGGAGGACCTTTGCCTAAAAGAATATGCCATTTGGTTAATCCAATGTTGGAGCTACATTTCAAAGGGCGATGGACATGGATTTCAAAGGTTTGATCAATAAGTTTTTTCTTATTTACCTTGATGATATAACCATTTTTTCAAAGGATGTTTCTGATCATATGTGACATCTAAGGCAAGTGTTTGAAAAGTGTATAGAATACAACATATCCCTCAATCTAAAGAAGTGCATCTTCATTGTCCATGTAGGTAAGATTTTGGGTCATGTTGTTTCAAAATAAGGCTTATCTTTTGACCCCAATAGGATTGAAGCTATTCTAGGCTTGTCTTTTCTTCAACACAAGAAAGGGATATAAAGTTTCTTAGGAAAAATAAACTTTTTAAGGAGGTTTATCCCAAACTTTGCAACTATGGTAAAGCCTATCACATCCATGCTAAAAAACAACCAAGTTTTTACTTAGACAAAGGAAGATAAAGGTAGCTTTGAGGCAATAAAAAAATAAATTGCAGCATCTCCCACTCTCTTAAATCCAAGTTTTGTTAAATATTTCATTCTCTATACTTTTTCTAACCTTTACACAATCTCGGCTGTGCTTATGCAAAAGAATGATGAAGATATTTAGCATCCAATTTCTTTATTCAGCCAAGGCTTAGAGGACTGTGAAATGAGATATCATTTCATTTAGAAGCAAGATTTAAACATCATTATAAGTTTGAAAAAGTTTAGTCATAGGGTTTCCAACAAAAATATCCATGTCATGGTCTCCCATCCTAGCACCAAGGAGTTTCTCCTAAGCAAGGATCTTAACGAGAAGAGAGTTGGATGAATCACAAAAGTGATGGAATATGACATTGACATCAAGGTAACTAGCTTGGTAAGAGGAAGAGGTTTATGTGAGCACTTAGCATCTGACTTTCAAGAGCTAAAAAAACAATCCTTGGTAAATCAAGTTCAAGATCAACGAGCTGATCAAATGCAAAATCAAAGTTAGACACAAGACATCATTGATTTTCTTCAAAATGGTGAGTGTCCCAATGGCTTGAACAAATCTCAAAGAAATTATTTTAGGTTGCAAGCTATTCATTATTGTCTTGTGCATGGCATTCTCTTTAAGAAGGATGTGAATAATGTGTTGCTAAGATGCATTAACAATGACCAATTTGATATGATATTAGAAAAGTTACATAATGGTGAAGATGGTGGTCACTTCTCTGCCACAACAATAGCTACAAAATTAATGGGAGATAGTTATTATTGGCCTAGTCTTTTTAAGGACTGTTATCATTGGGCTAAGGTTTATCCTTAATGTGTTTTATTTATTGACAAACAAAATCTTATTCCTCTTCCATTGAATTATATTCAAGTGGACCAGCCTTTCATGCAATGGGGCCTTGACTTCATTGGCATGATCAACCCTCCATCAAGTGTTGGACACAAATGGATATTGATTGTTACAAACTACTTCATAAGATGGGTAGAGGCTATTGCTTTGAAGGAAGCAAATGAAAATGCCATCTTGGAGTTCTATGATATCATTACAACAAGTTTTGGATCTCCTCATGTTATCATCTCAGATAATGCACTTGCTTTCATAAGAGCTAAAAATTTTGATTGGGTAGCAAAGACTAAAGTTTATTTTAGTACCTCATCCAACTACTACCCTCAAGGTAATGGATTAGCTGAGTCTAGAAATAAGAAACTCGTTAAGATCATCAAGAGGATGTTGGAAAATAATCAAAGAGCATGACATAACAAGTTGAAGATAGCCTTATGGGTAGATAGAATCACTCCCAAGAAGTCAATTGGTAATTTTCCCTTTGTACTTGTCTATGGGAGAGAAGGTAGGCTAACTATATCACAAAAGATCCTTGCCTTGGAACTTGCGTAACAACTAGAATTAATTCAAAACACTCCCATGGAGGTCATATTGATAGAATTAATGTAGCTACATGAGGCAATAGATGATGTACACAAAAATTTGGAACACCATCAAGTTCTCATGAAGAAATCCTTTGATAAAAGGGCAAGGGCAAGAGTGTTAAAAGAAGGTGACTTGGTCTTGAAATGGGATGAAGATAGAGCAAAAATAGGAAAACATACAAAGTTTGATACTTTTTGGAGTGGTCCTTACATCATCAGTAAGTGCAAGCAAAGAAAATCCTTTTAGCTATCCAAAATGGATGAAGAGTTTCCTATTTCGGTGAATGGAATCCATTTAAAGCCTTGCTTTTGACCCTTGCTGACCATGTCTTATATATACCTCATTTTGCTGTGTTTCCTTTGTTGTGTTTATTTTCCCTAAGTGCTTTAAAGCATAGTGTTTCCCTTTTATGTGTTTTCTTTCCTTTTTTTGGTTGTGTGTGTGTCTTTTTAGCTTGTGTGTTTGACCATGGCTTGTTTTTTCAATTCTAGTTTGCCTTGTGTGACTCCATGCCCAATAGAAGGATTTAGGTGATTGGTCTTATGACATAGTGGGCATGTCTCCCCTAGAAATCACAAGAATGTTGACCATTTTTTGCATGACCAGTTTGTGTTTTCCATTTGGCTCTTTTCATTTCTCCCTTGCTCATTTTATGTGTTTGATCACTTACTTTGTTGCTTGTTTTTTCCCTTCGGCCTCTCTTGGTTCAAGATATTCTCCCTTGTTCTTTATTTTTTCCCTTTGCCTTGTTTGATTTAACCTTTCTTATTTTATTTTTACCCGAAGTGTCCTTCAGAAAAAGTTTTGAAGGGCCACTTCCCTTCTAAGTGCCCTTCAGAAAAGTTTCAAGGGTATTTCTTGCCTTGCCTTCCCCCCAAGCATCCCTTCAGACTTTTTTGAAGGGTACTTTTTGTCCAAGTGACCCATCAAATAACTTCCTAAGGGCACTTTTTCATCTAAGTGTCCCTTCAAAACTTTTCCAAAGGCTACTTGACTTGTCCTTTCTCCCAAGTGTCCCTTCAAACTTTTTCGAAGGGCACTTTTTGTCAATGACCCTTCAAAAAAGTTCTGAAGGGCACTTTTTCATCTAAATGTCCCTTCAAAACTTTTTTGAAGGGTACTTGACTTGTCCTTTCCTCCAAGTGACCTTTTAGAAAAGTTTTGAAGGGAACTTTTTCCCCAAGTGTCCCTTCAGATTTTTTTTGAACGGCACTTTTGACTATTTTCTCCAAGGTTACCCTTCAAGATTTTTCTCAAAGGGCCCTTTTTCTTTGGAAATGTCCTTAAAAAATCTCCAAAGGGATATTTCCAAAGGAAATGCCCCTTCAAATAAAATTTTTGAAGGGCACTTTTTCCCCAAGTGTCCCTTCAGATTTTTTTTTAAGGGCACTTTTGCCCATTTCTCTAAGGTTACCCTTCAAGATTTTTCTTTAAGGGCCCTCTGCCTTTGGAAATGCCCTTCGAAAAAGTTCCAAAGGGATATTTCCTTTGGAAATTCCCTTTGAAAAAGTTTCAAAGGGCTATTGGTTTTTGTCAAAGTCTTGACTTATAAATTTTATAAGAAGCCTTAAAGAACCAAAAGGAGCAAGCAAGGAGTAGAAGGACTCAAAAAACCCAAAAGGGTCTTAAGAAAAGTAAAATTGGGTTTTCAAAAGAGATTTTATTATAAAATCTTATAAGTAGAAGAAATTAAAAAACTCAAAAGATTAAGGATAGTGCAAATCAGGTTTCCCAACATGCTTGACTGATAGGTTTTATAAGTAAAACCATTCAAAAAACTTGAATGGGTCTGTAATGCAAAACATAGAAGCTTTCAGGAAGAATCTAAGGTTTTTAGTAGCGATCTGAGCCATTTCTTATGGAGGGGCATCTAACCATTGGTTTTATAGTGATCCTAGTCATTTCAAGAGGGAAAATCAAAGAGAAAGACAAACTCCAACTGAATGAGAAAATAGCTAGAATCAATTTCACTAAGATGGTGATGGAAAACCATTTCGGAGCCTTCTATTTTGGCACCTAATATCTCTCTTCTCTCCCTCTTTTACTATAAATAAGACCCTTGGTCTCTTTTTTTATCATCCACAAATAGTATGATGAAGCCCTGCTGGAATGTTTTGCCATTTTTTTGCCTTTGAGCAAAGAAGCATAAGTCTATTTTATTTCTAAGTTCTACACATTTTTTTGGGCATGTAAGAGACATAGAGTGACATCAAGTGATGTTTTATCCTTCTATTCTTTGTCCTTCATGCTTTTGAGAAAAGAGTTGATCCAACAAGTCATGTAGATTGCACTCTAGCTGTATGAGATTTTGCACATGTGTAACCCTTTTTTGGACTATACATGTTGTCTTTCTAGTTATTTACCTTGTGTGGTCTCATTCATTTTTTCTCTTCATTGAAATAATTATGTTTTAATCTTCTAGAACTTGAGGTATAGACTATATTTTGTTGTATTGTGCATAAGTATAGGGCATACATGTGGATACTAATTCTTAGTGTATCACCATTTTAGACTAGGCTTTTCATTTATGCAAACTTATGACTCTTTTCACTCATACAAACTAGTTTAGTAATTTTATTACACAAAAAAAGGCTAATCCATGAAGCTGGCCCTTTACACCTAGAGGTTCATTTCCACTTATAGGCACACCCACATGCCTGAAAATGTCCCAACTTTGCCCAAATATAGAGGAGGCCTAAACAACCTTCTTATAGGGTGAAATATTTGGATACAATAGTACCCTTTTTACCTTCTTAATAATCTAGGTCGACCTAGTTGACCTAGCACAGACTGGGGTCACTTTAGCTCTTTAGGCCTAATTTCTATCTGGCCGACCTAGCACAAATTTTATGAATTAGCTTGATAAAGTGCTAGGTCAACCTAGTCAACCTAGCTATCCGACATGTCCAAGTGATTTTTGGTTCAGATACTCCTATATATATAAGTTCATTTTAATCATTTCCATATCAAGGCAATCAGGAGTTATTATTCACTCGCACTTCTTCACAATATGCTCTTACACCATTCTACTTGAGGAGTCTTAGCTTAGGTTTCTTATTTGGAGAATTTTATTCTTGTGGATAGGTCTTGGATTCTTTAGCCTAAAAAGTTATCATTATGAACCATAACAACCTCTTATGAAGCCCTATTGGCTAAGGGAGAGATTGATTCATGATGGGTTCACATTTAAGTAAGTATATTCTAACTCTATTCACTTCTATTTTAGTATATAAAAGTAGCATAAGTGTTGGCTTGAATAATATTACTCATATTTCATGTATTAGGGTGTTACTCATACTTAATTTATTTTAAGTTCCCTATACAATTATTTGATTACTTTGCATCTAACCCCTTACTTTTTGCCACAAGCTTTGGTGAGCACTAGATTAGTTTACATTTTTTATTATTAGATTAGTTTACTTTCTTATTTATTATCATAAGTGAATATAGAAACCATAGGACTCTTTTAGGGTTGTTATGCAATTGTGTTAGACTATAGGATTTGAAACCCTTCCTAGCATGATGTGTTGTGATAGATAATAAAAATGATCCCCTAATCAAGTCTAGTGGATCCTCATATTGGACATGCTCCTGCTTAACAAGTGTACGCCCCAATTGAAAGTGTAGGTATGATCTATCTTATCTGATCCAAGATTGATTCATGTACACCATGTAATTTTGATTGCATACAAGTTCTCAAAGGAGGTAGGGGATTTAATCACTCTCCTTAGCAGAGTTAAGGGTCTACCCACATCAAATATTTTCTAGGAATGGATGTATTATTATATTTGGATCATCAAGAGGGGAAAACAAATCAGTGATGCCATATGTCACAAACTCTCTGAGGTGACCTCTTATCTAAACTTCTTCATGACTTCCTATTTGGTATACGTTGTAGATAGCATGAAATCCTTTCCAAGTTTAAATAATGTTGGTGGTAGAAAGAAGGTTCCTATGTATGAATACTATCCATAATTGACTCTAAAGGAGAGCATAAAACATTACATAAGGGTTAATTATTCCTTCTTTTATAGGTTCATTTTTATTTTTGACAAATACCTAGAGAAGAAGATAGATTTAGATGTAGCATCGACACAAGTTAACAAGGTTGGTGTATATTCTTGTAATTCCCAACCTACACCTACATCAGGGTAGGAGGATTCGATGAACAACCCTACATGTTACCCAAGTATCCAAGTGACAAGTTTATTCTAATGGAGATATGTCAGCAAATGATGAATGTACACAAGAAACAATCAGACATCCACAAACTAGGGTGAAATTATAGTGGATCACTCTTAAGAAATTCAAGAGTAGGAAAGACTTTGACTATAGGAAGATGAAATAAAAGCTTAAAGGGAACTACACTCATATGTACATAATATAAGACATTTGGGTAGAGTGTAGAATAGAGGAAGATGTGAGAAATTCATATTATAGTCATCTCACTGTAGATCAAATTGTAAATTTAAAGCTAGCTAATATTCCAAAAGAATTGATACATGATGGGAATACATTGGATCCATTATATGAGAGTATTCAGGTTTATTCAACTCCTCTTCTCCTAATTCAATGGTTGATAAATGAATCCACTTCCATTAGAGATAGGTTTCAACCTATTATTGTAAAAACCAATGCTTGGCTAGAAGGAAAGGGTATAATGTTGAATCCATTTAAAACTAGATTTGAGGAAGAGTATGATGAAGACACTGCTAGAAAGTGGGGAGAACTAAGGACAAATAATAAGGAAGATGTCTCCACCTCTACAAAGAAGGTGAAGTTTATTTTTAAGAGCAAAGGCAAGGACACTGACATAGGCGAGAAAAATGTTCAAGCAAAGATAGAATAAAATCTTACTGTAAGTGAAGCATCATCATATTTGGTGACTTCTCAAGTAGAAACTTCTCAAGAAGCATCTTCTAATATTACCCCTATCATTCCTATTACTTCAATTGCTCCTATAGTACCTATAAAAATAATTGTCTCATCCCCTTTTTCAACCACTAGTGCTACACTTGTCTAAGTTCCTTCTCAGAGCACTTTGGATCAAGTTTTTGACTCCCTTTCCAATTAACCTACTCCTTTAAAGTCACTATAATCACCCACTAATTTGTATTTTACCCAAAAATGCAAGGATAAGTTCATGTCTTCCTCATCTTCTAAATTGGTAACTCAAGTCCCATCCACTCCTATATAAAATGTTCCAAGGGGAACCAAATTTTTTTCCACACTAACCCAAACTCCACCTATCATAACCACCACTCCATCGATATCCATTCCATTACCAGATACCTCCATTACACCTTACATTCCACTCACCTCACAAACTATAGATCTTCCCCTAACATCACAAGCCTTGACATATTTCACAAAATAAGATTCATCAACCTTTCCTTCTTAGTTAATGTCCCAAACACCCAAGAGGAAGAAGCAAGCTGTCTCATCGAATGATTTTGATTTCAGTCAACTTGTGCCAGTAAAGCCAAAGATAGCAAGAAGGCTAAAATAATATCAAGAATGGTTTTTTATTCTAGTCATAAGTATGCTAAGGTTATAGTGCCTCTAGAATGGAAAAACATTGAACATATCCAAGCATCTGACTATGCAATTGGGCAGATAGATCTTGGTAAACAAATACATGAAAGTACAAAGGAAGACCTGTATGTAATGATAGCATATTTAATTGAAAGATATGACAAGGATAAGATAATCAAGGATTAGCTCAAAGTATAGGTAGAACAACTGACCTTATTTATAATAAATATCACTCAATATTTTGAACCATTAGATCCCATTAGGAATGAGGCCATCAAAAAATTAGTTCAATAGGTAGAAAAGATTGGGTCACAAGGTCGAGTAATCAGTGCTTGGATAGAGAGAATGTTAACATAAGGTGCTCAACAGTTACAATATGCCATTAAACTTTTGAATAACTTGAGTAAAGTGAGAATTTAAATGAAGTAAACACTTGATACACTCACTTAAAACTTACAATTAACAAATAAATATATTCATACATAGATTCAATTACACCAGTTTAAGCTGGAACTTTTAGTTGAGTAAAAAATCATTTCAAGCAAGAAAAATTTTATAGAATATGGAGAGGCCATGAAAAATAATAAATAATTATTGAAAATTATAATTAAGGATATTGAAAAATCTTAGGACATATTCAATAATAAGGTATTATATCTTACATAAATGATTAGATAACTTCCTTACCAGGTGATAGATGACTCTCAAAAGATCCTCCCCATGGAAATAGTTATTCAAGAGTTAACTTCTCTAGTTTGTAAAAAAATTGAAATATGAACATTCATGTTGGATTCCATCGACAAGTTTTTTTAATTACAAGTAATAAAGGATAAATTGCAGAGAATCTTGGATAAAAGCAAAGGCATGCCAGTCAACCTAGCAGACTCCATCACAAGGGTCCTTCTCATTTCCAGAAATACATCAGAGTCAAACAACAATGAATTTCAAGCCACAAAAATTATACTTGGAGAAGAACAAAAAGGAATAAATTCCTATGTCTAAGGACACTTATTTTATTTCCATAGTTTTCCATATGTAGTTTTGTTTGGTGTAATTTGCACGTAGGAAAAGTACAGAGTCCTAAGTAAAATTGGACTCTATCAAGAATAAGTCAAAGTAGTTATGGTTTCCCTATTTTTGTTCATATCTCCTCTCTATAAATAAGAGGATGCTATTTTGTAAAAAGGATCACCAGGGATATAGAAGAGAAACATTGTTGATTTGAAAAGCAATTTTTGAAACTTTGTGTCCAAATTGTAAATCTTGAATTCCATCAATATAATAAAATCAAGTGATATTTCAATATTTGTGTTGGAATAAACTTGTGGTGTATTGTAAATGTTCTTATGTATTTTAAATTTCATTTTATTATATTTTTAATTGGATTGTGGTGTGAATTTTTATAAATCAGAAGGTACCAAGAAGCTGATTTTGAAGTCTTTTGAGCAACAATATCATTACTGGGTTTGGGTTTCTTGGATGTGACTTCTTATGGAGAATTTGGGCTGTAATTTATTTTCCTTGGTTACATAAAATTCATTCAAAATAAATTGAATACTTTGGGCTACACTTTGTTCTATCCATTCACGTTACATTACTAGTATTATTCTAGTCATTCTTACATCTAATTAATCTGAATATCAGTTATTATTACTCCATCAAGTAATTTTATGTTTTCATAATACATTATAAGGAATGTAAGGACTCATATTATAAGTTTACAATTGAATATAAATTCTTAAAAAAGATAATTAGATGATATGATAACACCCACTTTGATAAAATTAGTGTAAATAAGTGTAAATAATTACTTGTTTTAGTTAGCAATAAGAAGGGAGCCTCCCCTTGTGGAAAGATTTTATCTCATCACACTATGGTTGAAATTACCATTCTATTACCATTTTTTCAGTGAAAAAATAATCACCCAACGGTTTTTGGTGACTCCACTAGGGAATAAACATGCAACTGAGAGCTACACTCATTCAATTGAAATAAGACCAGCGCCTTATTACTTATTATTTTATTGTTGTTAATCTCTTTCCTTTTTTGGATACAATCACAATTAGGTGGAATAAATTTACACCCATAGTATAAGGGTAGCAAGACACATTGATCCTATATTTAATTTATTACAAGAGCATAACTTTAATCTTTTTCCAGCATGTACATGGTCACCTCTTCAATGCACAAGAATATTTCCTCCTACCAATACAAAATATCCTATACCAGGGGAATCTTTAACCATTCATAGGGTCTTACCTATTTTGGCTTTACAAAGATTTTTTATTCCTCTGTATAATCCACATAGAATGGTTGCTCAAGGTCCATGGGGAACTAATTTTGGTCTGTTGAACTTAACACCACCATCTCATGAACTACCTCATGGTTTATGGAAAAATTTCCCCAAGTTCTATGGTGATGGAAAGCAACATCTAGATGAACATATTACCATATTCTACATTACATGTGGATTTCTTAGAGTGGAACACAAAGATGTTTCTATAAGATTGTTTGTATAAGTGCTCCAAGGTGTTACTATTGATTTCTTTTACCATCTTGCAACTAGAACTATCACAAGTTGGGCAACACTTAAAGTTAAGTTTGAGGCAAGGTTCAAGCTAGCAGAATATGTTCATTCCTTGTTAGATCAAATTTCACAAATGAAGAAAGAAACACATGAGCCCATGCATGGTTTCATGGTAAAGTTCAATAAGTTAAGGAATAAGATCTTGACATTTGCTCAACCTATGCCTGAGAAATTGAAATGCTTATTCATCAATTATTAGTTGTTGAAGGTTAGTTTTCTTTTATGAAGAGTAGCCCTAGCTAATCTTGATGATGATCAAATATTGGCCACTAAAGTATAATATGATTTAATCCAGGTGGGAAAAGTGAGAAACAATTCAATCAAGCCTAGAGGGCAGCCCTCTACAACTTCACCTTCTAATAACACCACAAATTCTTGACGTAGAAGCTGGAAAATGAATTGCTAGTACTCAAAAAGAAAATGTCCCAAGGTATGTCATCTTCTTCAAACAAGGATAATCCAAGAATAATATACCTAAATGCTTATAATTATTCCAACAATACTATGATGAATCAAAATTTGAATAAGTTTCCTTCACCACAAACAAGGCTTGCATTGGAGGCACCATTGGATAATGCAGTAGTCAACTAGTTGGAACTTGAAAATGATGATGTTCTAGAGATAGAATATGTTCCAAAAGATGATTGTAATCCCTTCATAGGAGATGAAGAAGGAGAATTTGGTGACTCTTATATCAATTTTTTGAACTTTGAAGAAGAATTTGAACAAGAGGAAGATACACATGGTGAGTGTTATGTCATCTTCACCCATTATCAAAATCAGCTAAATCAATAACAGAAGGTTCATAAATCTAATTCCAAGGATGAACCACTTAAGGAGGTTATGATTTCTAAAAGGGGAACTCCTTTGCTAGTTTAACTAAAGGATACAGTGGGGGATAAACAAGTAGGTACTCCTTGTTATTCTATTTCTTCTCCTTTTATGTTTAGACCCAGTGACCAAAACCCAAAACCTAAAAATAAAAATACTTCATCTTCCTCAGCTACCATGTATCCATCCTTTGATATCATAGACCATGAGAAGAAGATAAAAATTCAAATGTCTGAGTTTGAATACCTCTAATCTAACCCTGATTAATTTGAGAGATTGGCTAAGTTTGCAACAAGCAAGGGGACCAATTTTGATTAGGTCTCACCCAAGAGTGCACCTATTGACCCTAAACCAAATTCTAAACAAAATATCTTGGTTGTAACTCCTTCATTTGACTTCAAAAAATAGAGCCTTTCTATATTTCCTTATTTGTCAATGGTTACTAGCTCAGTAATTACATCATTGATTCGAGTGCTTCTAATAATGTGATGCTACCCAAAGTAGATATTATCTTGGTTTTAACTTTTACAAAGATATTAGGCCATTTTTTTTACATGGAAAATAAGTAAGTACCCCTCATAGGACAAATAAAAGATACATAATTTGCATTTACTTCTTTTTTAGAGAAAAAGATAAAGATGATAGTTCTTATGGATAATGTTCCAGCCTCATATAGAGTTTTATTAGGATGTAAATCTTGTACAGATGTTGGTGGTGAAATCAACATGGATTAGTCTAAGGCTAGAATACCTATCAAAGGTGTTATTTAGAAACTTCATCCAGAGAAGCAAGCATAGTATACAATGACAAAGATGGAGGGTCCAAAAGCTCAAATTCTCTTTGAAACCTCTAGAATGGGTACTTATTTCTTGACCAAGATGAAGATCCAATATCATCAAATGATATTTCAGATGAAGGTAAGGAAATTGATAAACCACCCTCTTCAAATGAAGAGATTTTATATTTTGAGACTATCAAAGTAGAAAGTTCAAATGGTGTTTGGACTTTAGAATTTGATAGCAGTTACTCTTAAATTGGATCTAGAGCTGGAATAGTCCTCGTATCTCCAAAAGGAAATATCTTCCCTTTTTCTTTCAATTTATAGTTTGATAACACTAATAATACTATTGAATATAAAGCCTTGTTGTTAGGGATGGATGTTACACAAAAGAAAGGAATTAAAAATCTCCATGCTCAAGGTTATGTCGAGTTAGTCATTTATCAAGTCAAGAATTTGTATCAAACAAAGAATGAAAGGCTAAGGCATTATCATAATCATGTTTCGGATTGTATAGAATATTTTGATGCTTTTAATATATCAGTAGTTCCAAGATAATATAATGATAGGGTAGATTCATTATCTATTTCAACCACTCTCCTAATTCCTCACAAGGATTTTCAAGGAAACAAGTATACCATTGAGTTGCTCTTCCAACCCAGTGTTCTTGATAATTTCCATCATTGGAAATTTTTCAACAATGATGAGAAAGTCATCACCTTATTAGAGAAGGCAAAAAAAAAATAGTGAGTTATACTTTGAGGGGAGTGACTCTACTCCTCAAGAATTAATCTCTGAGGTTAATGAGGAAACTGGTGAAGAGATTTTGTAGTTAAAAAGGAATAGGATTCCCAAAGGATTGGTTTCTCTAGAGATGCTTTTTGATAAACATGATCAATTTATCAAATGTCAATAGTCTGAATAAGACTCAACAATAGAAATTGAGCAAGTCAATATAGGAACAGAGGATGACCCCAAAATGATAAATATTGGAAAAAGTTGCTTGATAGAGTAAAGAGAGAAGTTGGTGACACTTCTATGATGGTACATTGATGTATTAGCATATTCATATGCTAATTTGAAATATTTTTGACCCAAAGAAGTGCAGTATGATATTCCTCTCAAACCTAGGACTTAGCCTCACAAGCAAAAATAATGATAGTATAATTCTAAAATCTCATGTACCATCCTTATCAAGATCTAAAAGATATTCAATGCTAAGATCATAGTTCCTATACATAACTCAACATGGATAGCTAACATTTTTATTATAAGAAAAAAGAATGGAGAAATCCATACTTGTGCTGACTTTTATATTCTAAACCAATCATCACTAAAGGATAATTACCCATTGTCGATAATGGATCAAGTACTACAAATAGTAATAGGTTCAGAGATGTTGTCAATGCAGATGGCTTCTCAAGATATAATCAAGTGGAGGTGCATGATTAATATCAATACAATATGGCCTTCACTACTCTATGGGGCACCTTTGTATATCATAGAATGCCTTTTGGGTTGATTAATGTTGGTGCTAGCTTTTAGAGGAATATGGACCTAGCTTTCTAAGATATTGTTGGTAAGTTCATTATGGTCTACCTTGATGATTTAATAATTTTCTCAAAGAAGTGTCAAGAACATTATGATCATTTGTAAGTACTTCAAAGGTGTTGTCAACATGGGATATCTCTTAATCCCAAGAAATCCATTTTTGGGGTTACTGAAGGTAAGCTTCTTGGACACATTATGTCCAAGGAGGGAATAAAGATTGATCCTAAATGGGTCAAGTCGATTCAAAATATTACTCTACCCTCAAGTAAGAAAGGAGTGCATTCCTTCTTTGGGAAGGTTGATTTCTTATGAATATTTGTACCTAATTTTAATGAGAAAACATATTATATTGCTAATATGATGAAAGAGAAATCAATTTTCTGTCAAAATGGATAAGGGAGAGTTGCCTTTCATGAAATCAAGGAGTCAATTGCTCTTGCTCTGATCTTAATCTACCCTAACTATACCAAAGACTTCATCATGTATAGTTATGCTTCTGAGTATACTCTATCCACCATCTTGGTACAGTTGAATGAAGAGGGGATTGAATATCTTATAGCTTTTAGGAGCTATCCTCTAAAGCCTTATGACCTCAAGTACTCACCTAAGGAGAAACATGCTTATGATGTGGTGAAATTGGTTAAGCATTTCAGGTATTACATCTTCAATTCACACACCATTACACTAGTACCATATTTTATAGTTAAGTTCATTCTGATTCAGCAAGAATTTAGAAGTAAAAGGGGTAATTGGATTTCTAAGATCCAAGAGTATGATATAGAAATCAAACCTATAAAGATAGTACATAGAAAAGGCTTCTATCAACTCATTAAAAAAAATAAACCAAAAGAGGTGTCCAGAGATAAGGGAGATGTAGAAGAAGAGCTACCCATGATCTTATTCATAAGCATAACAAATGACTGGTACTCCAAGATTTCTAATTTACTCACATATGGAGAATGTCTAGAGAATTTTTCATACAAAGAGAAGACGATGATCAAGCTTAAAGCTATGAACTTTGTTCTTTGGGACAATGGTTTGTACAAGAAAATCATTGATGGAATTTTTCTATGGTGTGTAGACAAAGCATAATAAGACAAGTTGTTAGAATCCTTTCACAACTTGGCATGTGGAGGACATTTTTCATCTCTAGTCATAGCTCACAAAATTTTATAGGCAAGGTACTATTAGCCAACACTTTCTTAGGATGCATATGCATGGGTGCATAAATATCAAAAGTTCTAGTAATTTATGGGGAAACCCAAGTTATCAACCCTACCCCTTAAGCCAATAGTTATTGAAGAACCTTTATAGAAATGGGGTATTGACTTCATTAGCATGGTGAACCCATTATCAAGTGCAAGTCATAGTTACATTCTCACAGCTACTGATTACTTCACCAAGTGGGTGGAGGCCATTCCAGCCAAACATGTTACTTCAGAGGTTATTTTTGGCTTTCTCAAGGAAAATATCATCATAAGGTTTGAACTACCTAAAAATATAGTAACCAATAATGCTAATTGTTTCTCATCCTAGGAGATAACTAAGTTCTATTTTGAATATGGATGATTCTATCTCATACCTCAAATTATTTCCCTCAAGAAAATGGTCAGTCTGAATCAAGTAATAAGAACTTGGTCACTATTATCAAGAAGTTGGTAGAGTAAAATCAAAGATCCTGACACAAGGCATTGTATGATGCATTATGGGATGATCACATTACTCCCAAGTGAGTGATTGGTATGTCTCCTTTTAAAATTTTGTATGGGTTGAATGTAAAAATACGCATCATATTAGAGTTTTTTGCTCTCAAATTGGCTAAGGCAATTGAGGATGAAATGTTTGAAAGTTCCATAGACAAGCGTATTATGTTCATTACTGAATTACAAGAGCAATGTACAAAGGTGGTAGATTGCATTATTGAATATCAAAGCCAAGTCAAGAATTTTTTTGACAAGAAATCCAAGCCACAAGATTACCAAGTTGGGGATCTAGTTCTTTTGTGGGACAAGATAATAGATCCAAAAGGAATGGAAAAAAAATTGATTCCTTATGGAGGGGTCCTTTTCTCATCCATCAAATTTGTGGATAACATAGTTTTAGTTTAGCATATCAAGATGTATCACCATTACTACAACCCTACATCAGACAGCATTTGAAGCTTTTCACTCAGTGAAGTGTTAAACACGAGATATACTAAGAGGGGGGTGAATCATTATATCATATATCTTATAAAACTTTCCCTTAACCAAATTCCACTTAATAAAACATTCAAGATATGCAATAAAACTCAAACAATAAACACCACACAAGATAGACAGAGACACTAGATATAACGTGGAAACCTAATGTGGGAAAAACCACAGAGAACAAACTCAAGTATATGAATGAGCACCAACCCAAACATTATTTGCAAGTACTAACTTGCAGGAGCACCAACCCCTTTGCTGAGCACCAACCCCTTTGTGTATACCACACACCTATCTCTCAATGTTGTTATCTCAAGAAATGATAGTTCAATACAACATCTCTTTCCTCTCTCTCACCTTTGCTCTTCTAAGCTAGATATAACAAATACAAATCATATTCATCTCTCACAATTGCTCTTCTAAGCTAGATATTACGATATCAAATCAACCTCTATCTCCTTATTACAAATGGCTTCTCAAGCCTTTATTTATAGCTTTCCAAATGACCTTTGGCCTTCCCCCTTTGTGACCCTTCAATCCTCATGGAAAATGGTGCCAAAATTGTATGACCCTTCATATTCTTGCCTTTGAAAAGTCATGTGGTGACCCTTCATGACCAAAAATGTCCTTCCCACTTTTGTCCTTATCTTGGTGACTTTCATATTCCTCAAAGTGTCCTTTCATGAGAAATTGTGCCCTTACTCTTTTGTCTTCACTTGGTGACTCTTGGAATTCCCCAAGATGACTCTTCATGGGAAAATGTGTCCCATCCTTATTTTTTCTTTACCCCATGGCTCTTTGACTTCTCCATGGGCCCTTCTTTTGTCTCATATGCAACCAAAAATATATTTGTTAATATTAAATACATATTAACTCACATTAGCCAAGATATATCAATTACAAATAACATTAAATGCAATGGGGCCTTTATCACCAATAATGCTAGACCTTTGACATTAATGATAATATTTCCAATAATTTCCCCCTTTGTCATTTATAACTACCTCAATCCTAAAACTACCACATCTTGTCACCTGCACATACTGTCATCTAAAAACATACAGTAACTCCCCCTTACTGTAGCAACCTATACCTGTTTCTTGTACTTGTTTTTGCACCTGTACCTGTACCTGTACCTATTATTCTCCCCCTTTTACATCAATGGCAAAGGGCCTACCTGGAGCTAGCACTTATCTCCTCCTCAACTGATGTTGAACATCAATGGCAAGAATTAATAGAAATTACTCCCAACTCCTCTCACATATCTTTGAATGTCTCCTTTGATCATGCCTTTGAGAAGATATCGTAGAATACATATACATTATTCCCTATCCTTTGAGCATCTGCAATCAACTCATTTGAATCTTTTCTTCTAATCTCACAACCTTCAACATGAAACTTTAATGTGTATCCTTGATCACATATTTGACTAAAACTTAATAGATTATGCTTAAGACCTTTTACATACAAAACATTTTTAGTCTTAGTTCTACCATAATCCAAACTTAAAGTACCTTTTCTGGCTATCATGGTAGTGGTTTTATCTCCAAATCTCACTATGCCACCATTGATCTTATTTAGAGATATGAACTTAATTTTATCTCTTGTCATATGCCTCGAACATCTGTTATCAATTAACCATGGCTGATCTTTACTTCTTACATGCAGAGCTGTCTGAACCATCATAGAATCTTCAAGTTGTTTCTTCTACCATGAACATGTCTGAACCTTCTTCTTGATGAATGGAGATTTGAAACTTTGATCCTTCTTGACTGACTCGAACACACTTCTACTATATCGAGCTATGTGTCCAAAGTTGTTGCACTTGTACCATACTATGGTCTCTTCATCAAAGCTTGATAGAGGAGAAAAAGAGTTGTGGCTTCTGCTTGACTCTACTTGACTTTCCTTCTCCTTATTTCTAAAATTTTTATCTCTTTTTATACATTCTATTTTTTTGTGACCATATCCATTACAATAAAAACAATAGCCATAAAAATAAGACCTATCTGTATATCTCTGACCTGATTGTCTTTTGTAGCTTTGTTCTCTCTGTCCTTTGTTTGGAATGTCCTCTATATTCTTCACTTCTCTCCTTTTTGTTTCCTCTTTTGTAAGAGCTTTAGCATAGCTCTTTATCTTTTCAAAACTAATGCCTTTCTTATCTGAATTTGCTTTTTGACTTTCCAATATCTTATTCAGCATGTTAGTGCTATCCTCAAATTTTGAATCACTAACTACTTTATCATTGACTACTTTCTTAATATCTTCTTTTAAAGAGGCAATTTCAATAACATACCTTTGACATTCTTTTCTTGCTATTTCCAACTGTGCTGTGAGATCTTCTTCATTCTTATTGGCTTCTTCAAAGTGTGCTTGTAGATCTTCAATCATTTCATTTGCTTCCTGTTCATTATTCTCGATTTGGTGCTTTAATCTTCGATTCTTCTTCTCAACAGATTTTAACTCTTCTAGGGAACAAATGAGTTATCCTTCCATATTCACTTTAGCTTCCTCCTCTTCTTATTCTTGATCATCTTCATGTATGGCCATGAATAGAATCTCTTCTTCTTCTGAATCGTTGACTCCACTATATTCGACTGAGTTAGGATCCTTAGAATACAGGCTCTTCTTCTCGAATCCCTTCTTAGATTTGCCTTTGAAATTCTTTTTGTATGTAGGCTTTTCTTCTTCATCATCATTACCCTTATTTGGGCATCTAGCTGAAAAATGTCCAATCTTTCCACAATTAAAACATTTAAAAGGTAATTTTCCTTGATATTTACCTATTCCTATTTTTGGCTTGTGAATGAAAAGTGCTCCATTATCATCTTCATCATCACTGGAACTATCACTTGATTCTTGAATCTTAACTTTCTTTTTCTTTGATGTCTTGAAATCTGCTTTTCTCTTTGAGGGTTTATCTTGTTTTGTCCACATCTCATATGCCGTGAGTATACCATGAAGCTCATCCATCTTTAGCTTGGCTAAATTCTTCATCTCCTCAATTGCCAAAACCTTTGCATCATATCTCATTGGTAGAGATCTCAAAACCTTTTGTACCACCATTGACTCTTCCAATGTTTCTCCAAGACCTTGAATCTGATTTACTATTTGATCAACTTGTAAGAGATAACTTGTTATATCTTCTTCTTCTTCCATCTTCAAACTTTCAAACTACCTTCTAAAAGTTTGAAGCTTAGCTTGCTAAACCTTTCCATCACCTTTGTAAATATTCTCAAGTTTTACCCAAGTTTCATGAGTATATTTACATTGCATAGCTTTAACAAATTTAGATTCACATAAACCATATAAAATAGCATTTAAAGCTTTAGCATTACATTCACTTGCCTTCTTTTCTGTTGGAGTAATTGTAGATGTCTATGGCTCTTCATATTCCTCCACCACTACTTTCCATATGTCAAATCCAAGGGCCATCAAATAAACCTTCATTCTCATGATCCAAAAAGCATAATTCATCCCATCAAACAAAGGTGCCTTATTTGTATAAAATCCTTCTTGTGACCCAGCCATCATGCTTTCCTGATCTACCTTCAAGCTGTAAAACTTTTCAAAAAGGAACCTGCTCTGATACCAATTGTTAAGCACAAGATATACTGAGAGGGGGGTGAATCAATATATCATATATCTTATAAAAATTTCCCTTAACCAAATTCCACTTAATCAAACATTCAAAATATGTAATAAAACTCAAAAAATAAACACCACACAAGATAGAGAGAGACACTAGATATAACATGGAAACCCAAAGTGGGAAAAACCATAGAGAACAATCTCAAGTATATGAATGAGCACCAACCCAAACAATATTCACAATCACCAACTTGTAGGAGCACTAACCCCTTTGTTGAGCACCAACCCACAGGAGCACCAACCCCTTTGTGTATACCACACACCTATCTCTCAATGTTGCTATCTCAAGAAATGATAGTTTAATACAACATCTCTTTCTTCTCTCTCACCTTTGCTCTTCTAAGCTAGATATAACAAATAAAAATCATATTCATCTCTCACAATTTCTCTTTTAAGCTAGATATTACACTATCAAATCAACCTCTATCTCCTTATTACAAATGGCTTCTCAAGCCTTTATTTATAGCTTTCCAAATGACCTTTGGCCTTCCCCCTTTGTGACCCTTCAATCCTCATGTAAAATGGTGCCAAACTTGTATGACCCTTCATATTCTTGCCTTTGAAAATTCATGTGGTGACCCTTCATGACCAAAAACGTCCTTCCCACTTTTGTCCTTATCTTGGTGACTTTTCATATTCCTCAAAGTGTCCCTTCATGAGAAATTGTACCCTTACTCTTGTGTCTTCACTTGGTGACTCTTGGAATTCCCCAAGATGACTCTTCATGGGAAAATGCATCCCATCCTTCTTTTGTCTTTACCCCATGGCTCTTTGACTTCTCCATGGGCCCTTATTTTGTCTCATATGCAACCAAAAATATATTCATTAATATTAAATAAATATTAACTCACATTAGCCAAGATATATCAATTACAAATAACATTAAATACAATGGGGCCTTTATCACCAATAATGCTATACCTTTGACATCAATGAAAATATTTCCAACATGAAGTTCTAGATAAGTTAGTTCATTTTGTGTGTGTGTGTGTGTGTGTGTGTGTGTGTGTGTATATATATATATATATATATATATATATATATATATAATATAGAGAGAGAGAGAGAGTCTAGTCATAGACTAAACAAAAGTAAAAACAAAAAGAACATATATATATATATATATATATATATGTTCTTTTTGTTTTTCCTTTTGTTTAGTCTATGACTAGACTCTATAGCCCAATGGAGAAAGGCACTTAGAGTTCTAAGATTCTCTTTCCTTCAAATTTTTCAAATAATGCCTAAAGGAAATTCCCCAATCATAGCCAGTTGTTATCCTTTAATTTAGCAGGCTCAATTCAAGGGATAACCCCTATGAAACTCGTCTATTTTATAGCCTATGAGCTCTAATCACATAAAACAAGGCAAACCAATTATCCTTGTGCATGAATTTTCACCTCAAAAAGTTAGTCTTTTTGAGAGATTTTTCACCCTATGTAGTCCAGAGACTTTTCTCTTAACTCCACCAAGCTCGACCCATGCAATCTAGAGAATTTTATCTGGACTGCATCCCAGTGTGCAGGGGTAGAAAATTTATCTGCCACTACACATGCAGGGTTAGATAATTTCTCTACCCCTATAGATGGGCCCACCACCACTGGGTAACTAATGTTATTAATTACCAATGGGTTACATATTTACCCCATGGTAAATTTTTTTTACCATTTGATTTTTCCTTTCTCTTCACCATTTTCTCACCTATGTGTTCCCTCTCTCCATCGTTCTCATGCTAGATTGTATCTTGATTCATCATTTTTGTGCTGTCACCTTGGCTTATTCACATATTTTATCTTCTTTTGCAATTTTTAGGTAAGTTTTTGTTATTTTCCCTTCCTGTTAGTCTTTATTTTATTTTATTTTCTTGTCCTAGGGTTTTTATTCATCTGTATCCTATGTCATGTTTTCAAATCTCATTATTGCTTTCACTCAACTCATTTCATTTTCAAAACCCTATCAAACATTATAAAAACATTAGACTATCATATTTTGTTTTCCATAACCCTTTTCATGTGTCAAGATAAACATTTGAAACCTTATTCTTTTTGTGTGTTTCAAATATTTTTCTCCATATGACATTTTCCAAAATAAAATCATCCCGAGCCAAGGGCACCATAAATAAAATTCTTGGTAGAGCAAAATTCCCCATAGATGCACCTCAAAGAAAATTATTTGAAGTGTACTTTGTTAAATTCTACCAAAACCTAGGTGCACGTTAGATAATTTTATCCAAAGTGCACCACCATATCTACCCAATCAATGCACTTCAGAGAATTTTCTTCTAAGTGCACTAAATCCCCAAGTTATGGTGCAGGTTGAAGAATTTTCTCCAACCTATACCCAACGTTAAAGATTTACCTATCTCATGCAGGCCAAAGAATTTTCTCCAACCTACACTTATGTCAAATATACTATGCAGTCCAGATAATTTTCTTTAGATTACATGAAGACACCTACCCAGGGTGTATTTCAGAGAAAATTCTCTGGACTACACCCAAACCATTCAAATTTCATGTAGTTTTAAGATTTTTATCTAAACTACACTATCTCCAAGCATATACACAGGCATAATTTTTCTCCTCCCCTACACATTTTCTTACTAAACAAAAAATGTACTAATTCTAAAAGTCCTAAACACAATCATGTAGTTACTTGACCAATGTCAGATATTTTTCCTACCAAGGTAACAATAAAGTACAAATTATAAAGAGTGGTCCCAATGTCTATGATTGAATCTAAAGTAGACTAGATCAAGGACACATAAATTAGTCATGTTGACATGAATGATTATTATAGAGGATAAACAAGGACCCCATTGAACCTCACATGTAAACTATCATGAATAGAGAGATTCATTTGGTGGTCGCATTCCCCATATAAACACAAGATTCAGAGTTCATTTTGATAGTTGTTGTCCATTTTGACAAGTAAACCAGATGAGTTAAGGATGTAGATAGAAAGGTGGTCATTCAACTTGATGAGGAGTACTTTGATAAAATCTTCCATCTCTCTGATATTGAAGAATATTCATATATAACTGTGAACTTAGCTTATGAATACTATGACAAAAAATTTGACAAATGCAAGAGGCACATCAACTCTAACTAGCTCAAGACTCCTTGACATTCCATTACGAGATGGCCAAAAAACTTTTATCATAGTGAGTTCTTAGAGGAGGAAGGTGATTTAATCACTCTTCTTAACAAAGTTAAGGGGCTACCCACATCAAATATTTTCCAAGAATGGATGTATCATTACATCTAGGTCATCAAGAGGGGAAAATAAAATATCTTTTGGGGAAAATAGATTAGTGAAGCCATATGTCACCAACTCTCTAAGGTGACCTCTTCCATAAAGCTCTTCATGACTTCTTATTTGGTGTACACTATAGCTAGCATGAAATCCTTATCAAGTTTGATAGGTGTTGGTGATAGAAAGAAGGTCCCTGTGTATGAATGTTGCCCACAATTGACCCTAAAAGAGAGCATAAAACATTATAGAAGGGTCAATGATGCCTTATTTTATAGGTTCATTTTTTATTTTGACAAAGACCTCAAGAAGAAAAGATTTTTAGATGCATCATGGACACAAGTCAATAAGTTTGATTGTGTTTTCTTACAATTCCCAACCTTTACCTACATTAGGGTAGGAGGGTTTGATGAAAAACTTTAAATGTTGCATACATACCCAAGTGATAAATTTATTATAATGGATATGTGTTGATAGATGATGATTGTGAATAAGAAATAATCAAATGCCAAAAATCCTATGTACAAGTTTCCAATCAGAATGGGTTGGTATACAGTCTCTACCACTCTAAATTCCAAGACAATAGAAATTGAATTATAGTGGATCACTCTTAAGAGACTCAAGAGTAGGGAAGACTTTGACTATAGAAATATGAAGTAAAATCTCAAAGGGAATTACACTCACATACATATAGTTGAAGACATTTGGGCAGAGTGTAGAACATAAGAAGATGTGAGAAAGATAGATTATAGTCATCTCATTGTAGATCAAATTGTAAATTTAAAGTTGGCTGATATTCTTGAAGAATTGATAAATGATGGAAATATATTGGACCTATTATATGAGAGTAATTAGGTTACTTCAACTCTTATTCCCCCAATTCAATAGTTGATAAAGGAATCCACTTCCATCAGAGATAGATTCCAACTTATTCTTGTAAAGACCAATGCCTAGTTGGAAGGAAAGGGTATCAGATTGAAGCCATTCAAAACTATATTTGAGGAAGAGTATGATAAAGACACTACTAGAAAGTAGGAAGAACTAAGGAGAAAGAATAAGGAAGATGCCTCCACCTCTACACAAAAGGTGAAGTTTGTTTTCAAGAGTAAAAATAAAGGAAAAGGCAAGGACATTGATGTAGATAAAAATGTTCAGGCAAGGATAGAAGAAAACCCTATTGCAAGTGAAGCATCAGTATAACTAGAGACTTCTCAAGTAGAAACTTCTCAGGTAGCATGTTCTACTCTTCCCCCTATCACTCCTACTACTTTTATTGCTCTTAAAGTGCCTCTCTAGACTATTCTCTCATCCCCTCCTTCACCCACTAGTGCTACACTTTTCCATGTACCTTCTTAGATCACTTTGGATTAGGTTTTTTATTTCCTTTTTAATTTACGTAGTCCTTCAAAGTCATTGGAATCACCCACTAATCTATATTTCACCCAACAAGACATTGATAAGTTTATGTCTACCTCATCTTCCAAATTAGAAACTCAAGTCCCATCTGCTTTTAGTTAAATGTGTCAATAGGAACCAAAGCTCTCACCATACCAACCCAAACTCCACTTATCATCACCACCATTAGATCGGTATCCATTATATTACTAGATAACTTTATTCCACCTTTCATTTCACTCACCTAAAAAACCATTGATCTTCTCCCAATACCACAATCCTTGACATCATGTGTGCCAGAAGATTCATCAACCGTTCCTCCTTGGCTAATTTCTCAAACACCTAAGAGGAATAAATAAGTTGTATTGCCAGATGATTTTGACTTCAGTCAACTTGTGCTGGTAAATTCAAAACTAGCAAAGAAGGCTAAGACAATATCAAGGGTGATCTTCAATTTTGGTAATAAGTATGTTGAGGTTGTAGTGCCTCTAGAAGGGAAAAATATTGAAGATATCCAAGCATCTAATTATGTAATTAGATGCATAGATTTTGGTAAGCAAATGCATGAATGTGCAAAGGAAGACCTACAAGCAATGATGGCATCTTTGATCGAAAGATATGACAAGGACAAGGCAATCAAGGATCAACTCAAAGCATAGGTAGAATAATTGACCTCAGTTCTACTAAATATCACACAATATTTTGAGCAAATAGATCCCATTGGGAGTGAGGCCATTGAAAAAGAAATTTAATAGGCAAAAATGATTGTGTCATAAAGTCAAGCAGTCAGTGCCTAGATAGAGAGATTTTTAATGTAAGGTACTCAATAGATACAATCTACCATTGAATTATTAAAAACTTGAGCAAGATGAAAATAGAAATATAGCAAACACTTGACACTCTTTCTTAAGACTTGAGATTAACAAAAAATGATTTTCACACGTAGACCCAGATGTGCTAGTTTAAGATGGAACTTTTGGTTGAGCAAAAAATTATTAATAATAGGAAGATGTTTGTAGAATATAGAGAGGCAATGAAAAATAAGAAAGAAGTTATCTAGAACTTAATTAAGGATCTTGAGGAAGCCCGAGACATGTGCACTGACAAGGGGCTAGACCTTACAGATAAGATTAGAGAATTTACATGTTAGATAAAAGATGACTCTCAAAAAATCCTTCCTTATGAAATATTTGTTCAAGAGTTCACTTCCTTGATTTGTATAGAAGTCGAGATAGGAAAATTCACACTAGACTCCATCAACAAGCTAATTGAATTCCAAGGAATAATGGATAAATTGCAAAGACTTTTAGATAAGAATAAGGACTTACCAGTCAACATAGTAGACTCCATTACAAGAGTCCTTGCTATCTACAGAAATACATCTGGGCTGGATAACAATGAAGTTCAAGTAGCCCTAAAGAGATAAGAAGCATATCTAGAGAAGAATAAAAGGGAATAAATTCCTATGTCTATGAACACTTAGTTTATTTTCATAATTTTCCATATGTAGTTTTATTTGGTGTAATTTGCATGTAGAAAAAGTACACAGTCCTAAGTAAAATTAGACTCTATCAAGAATAAGTCAAAGTAGTTATGTTTTCCTTATTTTTGTTTATAACTCTTCTCTATAAATAAGAGGACGTTCTTTTGTAAAGAGGATCACCAAGGCCTTAGAAGATAAACACTGCTAAATTGAGAAGAATTTTTTGAAAATTTATATTCAAATTATAAATCTTAAATTCCATCAAGATTATAGACACCTAAATCTAGCCACCAATGACCATCAATCAGGGTTTTGACCAATTTCTACCAAAATGCACAATTTGGCCTAAAAACACTAAAACACATTAAATGAGTTGAAATTGATAAATCCAAGTGTTGATTTTGGCTAGAGTATCATTAAATGGGATAATGGAATTTATGAAGTAGCTAACTTTAATCAAATCATTTTAAGTCAAAATGCCAATTTTACACTTGGGTGTTCTGGACTGCTCTTTTATATCAAATTTCTTGTACGAGACACATGCCTTTGTTATTTTGAGTTAACAACATCCTAAATGGGATAATGGTTCCAATGCATCTAATCGACTTCCAATTCTAATCTAGTCAAATTTTGAGCCAATAATACGACATTTTGACCAATTTGATTAATTTGTGCACAAATTGACAAGGTTTTGCATCAAATTTGACTAATCATGTATATGGTTAATTAAACCAAATCAAGAAATTAATTTAATTTTCCATGGAAATTTTTGAATAATTATTTTTAGAAATTTATTGTCATTAACTACATCATCAAATGGCATCATCCTATGGGGTGGCATCCACAATTCATACATGCCATAAATATCTAAATCAATACCTCCCATGCCTCATTAAGACCCTCTATGCCTAGTTAATGCCCCTCTATCTGAAATATTGATGAGCTTATTTATGAAATTTTATTACATAATTGAATCAATCCTTGGCCACACATCTTCATCTTGAGATGGATGGTTTAGGTTGATTTTAAACCATTCCAAAAATCTATAAATAGGAGGCCTTACCTATTGAATTTTAATCTCTCATATGCTAAAGTTATAATGTTGAATTGATTCCAAAGCTTCATGAAAATTAGTGTTATAATTCCTAAATATTGAGCTAAGCTAATCCAAATTCAAAGGTGCCAAGGAGAGATGAAGGTATCCATACTTCATTGATGCAGACTTCATCAGCACAAAATTGAGAAAGCCACCTCAAAAAGCTATTTGGAACATCTAAAGAAGATGAAAGAAGGTTTATTTTGCATTTTAGTTGTGTTTTCTATTCTAGTCTTGTTAAATAAGCTCCCCATAGTGACTAGGCCTAGAGATGTTATGTTAGTTAGTGTGTTTCTTTCATTTTGATTTCATTTTGGAACTAACATGATACTAACCATCCTCACTTGAGTCAAATTCCTAGTCTACATAATAGCATGCCCAATGGGACAAGACACATCCCACGTATAAAGGAGAGCATGAGGCAACTTTAAAATTTCAATTTGGATGCTTAAAACTCTTTTTAAGTGATTTTCTAACTTGTTTTGGCTAGATTTTTATCTTCATAGGTTTACACAGGTAACCACCAACAGCTAGAGGAACTATCAACGATTGAGTAAACCATCGGTGGTTATTTTTAACCATCAATAGTTAGGTATAACCATTGATGGTCACTTTATTTTTCTAAAAAAATATAGAACTAAGAGCTTATAAGCCATTTTAAAATGCTTGGTTTGGGGTCATACAAACTCCATTTTTCATGATTTTTTTTTAAAACCACATGTTTTCTCATAAATTTTTAGAATATGATATTAGTTTAGATTCAAGTTACATATATTTTTCACAAAATTTTGAAAATATTTTTAAATATTTCTAATTTAACACATTAGTTTTTGGGGTGATGCCTTTGGGTAGATAGATAAGCACTAACGATTAGCATAACCATCGTCGGTCGACAAGAGTGCTAAATCATGCTCTTTAGACATCTTTTGAATGATTAAAATGAAATAAGAACCTTATTTTGGGGATTAATGAAAAATTTAGATGCTTAAGTGAATGCTTTGATAACTGTGATTTCAAAGTTATAATTTAAGACTAAGGGGTCAATAGAACACCACCCAAATTTTTATTTGGTGTTTAAAATTGAACTCATTTATCCAATTTTTATATTCAATAGTTGCTTAACATATTTTTTGATTGGAAAAAAGAGGTACATTGCATGTATGCTCTTCCATATATCCCCTTTAGGAAACTTTTGGAATCAAAAGCTTCATCCTTATTACAAACATGCCTAGTCCAAGGCATAAAAATAATGTCATCTAAAGCACTCCCCAAAAACTTGTAAGAATTTGGGTGATCTTAAAAATGACCCTAAAGTATTTATATTAGTCATTTATTTTTATGCAAACTTAGCTTATGAGGGGGACTTCATCACCTCTCACAAGTTCTTTAGGGAAGCTTTGACCCAGGGTTTCATCTCTTGACACTGACTTCAACCACTCCCACTAAGATCAGACGTTTGAGCGATTAAACCACCTTATAGTGTTGGAGTTACACATATGAGGTATCTTCACTTTAAACATCGCACTACATTGAGCAAGTGATGGATATATTGGTTAAAAAAAGGAGAAGACCTTTTTACAATAAGCCAAGTTTTATGGACACCCAATTACATGATTTTCTTTTGCATCATGATGTAAAATTCATTGTGTAATTGATCCTACTAGAAATTTTTGAAAACTTTCTAATATAATCAACCCCACATTGTCGTACCCTTGCTAGGATTTGAATGATTATACTTAGTATATTTTGGTCATTTTTGCTTGGTATGTTTTGAGACTAAAACTTATTTGTTTCTTTATAAACCATGTCAAAACCAATTTGTTTATACATCACTTTTTTATCTAAAGAGGTGTTATGTTGGACATTTTACACCACACTTGTGCCTTGAAAATTTTTGTTAAACTTGTTTATGTGTGTGTCATTTGAGTTATGAAGGGTAGCGTTATGCTACCAAAATCATGTCAAACCATTTTACCTTTGAGTCTTTGAACATAACATTGATCACATCTCTTAAGCATGCTTACATAATTAGGCTATTCAATTTGTTTCAAGACTTGTTTACCATTGTGCCAAAAAAACTGTTTATTTCAAACCATGTCATATATACCATTTGGACCTTTGTCTTGTGTCATAATATTGTCCAATCTTATCTAGTTTGTTTGGTCAAATCCCAATTTTCAATGTTATATTTTCAATTAACCTTATCAACTTTGGATTTAAACATTGATTGATTTCTATTTATGCCTCAATTCATGGGGATAATACATAGATATTTCTCTTTTGGGTTGCATAACTTCAGTTAATCGATGACCCAAATTGGAAAACTATTGATGTTTTTTTTATTCATAAAACCTATCCCCATCATTATTTGTACTTTTTTTGGGGAGAACACAACCTTTCTCCAAGATATTTTTGACTCATGCCTTATGCCAATTGATCATGTTTATGTTTAATTCTATGTGTCGAGTCTATGTCAAATTTATTTCTAAACTTGTTTTGTTTCAAGTCTAGATTTTGACATTGTTTAGCCAAAAGTCCTAGCATAGCCTATGTGAGCCTATATTTTGACTCCGTATGTGGATAAAAGACCTAGAGACTCTTTTCCATTTCCTAGTTTAGACCTTGTTTGGAACACTTTGACCTAGACTTTTGACTTACCAATTTTTATTCAGATGTTTGACTTTTCATGAGTATGACATTTGATATTAGACATTTGATGTTAGAATATTTTATGCCAAGTCTTAGCACAAACCATTTTGGATATACAGCTCCATGATCAAATCATTGTTTGGAGATACAACTCCACCTTTGACTAAGTTAGACCAAGTTTGAACCATTTGTCCTTTGGACATAGTTTTTTAGAGTTTACAAAACTCTAAGCCTTTTTATTTCATATATTTCATCATTTATGTAGATATGTCTAGCTACACTTATGGTGGATTCATGTACAATCCAAATTATGATAGAATGGTCACATAAAATCCTACTAGGAACCCCTATACTGAAATGTTTTCTAAGGAGTTTTATTATTCTCCCTACAATACGCCATATGGGGAACATAGTCAAAATCTAAATCAAATTACCTTTTAGTATGAAGAGGTTTGTGAGGAAGAATTTGAAGACCCAACTATAGATAATGTTATTTGGGATACAAATCCATACCCTCTTTATGATAATCAATACATGGAACATAGTCAAGAACCAACTTATGATCCAGCTCAAGATTGGGATGATATGGTTTATCAAGAGGACACAAATGCTTTGGCTTATATAAGCAATCAAGTTTCATGACATCCTTTTTTTATCTGATCATCAGCTATCCCTAACCCTCCTTTAGATTATATGATCTATCAATCTCCACAATATCCAAGGAATACCATTACCATTTTGAGACCTCATCCTTTGGCTTGTGTGAGAAACCAAGCTCCATAATTCCCTAGCCTTATCCTTTTAGGACCTTGTCCTTTGGATTGTGTAAGTAGTCAAGCTCCATAATGCCCCTTCATCTTTCTATGACCTTGTCCCTTAGCTTGTGTGAGTAATCAAGCCCCATATCACCCTATTGTTACCATTTCAAGACTTCATCCTTTGGCTCGTGTGAGAAATCAAGCTCCATAATACCCTACCATTATCCAACCATAAGTCATTCCTTATCTAGTACCAATCCCATCCAAACCTCAACCAATCTAATCATTTTAAGACCGAGTTGTGTTTAATAATAGTATTTTCTAACTCATTAGAAACTAAGGCCAAGAGAACCAACCAATCTAAGATGCTTTTGTTGAACCAACCACTTATGATAAGTCAACCTATAATGAATCATCTATTGATCCTATATCATTTGTCAAAGAGTCTCACTATGATGAGCCAGTCTTTACTAAGTCACTTCTTAATGATTATAACCACCTTTAGGCAAATCATTACCTCGACCATAAGCCTATTTTCAAGGGCCTACCTTTGATAAGCTATTCTTGATAAAGATTATCTCTTGATATTTTTCGCATCTTAGAGGATTCCCACTTTGACAAACCAATTTTTTTGGAGCCCATTATGCCATCACAAGGCATTACTTGTCTAATACCAAAAATTCAATAAGACATCATTATAATAGAGTACCCATCAGATGAAGAATTAGAGTTAGAGTCAGGTTCTATTCTTGAACCAACATCAAATTTAGCATCAAAATCAAAATCAACATCAGTCTCAACATTGAAATTAGAGTCCCTTGAGTCAAAATTAGATTCAAAAGAAGAATATGTTCATAGTTATTACAATATTGGTTACACATGCCTTGTAGATAAATTTGACTACATTTGTGATCCTTCTATGGTTTTTGAGGATGAGTACTTCAACATCAACACAATTTCTCCTAGTATCTTCTATAAGGATTGTACAGCCTCTCCCCATTCCATTATCATTACACAAACCATTACCATCAACCAAGTAGACATATTATTAGCATTCCATCTCCCACAAGTGTCGATTGGGATGATAGAGTCACACTTTATTGAACTACATCCATGGTGACATAGCAGTTGAAGAATATCAAGGAGGCCAAGAACACATTCACATAGCAGAAGAACACTCTCCTAGTGAATCCCTTTCAGAGGCACTAGGAGACAAGCAAAGTTCAAACTTAGCATCTTTTAGTGAAACTTTTTTAGAAGCACTAGAAAATAATCAAGGTCAAAAGATAATGTTCATTAGTGAAACCTTCTCATAGGTGCTATAGGACACTCAAGACAACTTCATTGGTGAAAACCTCATTGAGGTACCAATAGCTGAGCACAAAATTTCTTCACTACTTAATGAAGACATTATTCAAGATCAAATACGATAACTACTCTCAAGATAAAAAAATAGAAAAATATGGTGATCCTATTGAGAGAATATTGATAGGTCTTTGGCCCTACCACATCCAAAGTTATGTTGAATCTAGTATCAACAACATTACATGTGACTGAACGTCTCGATCTTCATTTTTTACCCAATTATTACCCATTTTATTATCATTTACCTTTCCATTTCAAAAACAAACCTACCATTCATTATTTATCCTTATTTACCATATATGGCCACACTTTCCTTTATAGAGGCTACAAATATACCTTGTCTTGACATTTGAAGGATTCAGAATCAATGACCAATAAAGATCACAACAACATTATCAACATCTAGATCTATAGCCAGTTCTTGATAGAGAAATTATTTAGATGAGGTGTAGGATAGAAATTAACATGATTGATTATTCTATTTATATAATTTATTGATCAGGATGTGCATCTCCACTTCAACAAGAATAATAAAATCATATGCCATTTTACCATACCTAGGCCAAAAAGAAATAAAAACAACAACAATCACCTAGGCTAAAAACATATACCATACCATTTCATTTTCCATATTCCTTTTTTCATTATCACATATCCTTGCTAGTCACCTCATCACTTGGGGGCAACCCTCTTACCATTTTATCTAGTCTATTGAAAACCATAATTATCCTAAAACAATTCCATTCCATCCTATCATTCCATTCCTATCTAGACCAAAGCCTATTTTTAGTCAACCTATCCAATCCTATTTTGATCTTGCTTACTTTGGTTCTTCTTACACCTTTTGTAAGGGCATTCTAATCAATTTTTAACTCTTATCAAATCTGCGTTTACAATGATAGTCTATGAAATTAGTGTGACAGTTGATCTAGTAAGATATCTTTCATTTTCCAACATGTACCAAGTTTGTCTATGTGAACCTGATTATAACCACTTATGGGCCAATTAGTGTTCACCAGTCTTACTACTATTATAACCGCTTATGGGAAAATTAGTATCATTGACTTATGTCATTGTCTCCTAGTTATAAACACCTATGGGAAAACTAGGGGCAACATTTATTTATCATGCATTGTCATCTCACCTTGCCATTACTATTTTCATTTGACTGGCCATTTGCCAGATATGAGAACTTATTGGGACCTAGTTGGTTTTTCCTTACCTTTTGTATAGATGGAATTACTATGAATTGATGTCATTTTAGGACTATTTAAGTCATGCTTAATTTACATTGAGGTCACCTCCATCCCCCTAAGCCATGCTCTCACCCTTTTTTCAAGTAACCTAAACCAAATTCTCTCACCATTTTTCAAGCAGGTATCTTGTCATTCTCGATTGAGTTAAGATACGTCAAGATTCTAAAAATATTCAAATATTTAAAAATACCAAAAACATTTATCCTATCTAAGCCTATTCAGTTATCCTTGATTGATCCTACTGGGGTATGGTCATTATTAGGATGCTTTCTTTTAATTTTATTTTTGGGCTTTTTATTTGTTTGTTTATTTCAAAGTTATTTATCTATTTGTGTGTTTTCTATGTGTTTGTTTATTTTTTTGCCTATTTGTTTGCTTTCAACATTGTTTCCTCAACTCAGTATATATGTATGTATTGGGTAATTCCTTACACACATTATTTTTGAGTCCATCCATATTCTTACGTCAACATTGTCATCATGGTTTTTATCATTGATGCACTATTTTTAATTGTTTATTAGATTAGGAGTCAGTCCTTATGCATATTTTGAGATAGTCTTCATGGTATTCTATCATGATGCATACCATCACGTTCCATAGAAAAAATCAACTTTAAGAAGGTCTACAAGTAATGGAGTTGTATAATTTTCTCCTTGTCATCTTGGAAATCCTTCCACCCATCTTGATCGAATCAACCCATTGACCATTCTAATTGTATCATTGCTCATAAGGACAAGCATCTCCTTGTTTACAATTATAACTAAATATTTTCTATAGATCAATCTTATTCTTCTATTCATCATTTTTTACCTACTCATCTTTAATCTATATTCTATATTATATCTTTGAATTATGCTTTTTAATCAGTCCTAATCAGGGCACCATCATCTTTAGCCAATCCAAGTCCTCTTAATGATTATAACAGCCTATGGGCAAATCATTATTTCTGACTTTTATTTTTTATTATAACCACATTTGGGAAAATCAATATTTTTTAAATAAATTCATGTAAGCATTTTCTCATTTGGAATAATCTTAATCATGGGTTAATTCTACCTTTCTTCTTTCTTTTTTTTTAGGCACCATCCATCAATAAATGTGACAGCCACTCCCTCGAATGGGCATCATCATAGGCTTCCCAAACACTCTTTGGATCTTTTTCTTCAACCATCATCTTCTTTTTTGGCATACAGTTCATCTCTCATTATTTGAGAAGGAATTGATTTACCTAAAATTTACAACATCTTCTCAAATAGGGGAAAACTATAGACACATAAATCTGGCCACCAATGACCATCAATCAGGCCTTTGACTAATTTCCACCAAAATGCACAATTTGGCCTAAAAACACTAAAACACATTAAATGAGTTGAAATTGATATATTCAAGTACTGATTTTGGCCAGAGTATCATTAAATGGGGCAATGCAATTTATGAAGTAGCTAATTTTAATCAAATCATTTTGAGTCAAAATGCCAATTTTACACCTAAGTACTCTAGATTGCTCTTTTCTATCAAATTTATTATACAAGACACTTGCCTTTTTTTTCATTGAAAACATCCTAAATGGGATAATGGTTCTAACACATCTAACATCGACTTCCAATTTTAATCCATTAAAATTTATAGCCAATAATATGACATTTTGACCAATTTGATTAATTTATGCACAAATTGCCAAGGTTTTGCATCAAAGTTGACTAATCATGTTTAAGACTAATTAAACCAAATCAAGAGTTTAATTTAATTTTTCATGAAACTTTTTGAATTTTTATTTTTATAAATTGATTTTCATTAACTACATCATTAAATGACATCATTCTATGGGGTGGCATCCACAAGCCATAAATGCCATAAATATCTGAATTAATGTCTCCCATGCCTCATTAAGACCCTCCATGCCTAGTTAATGCCCCTCTATACCAAATATTGATGAGAATATTTATAAATATTAATTACATAATTGAATTAATCCTTAGCCACACATCATCTTGAGATGGATGGTTTAAGTTGATCCTAAACCATTCCAAAAATCTATAAATAAGAGGCCTTGCCTATTGAATTTTTTTCTCTTATATGCCAAAATTATAATGTTGAATTGATTCCATCTCAAGATTATAGTGTAAATTTTTATAAAATGGCAGGTGTCATGAAGCTAATTTTGAAGTCTTTTTCGTTACAATATCATTACTGGGTTTGGGTTTATCAGAAGTTGACTTACTGTAGAGTCTTTGGGATCAAAGTTATTTTCCTTAGTTACTTAATATTCATTAAAAATAAGGTGAAGACTTTAGGCTGCACTTTATTCGATTCATTCACATTACATTTTTTGTATTATTCTAGTTATTCTTACATTTAACTAATCTAAATATCGATTATTATTACTCCATAAACTAATTTTATGTTTCCATACTACATTTTAAGGAATAAAATTACTCATATTATAAGTTTTCAAGTGAACATCAATTCTGAAAAAAATATAATTGGATGACATGCTAACACCCACTTTGATAAATTTAGTGTAAATAAGTGTTAATAGTTGTTTATTGTTTTAATTAACAATAAAAATGGAGCCTTCCTTTTCCTTGAGGAGAGATTTTATCTCATACACTATGGTTAAAATTACCATTTTATTGATGACAAAATATTCACCCAACAGGTAGAAAATGATGGACTAGTGAAAGAAATGAGAAGAGCAAGTCTTGGAAGAGGCCCACTGGATGTAGAGTCGGCCATGTTAGTAGATATACTAGACATGGAGGTGGAGGAAATCAAAGAGGAAGATTTATGGTATAGGAAAGGGTCAAAAGAGAGGGAATAGGTTGAGAAGCAAAAAAACTAGTGTCCCCAAATCCATGTGATAATGTGGGAGAAGGTGAATGGGGATCTTAAACTTGACCACTTATCATGAGATGGTAAATAGTAGAAGGATATTTTTCTCAATGTTGAGAAAATTCATTGACAAAGAAGAATATTTATAAAGTATACTCTAATTTAAATTGATCTTTAAATGACAATAAAGGGTTGTGAATTGAAGATTAATGAGGAGGGTCCCATAATTTGTAGTGTGAGTGGATACATGCACATTACTTTCATCTAGGTTAAGAACCACAAACTATTGGGGAACCTATTTGGGTTGGTAAAGCTCATCATATTTCTCTAATTCAACTCAATGTTGTCTTCAAACAAGAAGTTCATAATGAGGGTGAAATATTGAAAAAGAAAAAGCTGATGTAAAAGTAAAGAGATAGGAAGGATACAAAGTTAACCAGGTTAACTATGTTTTGTAATCCAAGAGGCAAATAAGAGTAAATAATCAACCAAGTTGACTTAGTATTGTAATTTAAGAGGTAGATAAAAGTACAATATTAACTAAGTTGACTTAGTACTAAAAATAGGGTATGAAACTAAGCTTGATAAGGATACAAGGTCAACTAGGTTGACTTAATACTATAATCTGACTGGTAGAAAAGAGCACAGAGTTATACAAGTTAACTCTATACTATAGACAGTGTAGGAAACTGAGATAAGAAGTATATAGGGTTGACTAGGTCAACTTAATAATGTAAACTGACTAGTAAATGGGATACAGAGTTGACTAGCTTGACTTTGTATTACACATAGGGGAAAACTCAATCTGTAAGAGACTATGTTAAATAGAACAATAGTGTGCTAAAAATAGGGAAACATTTAAAATATAATTAAATAAATAAATGGAAGTAAACACATAAATAATTGGATTTATGTGAGTGGTCCAATTGGGGCATACAACACAAAACCTTGCACCAACATTGTCCAATGAAAATTTTTGTAATATAACACACAATGATCAAAGAGCAAGCATGTAATGAAATTACTTCAAGAATTAAGTATAACAGCAGAATTATATCCAAATATGACTAAAATATATCCAAATATATGATAATAGATAATCCACTTCGAGGGGGAAACCTCCACAAGCTTCAATAAGAGAAAAATTCACAATATCATGATAAATGATTACCCACTACCTCCTTTATATAGTCTATCTAGGCCATGGTTACTCCATAGGCTGACCTACTAATCAAAAGAAAGCATAGATAAATGTAATATAATGTCAAAGAGGGATAAGTAAGCCACAAGTCAGCTAATACTATCCTCATACATGTGATAGGTTAGTGGTGTAGCATGCCCTTCCCCTTCAAACCAATGTTGTCCTCAACGTTAAACAACTCTGGATGTTGTTGCAGAAAATATTCACCTTCCCAAGTTACATCTTCACTACTTTGGCTTTTCCACTTGATCAAATATTCACTAATTTCTATGGTTCTCAACCTCTTAGTACGTGTTTGGAGGATCTTCTCTGGTTCCAAAATGACTTGTCCTTCTTGATCTAGTTCTGGGAGCTCTGTCTGGGTGGAAACTTTCTGTCCAATGACCTTCTTCAAACAAAAAACATGAAATACTGGGTGTATGTGAGATGAATGAGGTAACTCGAGCTTGTAAGCCACACTTCCAATTTTTTGTAGAACCTGATAAGGGCCATAATACTTAGGAGCAAGTTTGTTTTCCTTTTTTTGTTGCTTTAAGGACATCTGCTTGTAAGGCTGCAAACGAACAAATACCCAATCACCCACCTCAAAATTTTGCTCACTACGGTGTTGATCTACTGGTTGCTTCATCCTATTTTGTGCCAAGGCCAAATTCTCTCTCAAACTAGCCAAAACCTCTTGTTGATGTTGAATGTGTTCTTCCACATCTTGAACCTTAGTGTGCACCTTTAATAAAGAAGTGATGGAAGGTGGATGGTAACCATATAGTGCTAGAAATGGAGACATTTTAGAAGAGGTATGGAAAGATGTGTTATACCACCATTCTACAAGTGGTAGCCATTTAACCCAATATTCTTGTTTATCTGATACAAAACAATGGATATACCCCTCTAAACATTTGTTAACCACTTCAGTTTGTCCATCAAATTGGGGGTGGTAAGATGAGCTATGAGCTAGTTGAGTACCCAAACAAGAAAATAGTTCAGTCCAAAAATTACTAGTGAAAATAGGAAAATGATCACTTACAATTATTTTTGGGGTTCCATGTAATTTGAGAACTGCTTCCATAAAAATAGCCGCTACTGTACTTGCTAAAAATGGGTGTGAGAGAGCACAAAAATGGGCATATTTTTTAAGCCTATCCATAATGACCAAAATAACATTCTTACCTTCTGAACAAGGCAACCCAGTGATGAAATCCATGGAAACCTCCTCCCACCTTTGACTAGGAATTGCTAACGGTTGTAACAAACCTAGGGTCTTAACTATTTCACCTTTATTCTGTTGGCATATCAAGCATTCTTCTACAAATTTTTATACATCTCCCTTGAGTCCTTCCCAAAATAATTCTTTCTTATTTCTATGATAAGTTTTCAAGAACCTTGAGTGTCCCCCAATTGGAGATGCATGCAACTCTGCAAGAATATTATGCTTAAGCTCTGAATTTTTTCACAAGTATAACCTACCCTTATACCATAGGACATTACCTTTCCATTCAAATTTGTTAGAGGATAAATTACCTTGCTGGAGATTCTGAATCAGAACCTGTGTATCCTTGTCTTGCTCCCATTCTAACATAGCTTCATCCACCCAATCTGCTTGCAATATGGACATTGCACAAAGTAATGCTTCTGTGGATGCATCCCGTCTCGATAGTGCATCTACTACTACATTATCTTTACCCTTCTTTTAGATGATTTCAAAATCATAACCCAACATTTTAGTTACCCATTTTTGTTGTTCCTCAGATGATAATCTTTGCTCCAAAAAGTATTTGAGACTATCATGATCTGTTTTCACCTTAAAGTGTCTACCCATCAAATGAGGCCTCCATTGTTTAACTGCATGAAGAATAGCCATAATTTCTTTCTCATAGATAGGTTTTTTTAGATTATTACCTTTGAATTGACAACTTTCAAATGCAATGGGTCTTCCTTCTTGTATTAGTACTGCCCCCAATCCAGACCCAGAAGTATCACATTCAACAGTGAATGTTTGTGAGAAGTTTGGAGTAGCCAAAACTGGAGTGGTGCACATAGTTACTTTTAGTTTCTCAAATGCTTTGGTGGCATCATCATTCCAATGGAAATCATCCTTATTTAGCATGCAGTGAGTGGAGTTGCTATGCTTCCATAACCTTTCACAAATCTTCTATAGTAACCTGTTAGTCCAAGGAACCCTCAAAGGTTTTTGAGAGTTTTTGGCATGGGCCATTCCATTATCGCTTTGATCTTCTGGGGATCAACTTTGACCCCTTCATGGGAAATAATGTGACTGAGATAGTCTACCTCCTGTACTCCAAAAGCACATTTAGATGGCTTCACATAAAGTTGGTGCTTCTCCAAAACTATCAACACCTGTTTCACATGTTGCAGATGTGCTTCCCATGTCTAACTATAAATCAATATGTCATCAAAGAAAACTAGCACAAACTTTCTTTAAAAAGGCCTAAAAATAGTGTTCATCAAGCTCTAAAAAGTAGATGGTGAATTTGTAAGACCAAAGGGAATTACCAAAAAATCATAATGCCCCTCATGTGTTCTAAAATTAGTTTTATGAACATCTTCATCCTTGATTCTACTTTGATGCTACCCCGAGCAAAGATCTAATTTTGTGAAATAATTAGCACCATGCAACTCATCAAGTAAATCATCAATTATTGGAATAGGAAAAATCTTTGATGGTGTACTTATTGAGTTCCCTATAATCTGGGCACATCCTCCATGTGTCGTCCTTCTTCCGCACCATGACCACTGGTGATGAATATGCACTTTGGCTATGCTTGATGATCCCTGCCTCCAGCATCTCATGGACCATCTTTTCAATTTAAAAATTTTGTGCATATGGATATCTATATGGTCTAATATTTGGTGGTTGACTACCTGGAATTATTTGAATGGCATGATCATGTTCTCTTTTTGGTGGTAGTCCTTTTGGCATGGCGCCAAAAATAGATGAGTGGTCTTCAAGAATTATTTGTAGATCAGGATGTGTAGATACCTATGTGGGTTGAACATCTATGGAGCATAATCATGCAATAATTCCCTCTGCCCCCTTTTTAAGCATCTTGGTCACCTGATGTGAACTAATCAATTGTGGAGATTTTTCATGTAATCCATGTAGTTCAATTTTCTTACCTTCAGAATGAAAGCGCATGAATAGTTCTTGGAAGTTCATATCAATGGTACCTAAGGTTGTGAGCCATTAGACTCCCAAAATAATGTCTATGTTACCCATGGGAATAGCAAACATAGGAGAGTTGAGATTGTACCCACCCATAGTAAGCTTAATACTATGACATTTGCCTGAACAATTAATTGTGCCAAAATCTGCAATCATGACCTGAAATTTTGGTGTTGGATAGATGAAACAGTTCAATCGAGTGGCCAACTTATGGTTTATAAAGTTATGTGTGCTCCCTGAATCAATCAACACTGTCACCTTCTATTTCTTGAGGAACCCCACTACCTTAAGAGTTTGTGGAGTGCTAATACCTGCAAATGCATGACAAGAGATTGTAGGTTGGGAATCTTTAGGTACCTCCTCTATATCTTTCTCATCATCATTGGAGGCATCATCTACTTCTTCATCTTCATTTGGTCCCTCAATGTAGAATAACTTCTTCTCAGCACATCTATGTCCTTTACTCCACTTGCTATCACAACCAAAACATAATCCTTTTGCACACTTCTCTTCAATTTGTTGAGGGGTCAATCTAGTAAGTGGAGGAAATGTTGGTGACAATATGCTATGATCTTTGAAGTGAGTGAATGGCTGCTTCTTGTTGGCTATGAATTTGTCCTCAGCTCTACGTGCTAGGATAATAGAATTATAAATATTAAGTGGATTAAACATGCATACCTCATGTTGAATGTGGTCTTTGAGTCCACCCAAAAATAGGTCATTCAAGTTTGCTTCAGAAATTGTCTCCACACGTAAAGATAGGTTCTGAAAATGATGAATATAATCCTTGACAGAGCCAGTTTGTCTCAATTTTTATATTTGGCTAAATTAATTCTCTATCACACTATTTCCATAGTGTAATTGTAGCTCCTCTGTAAAAATTGACCAGGTGACATTAAGAGTCATCTTTTTCTTTTGAGCACACAACCATCAATACCAAATGAATTGATCAGGTTCAAGATACAAGGATGCCATGGTAACCTTCTATCCACTTGGAATCTGATGTAGGTCAAAAAAACTTTCCATTTGGTTGAGCCAATTGAGTGGATCTTTTCCATCAAATTTTTGCATATCCACCTTTGGTAATAGGTTCCTCTGTGGCCATGGAGTTAGATTTGAAGTAGACTGGTTAGGAGAACCACCCTGGTGGGTTTATCAAATAGAGTTAGCTTGATGATTTGACTAATTAATGTTCAAAGCCATCATGATATCTCCCAAACTATCTTGTATGGATTGCATATTAGATTGTATGTCTTGCACCTCAATCTGAATGCCTTGCACACTATAGTCAAGCTGGCTCACTTTGCGATCTATGTCAGAAAACCATGGCACAAAGGGTCTAGTACCTCCCCCTTCTAACTCCATATCTTCCTTTTTAGGAGTTTTACCTAGAGTTTTAGCACCCTTCCCTCAGCCCCGAGCTTGTGGACCTGTCATAAAAGGGTTTTACGATGTCAACCCTTATTGGCACTTTTGACCCAACTTTGACCAAGTGATTTTGGAATTATGTCGGCCTCAAATAAAAATATACAAAGAACATACCATGTCCAAATTTTTATAATATTTCCAAAAATGTAAATAACTTAGAAAAATTCTTTGAATTGCACACTATAGAGCAATTTTATGAAAAAACATAAAATAGAGATAACTTTTATAAAACATATCCAAATCAGCTAAAATTTTAAGGGAAGCTTAATTTGATTATTTCACACCTCCAGTAAAAATTTTGTGGATAAATTCGCAACCATTGTTTATATATTGCAAAATTTAAAAAATTAGTGTTTCACCCACAAGATTGCCCAAATCGCAGCTCTGATACCACTTGTAATGAAATTACTTCAAGAATTAAGTATAACAGCAGAATTATATCCAAATATGAATTAAATATATCCAAATATATGATAATAGATAAGCCACTTCGAGGGGGCAACCTCCACAAGCTTCAATAAGAGCAGAATTCACAATATCATGATAAATGATTACCCACTACCTCCTATATATAGTCTATCTAGGCCATGGTTACTCCATAGGCCAACTTAATAATGAAAATAAAGCATAGATAAATGTAATATAATGTCAAATAGGGATAATTAAGCCACAAGTTGGCTAATACTATCCTCATACATGTGATAGGTTAGGGGCATATTAAAGCAGTTAACAAAATAGTAAATACTAACTAATTGGTTATTCAATATGTTATTATATTATTAGAAAGTGTTGTTTTAAGTTTGATAGATAAGTTAGATAAAAATAAGTAACTATAAATCAATCTATGGATGATTTCAAGATGTTAAGGCTGAAAGGGATCTATCAATCCCATAATGATAAGGGTGTCTGGTGCTTGGCCAATATATACCATTAACCACGTATTTATACTTGGCCAAAAAACTAAGTCGACTTTCCCCTTAGTGATGAAATAAAAGGTAGGCCTTATGATTACAAATGTTAAATGAATTTTGAGTATTGTGTGATTTGGTAGTGTGCACAAAAAGAGAAAAATAGTGTAACTAAATGGTAATTTGAAAAACCACCTAATTAGACTATGTGAGCTACTCTAAGCATGCAACAGCTAAAAATGAAAGCATGAGTTAATTACTAATAAATTGTTGTTGATTCCAAAATTAAGAATGGTATAGATTTGATTCAGATGGCATTATATGTAAATAGTATACAACAGATTCAACTAGGTTACTACTATTCTATAAAAGTAAGAGTCTTTAAGAATAGAGTTGACTAGGTTGACTTAGTTTGTTGTAGGATTATACTTTTGAAGATTGTAAACTTAGACAAAATATAATTATAATGAAGTACTGAATTAATAGAGAGATAAAGAGAGGAACCTTGGTGGGTTGGAGGATGATTAGGATTACAAATTTTCTATTGAAGTGCCTTGAATTTTTCTTTCAATTTCTAAAAACTAAGTCAATTTGTTTGACTTAGTTTGTTGATTTAGATGTTTAATAAGAGATAAAGTCAACCTATTCAACTTAATTTGTTGATTTGGATGCTGACTAAAAGATTAATTCAACCTATTTGACTTAGTTTGTTGATCTAGATTTTGTTTAAAGGACTAAGTCAACATATCTGATTTAATTTATTGATCTGGATGCTAAATTAAAGACTAAGTCAACCTATTTGACATAATTTGTTATATGGGACTAAAGAAGAGTATTGTTTCAACCTGTCTAATCTAGTAACTTGTATTTGATGAAGAATTACATTGAAAGAATAGAGTCATTTTGATATTACTATGTGTTAAACTTGCACATAAAATTTAGAACTATATTAGATGGGTTGACATAGTATTGTAAATATATTAAAATAATAAAATAATAGAAATGAAAGTGTGAAATAAAACCTTCAAGGGTTATATTCACATCGGGTTTACCAAAATGTATGTAATGGGAATTTCAACAGATCTACAAATCAAACCTAGCTCAGAGAAGATAAATATGACTTACACTTCTGATTGGGGATACATTAGATAATCGGGGTCATGATAAATATGCATCTGTTAGACCTCATTAATGGATCTCTTATCATAAATAATATCACTAGGGAGGGTTCCAAAGCCTCCAATCAATCAAAACTATGTAATAACCCTAATTAGGTCTTATGTTTTCATATTTACTATACTAATAACAAGTAAGTTAAAAGTCTAATCTAGTGTCACCAAAGCTTTTGGCACAACATGGGGTTAGTAAACAATAAAATTAAACATGCATAAGAGAATACTATTTAAGCTATGTATAGGTAAAACCCTAATGCATGGAGAGAGCAATACATTTAAAATTAATTAATTATGCTACTTTTATCTACTAAAGAGAGGAGCAAAGTTAGAGATACTTACCTTGAAGATGAACTCGTTGAGACTCAATCTCTCCCTTAGCCAAAGATACTTCACAAGAGGTTATTGTGGTTTTTAAGGATAATTAAGAAAGGCCAAAGCATCCAAGACTTCTTCATAAGATTATATTCTTCTCCAAGTAGAAACCCCAAGCTAAGACTCCTCAATTAGAATGGTGAAAGAGTAAATTGTAAATAAGTGCAAATGAAAAATTAACTCTTATTATCTCTCTAAGAATGGTGAAATGGATGTGTTTATATAGGTGGATCTAACCCTAATCCTTTATAAAAATTTAGACCACCAAGGTTAACCCAATCGACCTAGTACTAAAATTGGTAAAAAACTAATGAGGTTATGAACTATGTCAGCCATGGCTAACCTAGTTCCTATTAAGCTTTGTAAATAATGATAGAATGTTGATATGGTTGACTTAGTCATGTAAACTACCAAAAAAGGGTTTAGGTTAAATAAAGGGCTAAGGAAGATGGTAAATTACTAGAGGAGGGTGAAAAATAGGAGGCAAAGCTTAGGGGAATGGTTTTTAGAAGACAAGTGTGTAGATAGCAAATGGTAAAAAGTGACAACAATTCTATGAATCACCAATGTTCTACCCATCCCTTTCCTGGTACACCCCTTAGGGCATACACTTAGAGAGATTGAGACTCAATAGGTTCTTTCAAGATAGAAATCATTAGTAATTGATAAAGTTTGAAAATATTATGGGTATATAAGTACCTTCAACTTGTAGACGCCTAAATGTGGCCACCAATAACCTCCAACCAGGGTTTTGACCAATTTCTACCAAAATGCACAATTTGGCCTAAAAACACTAAAACACATTAAAAGCTTTGAAAATTATATAAGTGTTGATTTTGGATAGGGTGTCCCTAAATGGGGCAATGCATTTTATGGGCTAGTTAACTTTGATCAGATCATTTTGAGTCAAAATGTTAATTTTGCACTTGGGTGCCCTAGATTGCTCTTTTCTATCAAATCTCTTGCACAAGATAAGTGTATTTATTATTTATTGTTGGCATCATCCTAAATGGGATAATAGATCCAACACATCTGACATTGACTTCCAATTCTAACCTAATCAAATTTTGGGCCAATAACAAGACATTCTAATCAATTTGATTAGTTTGTGCACAAATTGCCAAGGTTTTGCATCAAAGTGCTTAATCATGTTTTAGGATAATTAAAATGAATCAATTTTTTCAGTTAATTTTCCATGAGAGCTATTGAATATTTATTTTTGTAAATTGATTTCTATAAACTGCATCATCAGGTGACCTCATTTCTTAGGAAGACATACCTAGGCCATAAATGCCACAAATGTCTGAATTAAGCCACCCCATACCTCATTAATGCCTTTCATGCCTCTTAAATGCCCCTCTATCTTAAATATTAATGAACCCATTTATTTATTTTAATTGTATTAATCTTTAGCCACACATTTCAATCTTGAGATGGATAGTTCAAGTTGATTCTGGCTATTTTCCAAAATCTATAAATAGGAGGCCTTGCCACATGAATTGTAAACTCTCATAAGCCAAATTTATCAAGTCCAAGTTTATTTTAAAGCTTCATGCAAATTATTTAATTCTAAAATATTGAACTAAGCCAAACCAAGCCAAAGCCACACAAGGTACCAAGGAGAGATGGAGGTAGCCAAGCTTCTATAGATGCAAAATTCATGAGCATAAATTTGAACAAACCACTAAAACAATCTATTTGGAGTATCCAATAAAGGTGAAGGATTTATTTGTATTTGCATTCTAGTTATGTTTCTCATTTGATTTTGTTAAATATGTTCCTCCCTTGAGATAGGCTTAGGGTGTTATCTTAGTGTGTTATTTGTTTAGATTTTATTTTATTCACTAACACCACACTAATCTCCCCCTATTGCAATCCTATGTTCACAAATGTCATGCTCGATGGGACCTCACCCCACAAATTTTGTCACAAATCTCTTTCAAGCAACCTACTAATTATTTCCATGCATGATCTTGGATTTGGAGGGCCAAAAGAGTGAAATTTTAACTTAATTTTCAATTTTTTTAATAGCATTTTTATTTATGTAACCTCAATTTTGCTCTCTAGACTAATATCAATGTTACATAGTAGCAATTTTGTGTAAAAAAAATCATTGATTGTTAAACAATGATTTTTTGCACTCCAACAGTGATTTCATGAAATTGAGCAGTGATTTTATCAAACTGAGTAGCAATTTCATCAAAATGAGTAGCGATACCATCATTTTAGGTGGTGATTTCATTTAAAACAATGATTTTGTCCCCAAAAAATGATATTTTCAACTTGTGTAGTGATATTGTCAACTTAGCCAATGATTTTGTTAGGAATAGCGATTTTGTTCATTCATGCATTGATTTCATAGGTAAAATAGCAATATTTTGTTTTCTATCTGGTCTAACCCATAACAACAATTTTTTTGTCTATAATTGTGATTTTGTAGGAAAAAGTGGGATTAATTGTGTAATTATGATTTCAAAATAGAGAGTTTATTTTCAAAGTTGCTCCTTCCATTTGCAAATTATCTTCAAAGCTAAAGGATACTCTAACATTTTTATTGTAGGATCAAGCTTGAGAATTTGATGAAACATGTTTTAGACCATCTTTAGCATGCTTTTAAAATGAAATAGGAAACTTTTTTAGTACTTAATGAAACATTTAGGTGCTTAAGATGAATGTTTTATAAGTATACTTTCAAAGTTACAACTTAATACCAAGGGGTCAAAATAACACCACTCAATCTTTCAAAATTGGTACTTAAAAATGAACTCATCTTTCCAGGTTTTTGTATTCAATAGTTGTTTGAACTAGTTTATGTTTGTAAAAGAGAGGGAAGTTGTGTGTATGCTCTTCCACTTGTCCCCTTTAGGTAAGACTTGAAATCAAAATCACTCATCTTTATTGCAAAAAATCCTAGTCCAAGGCTTAGAAAGAATGTCATCTAAAGCACTCCCCAAAAACTCACAATAGTTTGGGTGATCTTAAAAATAATCCTAAAGTATTTCTCTTATTTCTTTTATTTTAGTGTATCTTGGCTTAAAAGTGGGAATTCATCACTTCCCATAAGTTCTATAGGGAAACTTTGACCTGGGGTTTCATCTCCCAACATTGACTTCAACCACTCACACTAGGATCAGAGGTTGGAGCGGTTAAACCACCTTCTATTGTAGGAGTTGCACATGGTATGTATATGCACTTTGGGCATCATACTACATTGAATGAATAGTAGGTTGTAGTGGTTGTAAAAAGGTCAAGACCCTTTTACAACAATCTAAGTACCGTAAACACCCAATTATGTGCATTTATTTTGCATCGTGACATGAAAGTCATTATATAATTGATTCCCCTAGAAATGTTCAAAACCTTACATATCTTAAACAAATCCCCACTTGCCCCAAAAGTCTTGTTGGTGCAAGTTGCACCTCAAGGTCCATGTCTTAGTATTATCATTTGAGAGAAGGGGGTGTAAAAACCCTACTATATAATGTGAATTTTACTTTTTGGATGAACACTAAAATCCTCTCAAATGATGTATATTAATGGATTCCAACAATACCAAGAAAACTTTCTTAGGATTTAGAGAGATTAATTATTTGGTTTTGTCTTAGTTTAGAGTCTTGTTTTGGGTCAAAACTTGGTGTTAACAAATGATACAAACCAAACAATGGTCCCCAATTTTGTTTGAACAAGAGGCATTATGATGCCCACATAAATCTTCATTTTGCCTTGTTCAAATTCATCATAAAAACTTGGAGTCATATCATCAACTTTGGCATAGTTATGTTGCCTATTTGAGTCTAAACCATTTGCCTAAATTTTTTAAGTCCTTCATTGATAATTCACATTTGAAATTGGACCTTTCTAAGTTCTAAGGGTTGGTGTGTTAAATTGGGTTTGTCATTTATACACTAAACTTGTTTTTAACTTAGGTTAAATTTCCCATTTAGATTGAAGGCCATTTTATAGACTCATAATCATGCTTATCACCATTGTTAGACTTAAGTCATTTTGTGCTAAACACTTGCACATTGAATCTATGAACCAATAATTTTGAGTTACTATCCTATTTCCATTTACCTTGAGACCTTTTGAGTGCAACACTTTTTACTTTAGATATTTTTGGTAAAATTTGAGAGTTTGTGCATCATTTACAAAGGGTAGTGTTTTGCTACCAAATTTAAGTTAAACCATCTTTGCCTTCAGGTTGTTGAAATAAACACATTGTTACATAGTTTGAGTAGTTTAGCATTGTTACACTACCCAAATCATTTAAAACATTGTTTCATAGACCTTATTTTTCATAAAGTCCAAGTTTTTCACATTTGTCAAACCAAATGTAAGTATACCTTTTGATAATCTTTGTCTAGTATGGTTACACCATTCACCTTGTCTGGCCTATTTGTCACAAGAGCCTAGTTTTATACCATTATTTATGAGAAAAAAATTATCTCTAACGTGCCTTTTTGTTTCATACCTTATACCTATTTGATCAAGTTCATGGCTAAGATTCAAATGCCTAGTTTTTTCTAAAAGTGTTTCAAATTTGTTTGATTAAAATATCATCTATTTCAAAGTCTATATTTTGACACCATTTGGCCAAGAGTCCTATCACATGCCTTGTTTGAGCGTAGATTTTGATGTCACATTTGGCCAAAAGACATAGAAACTATTTATTTTCTAGACTAGAATGATTTGAAACACTTTGACCTTAGAGTTTGGCATTTCATTTTTTAGTCCATTTAATTAATCCTTTTGTATAAGACGTGTAATGTTAGATACTTAACGTTATCATGTTTTATCACAAATCATTGTATAAACCTTTCCATATTTTTGATGAATCTAGATCATGTTTGAACATCATCTTTTAGACATTGTCTTTTTAGATTTTGTATAACTCTTTTCCCTTTCTATTGTGAAACATTCACTATGGATCCCAACATGTATTCCTACACTCATAGTGGATTCATGTACAATCTATGGATTAGTAAAGTAGTTGCATAAGAATAAATGATGCAAGACTCCTATGCATATAATATTGTTTATGATATGGATCCTTATACCTCTTATAATACTCAAATAGGGGCACAAAACCAAGATCCATTGGCTAACTATTTGGTTAATATGCCACCATATTCAGAATAAGACCAAGAGAAAACCGCACAATACCTAGCTATGATACCCATAGTTAAAGAACCAGTTCCTCAACAATCATAATCTACTAATAAATCTTCCACATTTGATCCTTATTTGTTTGAATGATATTTAATGGAGAAAAAAGATGAGATTTTGGTTAGAGCCATAGAAGTAGGGGGAAGTTTCCGACAAACTTTCCTCATGAAAGTTTACCAAGCCTAGTAAGAATGCCTCATAACATATTGTATAGTCAACATGATTCTTCTAAAAATATTTTGACTCTAGTCTAAATAACATATCAGGATCCTAATATGCCTAACAAAGGAAATAACCTCATGTAATACCACTTTAACCAAATGCAAGTAGCATATCAAACCTACCTAAATCTAGCATGCAATTTCAATCAGATGACCATGGTGAGTAAACCTCTTATTGACTTAGTTCCTTCAACAAGAGTTTTGATAGAGTTAACTATCAACACAATCAAATTTTAGACCCATTTGTGCAAAATAATTTTATAGAAAACTTGTTACATACACCAATTATTGAAGAAGTGTCTTCTGCTTCTATGCAGAATAATGACCAAAATATACTGGACAATGCACAAGTAACATCCAATCCAAATCAAAGTGGTACTAATGCACAAACAACTAGTCCACAACATGTGCCTTTAGTTAATACCATGAGTGGATCTTCCAACATATGAATGAGATCTTATGTGCCCCAACCTCAACTAGTTACTTCCAATCCTCAACTAGCTATTTCATCAAGCATACAACCAGTAGGAGTAGGTAGTCAACTAGAAACCAATGTCATGCCTTAATAGTAGAATGCGATAAATCATATTCCTCCTCAATAGGTGATGAGTATCATTCCACAACAATAAGCATAAATTAATAGACCAATGCATTAGAGGTCAAACATATTGCCACCTCAACAAGGGGAAACCAATGTTCTACCTCATCAAATAATAGCAAACATACCTTTTTCCTCGCATACTAACATGTCAATTCAAAACTAAATAATGTTTAATCAACAATGTATTCATTTTGGGTAGTGACAAGTGCCAAATCCCAAACAAGCATCTACTTCCCAATAGAGATTTGTGTAACAAGGAGGTTCCAATGTTTTTCAAGTACCTACAAGGCAACAATTGCCTTTTGTTTAAAATGTGTCACTCATTCAGAGGTAGGGTCTTGGTTCATAAGTTCTTATTGATTATCAAGGTTCAAGTAATTAGAAATAAATCCCTATTCAAATTCAACATGCATAATATGGTTATATCCCTTCAACCCAACCTCAGAATCCTCCAAGTCAAACCTTCATCACCAACCCTAACCAAAATATCATGCAACCAAACAAGCAATTTCAATAAATACATCTTAATTCATGTATACATATTCTTGTTTCATTTCCCAACCAATCCAACATATATAAAATTCTCCCATCATACCCTGGTCAAAGTGTTTCACTTGTGCCCACCCAACCATCTACCTAGGCCAACATTCCCACAAATTTCCTAGAGCAAGAGTTACAATAGATGAAAGATGTAATTAATACCATCCAAGAGGGGAAACAAATTAAAAAGTTAAAATTAGATGATGTGTGTTCTTATCCTTTCAATATGAAATACTTAAAAATTTCATTTCCTCCAGGATATGATCAACCAAATTTTGATAAATACAAGGGGAAAGGTGAGCCCAAATCCTATTTAATTGAGTTCTTTGTCTCATACTAGCTAGTGGAATATAGTGATATATATCTTTTGTTATTGTTTCTAAGGAGCTTAGCTAGGCAAGCCTTAGAATGGTTCTTGATGTTGAAAAATAATTTAGTAACTAATTTTAATGATCTTTCAAATAAGTTTGTGCAACAATTTTCCTGTAATCTCGAGCATGAGATTTCATTGGTTGACTTGATGCAAGCAAAAAAAAAGGTTGAGAGAGTTTTGCTAGCTACCTACAGTGATAGAGAGCACTTGTAAGCTAATTCACTCATAGTTTACTAGATAAATAATTAGCCATTATATTCACTAAAAACTTGCATAGTGAGATAGCCTATCATCTAGAATTATAGTGTGCACATACCTTTAAAGAGATCATTGATAAAGGTTTATTGATTGAGTAAGTTCTCATTAATAAAGGAGTCATAAAGATTAATTCAAATAATCAAAACCAAGGTACCAATCAGGGAAGTGGCCAAAACTACCGTCAAGTCCCAGCATAAGCATCATAACCAACACATGCCAATAACCTAGATAGACCAAAGCAATTCAACCATAATAGGAATGTTGTGGGAAATGGAGTAAATGAGTCATGTCATATCAAAATGGTGAAAACATCATCTATGCCACCTTTTTATATGACTCCTACCTGATAAACTCTTCAATTGATGTTGCAAGCACAACAACTAAGACCCATGCAATAAATGCCATAACCTTTGCCATTCCAAAACCCTCCTCCAAGGAGATCTATGCTTACACATCATGTTTTTAGTGACCTTGGAGAGCCTATTGAGTATGTATTTCATAAACTTTCCACTAGTAATTTGATTAGTTGGCCTATACCAAAGCATTATCCTTAAGGTATCCCTTCAATGTTATTAAATAAAACCAAAAGAATACTATGGCCAAGAAGAAGCATAAGGGTAAATTTAAACCAAACTAGATAGGTCCTTTCATCATTACTATAGATTATGGATCAAGAGAATACAGGCTCACTACATCATATGGAGATGAACTTCTTGAGCCAATGAATATTATTCATCTCAAGTGATATTATGCTTGAGCACTATGGTGTATTGTCTATAAGGACCATTTCCATTATGCAACTTAATCACTATTATTCTATGTATGAATGTCATTATTAGCATTCATCTTATCCTATTACTATCCATTTACCATTTCATTTTATCGACCCAACATCTTTTGAATCCTATTTACCTAGCCCATTTAACCTTGGTTTCACCATTAGTTGCATGTATTTATCATCAATGAATATGATCAATTTTAGAAATTATCTCAAGCGTTTCAAATAGAAATAGTATTTTAGAGAAGTATGACAAAAGTTTTGGTAGTTACATCCTTTGTTCCTTGTTCATTTCTTATCATCAGTCTTGCTAATAATTATAACCACCTATGGGAAAATTAGTACCATTGATCTATGACATTGTGTCCTAGTTATAACCATTTATGGGTGAACTATGGGCTATATTTGTTTATTACAACTTGACATACCAACTTTCCATTTCTTATATCATATTATTAATTTATACCAACTATGCCTATTTTGTTTGAATATATGGCTACACTAGTTAAATTCCTCCACTGTGGGGTAGAATTACATTGACTTGAGGTCGTACTCTGGGACTATGTAGGTAGCACCTGATACGTGTTGAGGTCAACTTAGTCAACCTTTCCATCCATGCTCTCATTATTTTTTGAGCGACCTAGGTAACACTCTCATCATTTTATGAGCAACCTAGGTAATGCTCTCACCATTTTGAAAGCAACCTGATCCATGCTCTCACCATTTTACAAGAAACCTAAGACACACTCTCACCTTTTTACTAGCAATTTAAGTAATGCTCTCACCATTTTGTGAGATTGAACCATTTTAGTGTATATTCATTCTCGATTGAGTTAAAATACTTCAATAATTCTAAGAATATTTGTAAAACCATTTTAAAAAGACCAAAAACATTAACCTCTTCTTTGCCTTGAAGATTCTGGTAACCCTTACTAAGTCAAAGAAAATAACTTGTTCCTTAGTTTCCCCATCATTTTTGGCCCCTTTTATCCCACGCACTTGCCATTTCGCAAGACCATTCCTATTATTTTCTAACATCTATTCTATTTGTTTTCATCAGTTATCATTCTCTTCCCATTTCTTGGAAGAACTACATTTGGCCTAAAAAAATTGTTGGATATTACATCCATGGAACTATGTAGGTAGTGTTCACTTGCCTAGTGAATATGGAGATAGCTTAGCCACCCCCTTCCTTTTCTTCTATTCCCCCATTTTGTTAATTTTTTAAGTTTTCACCTATTTTCTAGGGGTAATGATCGTATGGTTTAAATTAACATGTTTGTTTCTCTATTTTTTTCTTTGTTGTTTTATTTATATGCTTGTTTGTTTGTTTTTATTAATAGTGAATTCACTAGGTGATTCTTTCTGCACATTATTCTTGAGTCCATCCATATTCATGTGTCTACATTAGCATCATGGTTAATATCATTGGTGCATTATTTTTTATTGAGTATTGGATTTTGAGAGTCAGTCCTTATGCATATTTTAGCCAAGTCCTCATGATGTTATACCATGATGCCTATCAACATGTGCTATAATAAACCTCAACTTCAGGAAGTCTATTCAGTAATGGTGGCATCAACATCTCTTCGACACCAGCATCCTGATTCAATTCCAATCATATCCCAAACAAAGTAATTATATAATGAAAAAATTTAAACCTTAGTTAGTTCAGATGAGCATCTCCCTACTAGTAGGTTATTTTGATTCATCTTTATCCTTTGTATCTAATTACCCTCATCAATCAGCCAATCAATCATGTTTGCCATAATCAAGGTCTAATTATTATAACTGCTTATGGGCAAATCATTGCACACTGTCCCACCTGCATTTCTCAATGATTATAACTACCTTTGGGAAAATCATTGTGTTTTGACCACTTTAATTTTTCTACCCATACAGGGGCATGTTTCTACTTTGTTTTTTTATCCTAACTAGGATAGCTTCATCTTCTCAGTGATTATAACTACCTTTGGGAAAATCATTATGTTTTCATACCACGTTGCCACTATCGGGGTACAATGCTTATAACCACCTTTGGGCAAATAATTGTACACCATCCCACTTACATTCTCAGTGATTTTGACTTTTTTTTCAATACCATTATGTTCTCATCTCATCATTTTCCTTTTCTTTGGTCCCCTTTTCTCCATTCTTTCTTTCAAGGGACTACTTGCCGACCTTTCCTTGTGCCAACCATTCTCTCGAGGGGGCATCATACAGTTAGTTTATCATCATTATATTTGTAGGCATAAATTACCTTTTCATTCTTTGAGAAGATGTTACTATGCCTATAGCTTGCAATGCCTTCCCAAATAGGGGAAAATTATAGACACCTAAATTTGGCCACTGACCTAAAAATATTAAAACATATTAAAAGCTTTGAAATTGATATATTAAAGTTCTAATTTTGGCCAAGGTATCCCTAAATGGGGAAATGCATTTTATGGGCTAGCTAACTTTGATCAAATCATTTTGAGTCAAAATGCTAATTTTGCACTTGGGTGCCCTAAATTACTCTTTTCTGTCAAATCTCTTGCACAAGACATGTGTCTTTATTATTTGGTGTTGAAATCATCCTAAATGGGATAACAGATCCAATGCATTTGACATTGACTTCTAACTTTAATCCAATCAAAATTTGGGCCAATAACAAGACATTCTAATCAATTTGATTAGTTTGTGCACAAATTGCCAACGTTTTGTATCAAAGTGCTTAATCATGTTTTAGGCTAATTAAACCAAATCAAGTTCTTAAGTTAATATTCCATGACAGTTGTTGAATATTTCTTTTTTGAAATTGATTTCTATTAACTACATCATCAGGTGACCTCAATTCTTGGGAAGATATCTCTAGGCCATAAATGCCACAAATATTTTAATTAAACCACCCATGCTTCATCAATGCCTCCCATGCCTCTTAAATGCCCCTCTATTCCAAATATTGATGAGCCTATTTATGGATTTTAATTACATAATTTGATTAATATTTAGCCACACATCTCAATCTTGAGATGGATGGATTAGGCTAATTCTAGCCATTTTCCAAAATCTATAAATAAGAGGCCTTGCCACATGAATTTTAAGCTCTCATAAGCCAAAGTTATCATGCCCAAATGCATTTGAAAGCTTCATGCAAATTAGTGTTATAATGCTAAAATATTGAGCCAAGACAAAGCAACACAAGGTGCCTAGGAGAGATGGAGGTAACCAAGATTAAATTGATGCAGGCTTCATGAGCATAAAACCAAGTAAGCCACTACAACAAGTTATTTGGATCATCCAAAGAAGGTGAAGTATTTATTTATCTTTTCATTCTAGTTGTGTTTCTCATTTGGTTTTGTTAAATATGCTCCTCCCTTGATATAGGGTTAGGGTGTTATATTAGTGTGTTCTTTGTTTGGATTTTATTTCATTCACTAACACCATACTAATATCCCCCTATTGTAATCCTATGTTCACATAACCAACCTTGATCATGCAAGAAAACCTAAAACAGAGGTTTTTTAGGCCTAAAACTAAGTCTATAGACTAATTTTTCATCATAACTTTTTTTTCAAGGACCAAATCACTTTTAAACCACTTATAACATTTTTGTGTGCATACCTACCAATTTTCATCAATTTTAGGGGGTTAGTTTGTGTTTTATGAGGATTTTTTACCTCCAAACCCTAGCAAGTCAGCAAGTAGACCAAGAGCATTCAAAAATCATAAATTAAGTTAAAATCCCTACTTTTGAGATATTCTTGTAAAAATAATACCCCATCATCATCCTCCCTTAACATTCATTTAATCACCTTGGTCAACCTTAAAACATGGAGAAAACAAGCTTTTCTTGGCTATTTTCTATACTTTTCTTGACTATGTGTAGTTAATGGACCTGTAGGTTGACTTTTGAGCTCAATATAAACTTTATCTAAGGTTCAAATCCTACATAAGTACCTTAAAAACATGTATGAACATATTGAAACTTTTATCAACCCTTGGCATGCTTGAAACTTCCTAAAAATCTTCATTCATACTTGTGAATCTTATTTTTTATCTCCTTAAGAGAGTCTTGAAGGCTTAATGAATCATTCATTTGATCATTACACCATGGCAGAAACCTAATCCTTACCTACATGTGTGTTTATTATTGGGTGTGAATCTAATATTCACGGTCACTATTCATTTTGACATGGTATGCAGGTGATGTGGCATGTGGTATGCAGATGTGGTTAGTAGGTGATGAAAATGATGTGGCATGTTGGTGATTTGGAATGCAAGCAATGTGTTAGATAGGTGATGTAGCATAGGCCCATAGAAACTTTCAAGTATGATTAGGATGATGTGATAAGTGTGGGTCATAGCACTCCACTAGAGGATATGAGTTTTATCCTTGGTGAGTTACATGGGTTTATCATGTGGTCTAAAATATAAGAGGTTATGTATGTGTCAAATTTATAAAGGGACCCATGATTCACATGTGTATAAAAATTCAAAAGGTGACTACAACACCATTTTCACTTGTGTGTGCACATGGATTAAGAAGACAAGAAAAGCATTTTTGTTGATTAGCCTCACATGTATGAGTGGGGTGAAATTCTATAAGTCACATGGGGTGGCTTGGATCTTGTCTAAAGTATAGCATCCACTTTGTTTACCCTTAGAGATGAAGACAACATGAACACTAGTGGTGTTTTAAACTCACTTTTAGAAGTGGGGTGTAGTTTTTGGAGTCACATGGAGATAACCCATGATCTTTTCTAAAGGTATATTTACCTTTGTGGAATTTTTCACATGATGACAAACATTATTGAGGATCACTATTTACCCACTCATGTGTGGCACATTTTTGGGGTCACCATGAAGTTTCTCCCTCTCTCTCATTTTAAAATATTATAAAGCACTATGTTCTCCTTTGTATTATTTATCCTTGCCTTTGGGTGATCACTCTTGGATAATATTAGGAGTTTGTTAGCTTTGAATACTTGTAATCTTAGCTCACCTAGATGTTTGGGTTATATTCATCATGCATACTTAGTGGTTAGATCTTAGAAGACTTGGTTGTTAGCTTTACTCACCTAGAGGCATTGTATGTAAGTAAGGAGATCCTTGAGGTTAGAGGTTAGATCATGGAAGGATATGTTAGCTTGGCTCACCTAGTTGGAGATTTGGAACTTAGAATATTGTTAGCTCAGCTCATAGAGATGGAGATTGATGCTTAGATCTCACCTTATATGTTATGGTTGTTAGCATTGTATGGAGTTGCATGTTGTAACTTGGAGGTTAGAGCCTGAAAGCCTTGGTTTTAAGCTTGGCTCACTTGAGTGATTGGTTGTTAGCACTTGGAGTTGTTTAGAGGATGTTATTGTAAGAGAGGATTTGTTAATGAAATATGAAGTCTAGAAGTTGCCATTACCCTGTGGTTTTTCCCTGATTGATTTTACAAGGGTTTCCATGTATATCTTGTGTAATATGTTGTCTCCTATTATGTTTTTTTATCTTGTTTTATTTCCACATTAATTCTTACACATGTTTAGGATTATGTTTTGGTTCCTAAAAATTGGTATCAAAGCTAGGCTTTAGCTATTGGTAGCTAAGCCATGCATTTTTTGATCCTAACAATTAGTAGTAAATCCATGGTTGGTTGTTTTTGTTAGGAATATAGAACACAAAAAAATATTAATGAATTAAAGATGAAAATAAAATGCAAAAAACATAACATAATAGAGACACAGATTTAACATGGTTCACCCAATATGGGCTACGTCCGCATAAAAATTGCCAATCCTTCTTATTATTCAATCTAATAAATGAAGGGAAAAAACTTGTAATACATCCATTGTAATATCCTCTTCACTCACACACTATATGCCACCATGATTATAATGCCCTCATATCAAAGGAGGGTTACATATTAGGTAAAAAATTCATAAACATAATTTATACCATTAGATATGTGACTTAATAGTGAATGGCCCAAATTTACTATGAAATTATAATATTTTACAGTGTATTTTTAACAAAATTTTGATTTAGGGGCACTGCCCCTGAACACCCGCTAGGGGGGATCCAAGTATGGTTTCCACCCCACCTATACCCCCATGGTGATCCTAGTGGGGGGGCATTGCCCCAACTACCCCCTGTCAGGAATTAGGAATTATAATAAGATCAGTCTCCACCATCCAACAATCTCCCACTTGGAGACTGATTGTTTTAACTCCACTACTACAACTCTTCCTTGGATTTTTTTTTGAACTTTGACCTTGACATGTTTTTCATCTTCCTTGTTATCCTTGAAGACCTATTAAAGCTGAACAACTCTCTAACTTCTCTTTAGTGACTGCCTTTGTTAGCATATCTATAGGATTCTAACTTGTATGTATCTTTTCCAACTTCAGTTGACCATCTTCCAAAACTAAATGAATGAAGTGATACTTGAGTTGTATGTGTTTGGTTCTTGAGTGGAATTTTGAGTTCTTTTCTAAATGAATTGCACTCTAATTATCAATATACAACCTGAAATCTTCCTATTTCTACCTCAATTCTTCCATGAACTATTGCATCCATATCATCTCCTTGCTTGCTTATGTAGCTGTAACATATTTTGCCTCTGTGGTTGACAAAACAACAATCTTATACAATTTTTAAATCCTACTAACTGGTGTGTCACCAATAGTGAATACATAACCTATGGTGATCCTCCTTCCATCTAAATCTCCAACCATGTCTGTATCAACATATTCTTTTAAGGTAACATCTAACCCTTCATAGCATAATTATTTATCAGTGGTCCCTCTCAAGAACATGAGAATCCACTTGACTGCATCTCAATGCTCTTTTCTTAGATTCTTCATAAACCTATTGATAACTCCCATTACATGAGCAATGTCTAATCTAGTGTACACCATAACATACATTAAACTTCTAACTGTTGAGGTATACGACACTTTAGACATGTAATTGATTTCTTCTTACATTTTACGACATTATTCCTTTCTTAATTTGAAGTGCCCTCCCAAATTTATAATTATTGGTTTCGCATCTTGCATATTGAACTTGACTAACACCTTCTTGATGTATTCTTCTTGAGACAATGTTAATTTTTTATTTTTCCTATCTCTTATTATTCTCATACCAAGGATTTGCTTTGCAGCACCTAAATCCTTCATTGGAAATGAATCTACTAGTTTTCTTTTGAGCTGATTTATATCATGTATATTAGACCCTACAACAAGCATGTCATCTACATACAATAACAATATAATATAGCTATCATTATCTAATCTCTTAAAATAAACACAGTGGTTAGAGTGACATCTACTATAACCTTGTTCTATCATAAACATGTTAAATTTCAAATACCACTATCTTGGAGCTTGTTTTAGGCCATACAAACTCTTCTTTAACCTGTACACCATTTTCTCCTTACCTTTGACTTCATATCCATATGGTTGCTCCATATATATTTCCTCCTCCAAGTTACCATGAAGGAACTCTATCTTCACATCTAATTGTTCAAGGTGAAAATATTCTCCTGCTACCAAACTTAAAATAGTTATTATAGAAGTCATTTTAACTACTAGAGAAAATATTTTGTCAAAATCTATACCTTTCTTTTATGTAAACCCCTTTACATCAAGTCTGGCCATGTACCTCTTTTTGCATCCATCTTCTTCTTTCAACCTATAAACCCATTTATTTAGTAATTCTCTTTTGCCTATAGGAAATTGAACCAAATCTTAAGTTTAGTTATATACCAAGGATTCCATATCTTCTTTCATGCCTTGCTCCCACTTCTTTCTAGTTTCTACTTGCATTGCTTCCTCATAGCTTTATGGCTCACCACCATCAGTCAATAATAAATATTAAAGTGAAAGAGAGTATATTTTAGGGAGTTTACTTACTCTGGTAGATATTCTAACTACACTTCTATTATTTTGAGGTACTTGTTGTATTTGTTGCATATTCTAATTTTTTGGCACTTTTGAAATTTCATTTCCAATGATTTCATCAAGTATTGCATATTTAGTATTTGGCTTTTATTATTTCCTTCCCTACAACCGATCTCTATACATGACCTTCTCATTAAATATCACATCTCTAAAAATGATTTTATGATTTTCAAAATCCCATAAATGGTAACCAAAATCATTAACTCCATATCCAATAAAAGTACATTTCTTGGATTTTGCTTCAAACTTGGTTCTATTTTATTTATCAATATGGACAAATGCTTCACAAAAAAAAGTCTTTAAAAAGGAATAATCTACCTTTTTATCTATCCATGCTTATTTTGGAATGCCACCATCCAAAGGACTTGAAGGCCCTCTATTTATTAAGTAAATAGTAGTATCCACAACTTCTACCCAAAACTGTAAGGGAAACCCTGCATATAATATCATGCTCCTTACACTCACTATGATTTTCATGTTAATCCTTTTTTGACACACCATTTTGTTGTGGTGTTCTTGAAACCATCTTCTTTATATGAATCCCATGGGATGAATAGTAATTATCAAATTCCTTATTGTAGTATTAACCTTCATTGTCTAATTTGACACATTTCAACTTATTTCCTAACTCATTCTCAACTAAAGCTTTCCATTTTTTAAAATTATCAAAAACATCATATTTTTTTCATATGCAATATACCCAAGTTTCACTAGTTGTGTCATCAATAAAAATAACATAATAAGAAGATCCACCAAGGGATGATACCTCATGTCGGTCCACATACATATTTATGCACAAGCTCTAACTTGTCATCCTTCTTTGTCTTTCCAACTCTGAGAAATCTGACTCTCTTCTATTTTCTATACACAGGATGTTCATAGAAATCTAAATCCACCTTCTTAAAATCTATAAAAAAATTCTTTGAGTGGTGAAATTACATCAACATCTCACTCATGTGCCCAAGTTTATGGTTCCATAAAATTGTATCCATTTTTGTAGAAGATAAAATAATAGAAGAGTCAACATTACTATTAGATAAATATAATGTACCTACATTCTCTCTTTTTGATATTACCAGTGACCTTCCATAAATTTTTTGTAAATGTAACTATGCATCCCTCACTTCCCAACAACCCTACTAAAATTAGATTTCTTCTCAACTCAGGAAAATTCCTCACCTCTTTCAGCAACCATTTATTTCCATTCTATAATTTTATCTATATCTTACCCTTTCCTACAATTTAACAGGGTTCACCATCACCCAAATAAACCTGTCCAAAATCACCTTGAACATAGTCTTGAAAATATTTCTTATGGGGTGTAGCATGAAATTAAGCCCTTGAATCTGACACCCAAGAATAATTAATGTTATTAAAAAAAGGATTAAATCATTTTGTAACACATCATCTACTACATTGCCTCCTAATTTTTATCTTATTGTCCATCTCCTTATTTTTCTTTTCAAAACCAATAATATTTCTTCAAGTGTCCTTTATTCCCACAAATACAGCACACCAATATTCCTTTGGATTTAGATCTACCCTTATTAGACTTACTATAATTATGTGTGCATTTTCCTCTATCCTTCTATCTTCCCCTATTCTCTATAGTTAAAGCATTACCTGATGTCTCACCTATGTTTTTCCATCGCACTTCATCGTTAAGAATAACACCAACAACATCATCAAACTTTAAAGTGTTTGAACCATAGATAAAATTACTCAAACCATGACCAAGCCATTCTAACTTTTTGGAAATGAGCATAGAATCAAAAGAACCCTAACCTCATCATCTAAATTTACTCCTATAGAGCTAAACTAATTTGTGACCATGTTAAATTTATTTCAATGATCAGAAACAAACCCACCTTCTAACATTTTTATATTAAATAAACATTTTATAAGAAATACATTATTACAAGATGAGGGTTTTTCACACACTCTATCCAATGCCTTTATCACATCTACTACTATCTTTTCTTTTGAAATATTGAAGGCTACCAATGATACTAGGCACATTCATATTATTCCTAGTGCCTTTTTGTGAAGTACCTCCCAATCTTCATCTTTCATAGTCGTCGGCTTCTTTGTTATTTCACCCAATGGTAGGAAAAGATCCTTCTAATATAGATAGTCTTCCACTTGCATCTTCCATAGCTGGTAGTTTTAGCCATTGAACTTCTCAACCTTAAAATTTCTTTCTACCATTGCTCCCATTCAAACCAAGAACCCTTATTTCTTGTGAATTTATATACCAAATAAACCTTTGGCTCTGATACTAGTAATAAGGAATATAAAACATAGAGCAATATTAATGAATTAAAGATGGAAATAAAATGCAAAAAATATGACACAATAGAGATACAAATTTAATGTGGTTTGCCCAATATGGGCTACATCCACATATAAATAGCCAGTCCTTATTATTCAATCTAATAAATGAAGGGAAAAAACCAATAATACATCCACTACAATATCCTCCTCACTCACACACCATATGTCATCATGATTATAATGCCCTCATATAAAAGGAGGGTTACAAATTAGGTAAAAAATACATAAACATAATTTTTACCATTATATCTATGACTTAATAGTGAACAATCCACATTTACTACAAAATTACAATATTTTACAATGCATTTTTAACAAAATTTTACTTTGGGAATGATACCCCTAAACCTCTGCTAGGGGGGATCCAAGTATGGTTGCTTCCCCCTAGACCCCCATGGTGACCCTATTGGGGGTGTTTACCCCCCACACTCCCCCTATTAAAAATTGGGCATTATAATAATATCAGGTTCCGCCATCTAATAGTTTTGTGTAAGTGGGGGCTATAGGTAGAGAGACCAAGATATGAAAAGAAAAAAATGTTTTTATGGTAGGTATTTCTATTTATGAGATATGTAGATGGAGAATAGAGGAGAATCTGAACAAGTTTTACCAAATAGATCAACACCAAGATAGTGTTCCTGATGAGGAATCAACTATGTATCTTATGTTATAGCAAAATGGTCTCCATTGGTGTAGATGGATGGTATGATAAGGCATGTACCTTGTTGTGGGATCTCAACTGGTGAAGGGGTATAAGTTTTGAGATCCTACGACCACAACATGTTATCCAAGATGTTCCAAATCTATGGAAAGGAGGAGGTAGAAAGAAACCTAAAGTTGTACCTATTAAATTAGTTCAGGATGATGGAGAAGATCAAGCGAGACCTAAGGTTCCCAGAAGGAGAATATTAGTGTTGAATCAAGCTAAAACTTAGAGATGTATTGAGTGAATTTATCAGTGGTTATGGTGTATCAAAAGTGAGTATCTAGGAGGGTTATGGTATAGATGATATGAGGAGCTAGGTATATCGATGCATAGAATAACTCTACATATGATTTGATTTGACATGTGATATAACAAGATGCAGTTTAATAGTGGACTTGAAAACTTAGTAGGCACAGTGATGCATTGAGTATCATGATGACTTCCCTATAACTATTTAAAAGTGCCATGTTGAGCATGGTGGGTAGTATTTTACTATGTGTAGAGTTCATGTGTTGATTCTATAGGCTTTTATCTCTCTTGTTGTTAACTACTAGCAAGAGTAGGATGTGCACTTGTTACTATTCAAGGTTGGATCAATTATTTTCCTACATGGTGATCTCATGATGAGATGGAGTAGAAAGAAGGCTATGTGGATGAGGTAAAGAGTTGATGGTTTGTGGATTGAATATTGTATAGGCTAAAGTAGACATGTATATGGAGTATAGTAGTACCTTCATGGAGAGATAAGGTTTTTGCAAATGTTATTGCTATGGATTGATATAATATTGGTTACAGGCCCCAACATGATGAATATCAATGGTGTGATGATTCGGATGACTAAGACAAGGTCAAGGAGCAAACTAAGGATGAAGATACATAGGGACATGATAACATGTAAGTCAAGTATCCCACTTCTTGTGGTATTTGATTTGTCTTCCAGAGTGTCCTATAATATATGAGGATAAGACATGGTTATCCTATGTATTACATTCATTAAGAGTAGGAAATCCTCATTTATGCCATGGTGTGCACTAAACCAGATACTTCTAAGCAGTGGGAGTAATGAGTGGTTCATGGAAAAAACCTTGGATGAAGGATGGGTTTGTGGTGAAGTGAGAGTCACTTCGTATGCTGAAAATTAGCTATGGAGGAGCATATGTTTGTTGGTAATTGAGGTGTCTCAACCTTGACAAATCAAGATACTATTCATAATCTACTATTCATAGTCACTATTCATGTGATGAGGTGGTAGTGGTGAGTTAGAAATGACTATGACTATGATGTTTTAGGTGATGTAGGTGTTGATGTGGCTTGTGATGAGTTAGTACAGCCCATAGAGGAATCTACATGATGTAAGTGCACGTGAGTGAAATTGAGGCATACCATTCCACTAAGGAGATAAATTAGTGTCTTTTGAGATGCACATGTTTTTGATTTAGGTGAAAAATGACTAAATAATGGATATGGGGTGAATTTATAAGGTGGCATCATGATATTGAGTGAAGGAGAAGTCAAAAGTTGATGGATAATATCTTGGAATCATGTGGAGTCACATGGGATAGTGGGGAACAAGTTATTATTCCTGATTGGAGACATATATTAGAGTGGGGCATAATTTTGGAGGATTTTGGGAGTGGAGGATGATGTGTCACAAGTGTAAGGTCAATTTTTTACCAAAGCATAAGACTACAAGCATGTTACTATTGATAAATAGTGATGTCACTAAATGGTGGTAAATTTCCTTACCTTGCTCATGAAGTTTCCATTTTTTTCATCTTCTTTGTATTTTTTTATAAATAAAGACATTCTCCTTTGTAATTAATATGAAGTACTTATGTTTTGTATAAGCTTGTAAGTTAGAGAGTTGTGAAAATGCATCAAAGCTCTATGGAACCAATTTTTCTCCTATGTGTAGTATACTGGTGGTGATCCTATGAAGGCTTGCTCTACAAGTGTGTTGTAATCTTCTTGATTTGAATAATGCATTGAACTGCTTTGAAGTGTGGTGTTTTTCTCTCAAAAGGATTTTTCAATGTAAATCACTTGTTATGGTATATTGGTAATTTTAGTTATATGTGTTTCTTTTAATTTTGTAACAAGTATTCAAATTATTTGCATATTATCCTCTCTTAGTTAGTATAAGGAATTATTTTTACTATCTCGTATTCCTTTTAAGTGGTATCAGAGCCTAGTTAGTTTTGGTTTTAGTTGTGGGTTTGTTATTTTTTTTGAGGTAATCCAGTTTGAGTGGGAGCTTTTGAAATAGATATTTGGGGTTATTTGTTAGAAAAAGTTTAGGATGGCAACCACATTAGAGAGAATGTAGGTTGAAACATTTTCATGGAGCAAGTCCCAAGGGAGATTTGAATCTCCTAGAAAGTCCAAGGTGGGATACAAGAATTGTGGAAAACTTGGCCACTTATGAATAGATTATACATAAGAAAAGAATGAAAATAAGAAGTATGATTCTAAATCTAAATCTTAAAAGGAAGCTAGTGATGCTTTCATTATAGCCTTGGTAACCCATGCAGGTAATGATGCATGGTTAGTTGATTCAAGTGCATTTTATGATATGACCTCTAATAGAAATTATTTTTTAAGTATGAAGATTTTGATGGAGGTAAGGTGTACTTGGGTGATGATTTTTTTCTAACCATTATTGGCCTTAGTAGAGTTAAAATCAAATTTTGTGTAAGGATTAAACACTTTAATTTTGTGTTGCATATCCCAAGACTAGCTCATAATTTATTATATGTGAGCAAACTAATAGATGTGGTGTGCAAGTTGCATTTTCTAAAGTAGGTTGTAAGATGGTTAGAGGTGTTATGGTGATAGCTAAAGGTTTCAGGATTAGCACTTTATACAAGCTTGATGCATTCATAGTTGAGTGTAATAATACTTCTATAAAGACTAAATCTGAGGATACTATTGATACTTCCAAGTGAACCACAAGTGCTCTCTAGTGTTTAAAAAACACTTCTCACTTTAGAATCCACATATTCAAGGCATGAGTTGTAGGTGTTTGGAAATTAAGATGCATGCGGTGAAAATACCAACAGAGTAACATGGACTATTCCACAATATTTATAAAATTTGATGGTAGGGAGCCATCTTGGTACATTTTTTGAAAATATTGATGTTAATATTGAAAAAAATGACCCAGATCCGAACCACTGACTAAACTAAATGGTTATAAACAATGTATTTAAGCTAATGTGAATTGTTTTTTTTAAAAAGGAGTGAAAGGATAGGGTAGAGTGAGAAATAAATAGTGACTGTTGATCTGTTATTATGAACATATTAACAAGATTTCAATATTTCCCAAGCATGACCTCAACTAGCATATAGTGTAATGTATCCTAAACTCATGTTTCAATACAAAATAGGCCTACTTCTGAAGGTAGGATTCTAATACAAGTAAAAATTAGATTTACTTTAAATTCTTACACTACATTTAGATAGCTAAAGCACATTTTTGTTGCAGAGCAAATGAAATGAAGTAAATTCAATTATTTTAACTAACCTATTATACACAAGTTATCAACCTTGTAATTAATGATTTAACTTAGTAATTCATGAAACCATTCATATTAAAATTCAAATAAACAATTGGGAAACTTAGTAATTCAAACACATCAAACCAAATAATTCTTGCATAATTCTTTGATCTCTTTTATTAATCACTCAAAGTCTCTCCCTTTTACAAATGGTAATACATGTCTTTATGGAAAGCTAGGTAGTATACCAATCAGTTTTACCAATATAGGTATATAAAAGACAAGTGTCTTTGTAACAACTATAATACACATGCTTTCTACAATCCTACTGACCTAGAGGCAATCACACTAACAAACTAGTGTGTGCCCTTACAAAAGAATATGCCATCTCTCAAGTAAACCATAATTAGGATGTTAGAATTGGGGCCCTTTATTACTGAAAGATTATCATATCTCATTCATGTTGTTCATCCACTAAGCCAAAGTATATGATAGGCCTTGTGATATGCTCTTCTTGATCAACCAGATCATCAAAATCTTTGTTATTCCTTTCCAAAGCTTCCTTAATGTTTCTGGCTTCATTGATCCTATCCCCTGCATTGAATATTATGTGTAATATTTTGCTATTATCTTTCCCTAATTGTCCATTAATTTTACCCTTGATTTATTAAGTCATCAAAGTGGCTCTATGTTGGAATTATTCATCACTAATAATCCCCAGGGTAGTGCATTGTGAAGGATACTTAAGCATAGTTCCTAAGAGCTTCTCAATTCTACCCATGCACTATTTTTCCTCCTCAATAAGTTCCTCCACTTTGGTATGCCAAGCACTCAAGGCATGAACCTTGTCTATAATAATTCCCAAAATGGCACTTAGATGCCCCATCCTGATGGCTTTTAAATTTGAGATTTGCTTCCTAACTTGGATGTTAAGAAGTTAGGAAATCTTATCTTTGGATGTTTTCCATTGAGTAATTAGCTCCTTGACTAAGGCGGCCTAGTTTTCTAGTGCATCTTACCTTAATTTCATATAGTTTAATGCTCTAAACATATCTAGTAATGACTCCTCTAGCATGTTTAATAAAAGAATATGGCACTGAGAGAATTACCTAAGTCTATAAATTCTATTTTTCCCTCTTTAATTTTTTAATGTTTTACACTAATCCCTAGACACAAGCCCTAGCTTATTGATATTGAGCCTTAATCAAACCAACCACATCCTCTTAATGGATGGGATCCTCTTCAATTTGTGATCCTTTAATAGGGGTTAACCCTATTAATAGATCCACCTTTTGAAAGGTGAATTCTTCCTGACCCACCATAGTGACCCTTGTTATGGATCTTTGCAAGGATATTGTATCTAGGTTAAATTGCATCTTAATATCTGGTTCCCTAAATTTTGGAGGCTCAATCACCTCCATACCTACACTATCAGAAGTTCTTAGGGTGTCAATTCTTCATCCTCCTTGGGCTTGATGGACTTGTATCCTCCTTTCTTCCTTCCTTTTAACTATATCCATGATCCATGGCTTGATGTTATCATCTTCAGTCAAGCCAACCTATGTCAAGGCCCACGAAAGAGAGAGGGAAGGGATATTTTTTAGCTCTCCTTAGATAAACCATTTAGGGATGACTAGTCCATGAATTGGATTTTCATCACTAAAAAGGTTAACTTCACTAGTAGGGTAAGTGAAGGTCAACCTAGCCCTTTTTCTTGGTGTTATAGGCACCAAGGCCAACTCTACCTTCTTTTTCTCCCCATATAATGGGATTAGTTCCTTACCTACTTCACCAGAGGGATCTTCCTCCCTATTAGAATTGTATGTAGTTGCAATGTCAACAAAGGCACCTTCCAATGTTTCTCTTAGTTTAAGGGCTACCATAGCAATGAATTATACTAAAAAAGGTCTTTGTGGGAGTGCTGAAGGTGGAGAGTCTTCCCTAGGTCTATGTTCTAGTCTTGGTTCTTTAGCTTTGGCCTTGCCTTTATCCTTTACATCTTGAGGCTATTTAACCTATGCTTGTTTTACTTGTTGGGGAGGTTGAGGTTCATATGATTTTCCTTTAATAGGTGGCTCTTCATGAGTAGTCCCAGATGGACCTAGAAACAAGTGATACTGTAAAGGGTGTAGTTTCCATATTTCCCCTAAGGTCTTGTTATCCTTGACCAACTTGTGCTCCAACTTAATGTTGTAATTCTTGATTTTGTAGAGCACCTCTTCAAAATTATTAGCTCTAATGTAGATTCATCACTAACACCTAGTTGATGTCCATATTAAATTTTTGAGACCTTTCTATCCCTGATGTGGCTGACTACTCTACCCTTAGGTTCCCACATTTTGAGGTCATCTAACTAAAAATCAAAATAATTTCTATGCATGATCATGACCTTTAGCTATTTCCAATCTTTGATTATGATTTTACCAATGTCTAATGGGAGGGGGTGGACTTGGACTTTCCTCTTTTCTTTGCACATTCTATCCATACCTTGAATGATCTAAGAAGTAATTTAGTTTTCTATAAGATTTTTGGGGACATGGATTGGTAGCCTGTAGGGTTGGGTTAGGATCCCCTCTATCCTTATAACAGTGCAATCTAGGTAGTACAACACATCTCCAATGGTCTCCACCTATTTTTTAATGAAAGGATGCAGCCTTGGCATAAGAATGTCTATGATAGCCTCATATATGAATGGTAAGACACCATCACAGATATATTGCATGTGGTTCTATAGACACCAAAATCATGTCTACTCCCTTGGTCATCCTCTCCCCATTCTCTCCCCCTTGGTCCCCTTCGTCCACTTTGACACACCTAACCTATGTCTTATTAATTTAAAATAATCACTTATTTTACATTAATAATTCTTCTCTCTCTCACCCTATGACTCATTTATGACCCCCATTTTATTCTCCCATGCCTAATTAACCCCTCTCAACCATTTTCCCATGAACCTTGACCCTGGTAGCGTGTAAGAATGGGCAGAAGGCTAAAATTAGCCTATGTCCCCATTCTGTAGCTGTCAACGTCGGTCACTATTCGGCCGACAACGGCGGTTTTGCCGGCGTCAGTTACCCTTAAAACTACATTCTCGACCCAAACACAAGATCTGTTATCCATTTCCCAATCATTTATCCATTATCTGTTTCCCAATCCATTATCCGTTATCCGTTTCCCAATCAGTTTTCCAATCCGTTATCTGACCTTCTTTCAAGACATTCTCGGATCCACCTTTTGACTTTAAACAATCAGCCAATCTTCACTCAGCCAATCCACTAAGAAAATATCTCTCTCTCTCTCTCAGGCACAGGTACTCTACTTCAGTCACCTTACTAGAAGTCTTCTACATCGAACATCTGCAACTAGTCCGCAACACACCATCAGCAATCAATTTGCAACCAAGTCTCCTACTCTCTCTTCAGCAGGCAAAAGGTAAGCATTTCTTCTGTGCTTTCATTTGTTTTCTGGTTATTGCTTTTAAGTGATATCACCACTCAAATTTAGAGTATCAGACCACAGACCAGACTTGACTTCCTCCCAAAAAGGATGAGAGGACTTCCCATATCTAAACATATAGTCTGTCCATTATCCCTGCAACTCTGCCCAGACCCCTGCACAGACCATTAAACAGACCTAGACTCTTTTAGACCATTCTGTAGCCATGAAACCTGTCCAGACCTGACCAGAGCTCATCCAAAGACCACAGAGCTGACCAGACCTCATCAAAAGACTACTGCCCCGACCGATGCTGATCATTTCCCCTACCGACGTCGGTAGCCTAACCGATATTGGTGACCTTCCTTGACTGACGTCGGCAGAACCACCGACGTCGGCAACTATGCAAAGTAGATTGCTACATATCAGGTATGCATTTGCTTTTTATTTCCTTCATTTAGTCATTTATCATCTCTATTTCTATCAATATTCTATTTTTAATAGTGGACTGTGATCCTCCGAGAAGTCTTTTGCACTTCTAGGACCAAGCTTTCGCTTGGCAGTCCACTTTCTTGTCATCTAACATTTTTCATGTTTTAGTCTTTTTCTCTTTTAGGTGTCATCCTCCACAACCAAAGAGGAGTTCCTGCTATCATCTAAATCTGGTGTGCAAGTCCACAATCTGGGTACGTACAAACCCTCGTCTATTCTTTTTAGTTTCTCATTTTCCTTTCTTGAATGTGAAAAGCAAATCTTGTTTAGAAACATTATGGCACGCCCGGTGGGACCCTAGGGTCTTCCTTGGGTTCTTTTCTTTCTATTCATATAGGGTGCATTAGGTTTCTCCTTTTCACCTCTTCCTTCTATCTCTTCCAAAAGACATCATAAGCAGGATTAAAAAGAACTCTTCTTTCTTTTCTTGCATCATAAACTAGTCAAAAGTCATACTCTTCAACCCTTTCTCCATTTTTCTTCATACGAACTAACATTTTTACTTGGGCTTAAAACACACTGCATTTCATTTCTTCTTGGTTGCATACTTAGTCTACTCCTAGTAATTAATAACCGCATCATGAATTAATCGTAGTCCACTTTATGTTACACAACCAAATCACTTGCACAAAACAAACATCAAAACTCACCTGAGACAAGGCCCGACTGGGATTTCATCACTTTGGAAATCCTACTTGGATTTCATCACTAAGGGGAAATCCCACTCTGTTCTCTGGCAGAGGATAATCTCTAGGGGAAGTATATACTGGCTAAGCGAGCCCAGCTCATCACTGGGTTCGTGAAGTGAGGGGAGCTTGCTCCTTAGCACTAGGCCAAGTACGGAACCTAACATAGACTTTTGAGCACCGAAACAAACCCAAAACCATCCATAGACTACTTCTTCTAGGACCTGTCTCAAAATCCAATCTTCTTACACACATTCTAAGGCATAAGCCACCACGATCCTAATAATTTATTCCTAGGGATTTAACGTTTAGGGTCTGCATGTATTCTTCATCTTTTCTATTCTCATCTACTTGTTTGAGCTTATGAGGATGTTCTTTCTTGCCTTGAATGGTTCTAACTCACAGTCAAACCAAGGCTCTTGTCGACCATGTGAGACATTAATCGCTTCTGTCTTCCTCGTCCATAACCAGTCCCATAATGGAGTTCCACTCAGAGATTGAAAGAACTCCTACTCGACCGACCCCGACCCAGACTCCCATCGTCCCTGAAGGGGACCAAGATTTTGAAAGATTATTGGACCTCAATGTCAAAGCCTTGCAGCATTATCTCACATGAAGCCAAACGCGAGACTCCTTGGGCAACCCGATTTATGGGATGCCGACCTCTTTAGTCGAGACTGTGGCCATATCGACAGCATCCGTAGTTCAACTTGTAGACACCCAGGCTATCACCTTGACCAATGACCAGCCCTTGACCAACCTTCTAAGTGTGGCCTCTCCCTCCATCTCTGGGCCCACTTCCATCAGGGTTTTGGCCCCCTATCAACCACAGCCAATTCAACCAATCTCTACCCCTTTCCAGAATTTGGTTGTCTCTATTCCGCCTACCCTCACCCCTATCAACACCAGGGTGGCTACCTATCCATTGGCCCATGTTACCACTATCCAACCTCTTATGGCAACATCGAGCCTAGCCATGCCTTCTACCCAACCACCCTTAGCCTCCACTTCCATCCCAATGACTAGTTATCAGTACATTGTGCCCTTACAAGCACAACTAACTACGTGGTATGCCTCCTCTAGCCTCTTTCAAGCACCCTACAACCTAGGGGCACTCCACCCACCAATCTTTCAATAGACATCATCAAAATGCTGATGGACAAGATGTCTAGCCTAGAGACCTCTATGTTTCTGGTTCACACAATGCCCTCTCATATGAGCAAATTTGCAATGAACCCATTCATCCCTCCATCCCGATCAGGTCGTATCCCAGTCAGTGGAGAACTTCCTAAATTCTCTCATTTCTAGAGCAAGGAAGACCCGCAATAGCACCTATGGGCATTCAGACATGCCTATTATCTCATTACACACGATGATGCATTACTTTTATGCACATGTTTCCTATGTCACTCTCTGGTGCTGCTCTTGACTGGTACAGCTCCCTTGCCAGCCATTCTCTCTTCACATTCACCCAGCTGGCACAACTCTTCCTTGATCATTTCTCCATCAACATCACCAAAAAGGTCTCAATCACAGACCTCTATTCTATCCGGCAGTTCAAGGATGAATCCATAGCCGATTTCGTTACTCGCTGGAGAGGCCTCATCAATCAGCTCTCATTTTCCTTACCCCAACCTGAACTTATCAAACTTTTCTCTCAAGCCTGTGCCAAGCATATTTCTTCTACCTTGCGGGTTCAGACCTTTCACACCTTTGATGAAGCCTTCACGATGGCCCGCAAGCTTGAATTACGTGCCATCAAGGAGAACAAAGTCAAGTTGTGGAGTAAGAATCCCAACTCCAAGACCAATGACTCCTCTTCTTCTAAACCTTCTTCATCTAATCCTAAGTCTAAGGCATCAGTAAACATTGTAGTCATTATACCTTCATCCTCTTCACCTTCAACCAACCAGCCCGAGCCATCCATGTCCCAAAGCATCACCCGCCAATTCTAGCAGAGATACGTGTAGCGATAGTATACTCCACTTGGAGAGTCATACGCATCTGTGCTGGAAAAACTTGTCAAACAAGGGGTTCTCAATCTCCCCCAAATCCGACCACCTCCACAATTTGATCCCTCACATGCACCATCCCTGCGTGGTATAGGGAAAATGACTTCTGCAACTACCATCGTGTTAAAGGCCATGACACAAGCAACTGCAAGACCCTTAAAAACATCATCCAAGACATGCTGGAAAAGGGTGACCTCATCCTCGACAATCCCAATGCACCACCCAATCAGGGCATTGACATCTTCAAGCAACCATTCCCCAATCATCCTCTGACCCAAAACAATGTCCAGACCATGACTGATGACACTCATGAACATAATGTATGAACAGTCAATATGGTCTTGCCCTTCATCCTCAACCAACCTCTTTCACAAACTCAAGAGGTTAGTCCACCCATCAGTCCATCACATGTGGACGAACCCCCTTCTCTGGTTAGTTCTCCATCAACCTCTCTTATATTGGAGGATGCCTCGACCATACCGGCACCACCGGTCTCACCATCCTCCTTCTTGCTACCTATGGAGGACCCGACCCTTCCTACTCCTCAACCGTAAGTGGAGGGCACAATCATCCCTGCCCTTTACCCTCTTGAGGAGCCTCATTCTTTGGTTTCTTCTCCACCCAAGGAAGAACCTGTCTCTCCTCCATCTCCAACCAAAGATGAACCTATCACGACTTCATCATGCCTCGAGTCTGAGACCGCTACACCAGTCTCATCTTTGGCCCCACAACTGTCAACATCTTCTCAAGGACCCAAGCCTCATCCAACATCTTCTCAACCATTTTCCCGATTAGTGGAGAAAATCGGACTTCTCCCTTCAAGGAAAGTGGAGCATTAGGTATTGTGGGAGCGTCTCAAAGCTCTTCAACATGCCCGTGCCCTCTCATCTCATGCTACCAATCCTCCCATGGCAGAATCTCACGAGACTCTCAACAAAAACTAGACTTCCACTTCTAGACCGTCTAAACCTCAACCAGCCACATCAAGACCAAAACCCTCATCTATCCCATCAAAACCTATCAAGTCACTCTGGCATTCACCCTATCTCTAACCTCACTCATCTGCAAGTGAAGGTGGACTTAGACCAGACCCCAACCAATAGTAGTCTTCAAACCAGATCAAAGAAGACTGCCAAACCACAGAGGCAAACTCCTCCTCCCCCATCACCATTGCCCTCTATTTTGGTCCCTCATCCTTCGACCTTGATCAAAATCCTTCCCACTCCAACCTCTAATCAAAACCAGTTGCCTCTGCTACTTCCTTTGCCTACCTCCAACCTATCCTCTCCAAAAATTTTGGCACCTCTCATGAAGAAAGTGTCATCTTCCCTTGCCACCGCACCATCAACCCAGAAGGTGGTATAAAAGCCTCTTCCAACACCGCCCAAGCAAAAGTCACTAGCATCTCACACATCAACTAGCATAGACCCTTTAGTAGGATCATACTCTTTGATATTGCACTGACTTTTGTAGACTTTTAGCATAACCCTTCCACCCATTAGGCCCTTCTAACCTCTCGGGTCTAAGCCCTCCTGGTTTGATGATACAAAGATTTCACTATATCACCGTACACCAGGACATGACACCAAGAATTGTTGTGCCCTCAAGGCCATCATTTGCCACTATACAGAGAAAGACACTCTCCTTCTTGAGGACACTGTCGATAGACCCCCGATGCCTTCCCATATCCCTCCAACCTCTTCAACCACATCGACATCTCATCAGTAGGCCATGACCCCTTCATCTCCTTCACCCCCTATCTTTGAAATCAATGCCATCCACATAACCACTAGGTCACAAAAGGACAAGGCAAAAGAAAAAGCCACCATTCCTTGGACCTATCCTTTTGTCAAGCCACCTCAACCACCAAAACCTAAGATTTCTATCCTTGGCGCATCTCAACCCTCTTCTTCTTCCTCTTCAAGGGTGCAATTCATGACTCCATGTTAAAACAACTTCACCAGACACTCTGTGAAGATTTCCCTTTATGACCTCATCCAAACCTTGCACCCTAGCATCGTCAAGCTCTGATCTGAGCCTTACAGGGAGTGGAGGTCCAACCCGAGGACCCCCAACCACTTGCTGCCCTAGTCCACTCTTTATCCTCCTGTCACCTCCATCACTTTCAGCAATTCTAAGATTCTTACATCTAACACAAAAGATCAAGACATTGCTCTCTTCATCACTACCTATGTTGATCGAACCTGCATCAAGCGCATTATGATTGATGGAGGCACTAACATCAATATTATCTCCACCCACACCTTTGATCAATTGACCCTCCCCAAGAATTGCGTATCTAAAATTGATGCAATCTTGTGATCCTTCAATGACACCACTGCCAAAACCATTGGCACAGTCATCCTTCACATTCGTGTTGGCCCATGCACAGTCCTGGAGCTCTTCTATATCATCGAAGGAGAGTTTCAATATAACATGTTGCTAGGCTGACCCTGGATCGTGCCATGGCTTGTGTTCCCTCTACCCTGCATCATTGTGTGAAATTTGAGCACGATAGGCAAGTCCACATTATTCCCACTGACCCATCACCTTTCAAAACTTGTAACACAACCTATCGGCCAAACGACATCCTCATTCCTATCAAGCCATCAACCCTGGCATCGCCTCCATCTGCAGAAGCTTTAACCAGTTCGCAATTGATGGTCGCCCTCACCCCTCCTCTTCAAGCAGTAACCAAAGACCCCATGGAAGACATCTTCCAATGACTTTCACTTAGGGAATATCACTTGTTGGCCTTAGACATGTTCCAAACTCTGTAAGAGTATGGACGCCTTCACCACAGCCCCAGTTACGATCACCAGATCTGGATGGTCATGCCTTATGGTCCTCCTCACCTCTGAACCAACCTTGTCTATGGGGGGCTCAATCAAGCTCCTACTAATGGCAATCCTCTCTCTTCACCGTAACCATTCACATCAGACTTCTCATTTCTTGGCAACCCGCCTTTGCACACACTTACCTTTACAGGTGTGCATGGAAGGGTTTTGGTTTTGGATGCTATGAGCAAGGCTCCCATTAGCCCATCGAGCCTCTCAACGATGATGATGCCAAGAAATGATATGGCCTGGGATACCTCGACCCCACTCAGGCCTCTGCAGATCTCTGTCCTGATCCCACCAATGACCAATCTCCTCCAAGCTCGCCCGTTTCTCCCCCTTCACCTACGGAGTCGGTGGTTTCCATCCCTCCTAATTTTTTTTGTATAAACACCATCCGCCTAGAACCCCTGACCTATCAGCTAAATGGGGTGTCCAGGTCTCTCCCTCTCATTTTTCCCAGCATGATAGAGGATGAGTCGGTGACCATTCACACTATCTGCTGCATTGATGATGACACCATCCTTTCCTACATGGGTGCCAACAACTCTTTCATCCAGCACTCCCTCCCTTCTGAGACCCAGGTTATGTTAAATGAATCAACCATTGACATCAACCTTCCCTCTTTTGATGTTCCTCATGTCTTGAAGATTGCCAATCTTTAGATGTTCAGGAGCAGCTAGACTACACCCAGTTCCTCTCAGACCATAGCAAGGCCTTTGCCTGGACCTATAGTGACATACCTGGCATCGACCCCACCATCACTACCCATAACATAGTCACCAAACTAGAGGCTAAGCCTGTTAGGCAAAAGCTTTGAAAGATGCATCCTCGCATTGCGCTCCTTGTCAAAGAGGAGCTTCAGCACCTCCTTTCTGTCTCTTTCATCCAGCCCATCGATTACCCGCAGTGGGTCTCTAACATCGTCCCTGTCACCAAAGTGACTGGGGGGAAATGGATCTACATGGACTATCATGACCTTAACCTAGCCTATCCCAAAGACAACTTTCCTCTTCCCAACATTGACCATCTTGTTGATCTCATGGCTGGCCATGAGATGTTATCTCTCATGGGCAGGTTTTCAGGATACAATCAGATCCTGATTACACCAAAAGATCAGCACAAGACTACCATTATCACCCCATGGGGGACTTTCTGCTATCGGGTCATGCCTTTTGGCTTGAAGAATGTAGGTACCACATATCAGCATGCCATGACTTACATTTTCCACGATCTCCTCCACAAAATCATGGAGGACTATGTGGATGACCTGCTTGGCAAGTCCAAGCTTCACCACGACCATTTGACCATCCTCAAGATCATCTTCTCTCACCTTATTCAATACAATGTCTGCCTTAACCCCAAGAAATGTGTCTTTGGGGTCCTCTCAGCAAGCTCTTAGGCTTTATCATTTCTTTTCGTGGCATCGAGATAGATCCCACCAAGATCTGTGCTATCCTCGAGATGCCACCTCTGACCAATCTCAAGCAGCTTTGCAGTCTACAAGGGAAGCTCCAGTCCATTCGCCATTTCATTTCACAGCTTTCTGACCGCTGCCAACCTTTTCATCATCTCCTTAAGGACGTCTCCTTTAAATGGGATAAAAACTGTCAAGAGGCTTTTGAAGCCCTCAAACGCTATCTGGTCTCTCCACCAGTCCTCATTCCACCTAAAGATGACCAACCCTTCTACCTTTACATCTCTGCCACCAACCATTCGTTAGGTGCCATGATCGCACACCGAGACGAGCATCACCATGAGCAAGCAGTCTACTATATCAGCCGAACACTGGTCGACTATGAAACTCGGTATACTCATACCGAAAAACTCTGTTTGGCATTAGTCTTTGCTACTACCAAGCTCTACCACTATCTTCTCAACCACAAAACCTTTGTCATCACTCACACCGACCCTCTTAAGTATATGCACTCCAAGCCATATCAAAATCAATGTATGGCTCGGTGGCTCATGCTGCTTGCTGAGTTTGACCTAGAATTCATCTAGCAAAAATCTATCAAGGGGCAAACCATCACTGACCAACTGGCAGATGCCCCTCTTCCTGACAATCAACCTTCACAGTGTGAGTTCCCTAATGAATCTATCGCCTGCTTTCCATTGATGACACCATCTACCAAATGATTATGTTCTTTGATGGCTCCAAATGTCAACTCAGTGGGGGTGCAGGAGTCATTCTCATCCCACTCTAAGGGGAGCCCATGCCCCTGTCTTTCAAGCTCAACTTTGATTGTACCAATAATATGGCTGAATATGAAGCCTTAATTTTGGGACTTCAAATTGCCCTTTCTCTCAGCATCAAGTCCATCAACATCTTCGTGACTCGCAACTTGTCGTCAATCAGGTCAACGGTTCATACCTCTATAAAAATGAAATTTTGCAAAGGTAAAAAATCATGCTAACACTCTCTAGCCTCTTTCGACCATTACCTCTTGCAGACTGTTCCTCAATCCATGAATAAGTTTGCTGACACCATGGCTTCCCTCACCTCGCATATTCTGTCTTCATCATCGTCATCTAGAATTTACGTCATGGTGCATCATTTGCCATTGCCTTCATACCTTTCTTCTAACATCAACCATGTCAACACCATAGACTCTAGCCCATGAGATGACTGGTATAAGCAACTTGTGGACTACTTATCTCTTTCCATCATTCCTCCCAATCTCTCTAGCAATGCGCGGTGAGCTTTCATCAAGCGCACAAGCTCGCTATACCATGCTAGGGGGTCTTCTCTATAAGCGAGGCTTTGACGGCCTCCTTCTTCACTGTCTAACCTCCACTGAAGCATCTCATGATATTACACAGGTCCACGATGGGATTTGTGGCAGACACTTTAGTGGTAATTCAATTGCCAAGCGCATCCTTCGCCTGGGCTATTATTGGCCCACCCTTCATCAAGACTGTAGTGACTATGTTCGGCGTTGCATCAAGTGTCAGCAGCACTCTAACTTGCTTCATCTTCCTAGCCATGCCTTACAAGTCGCTCAAGATTTCTGGCCTTTTTCTCAGTGGGGCTTAGATCTCATCGGTGAGATTAACCCTCATTCGTCTCTTCGTCATTAGTCCATTATCACCGCCACCGAGTATTTCACTAAATGGGTGGAAGCCATTCCTCTCATCTCCACAAAAGCTGACAAGATTGTCAACTTCATCAGCACCCACATCATCTTTCATTTCGTGTCCCTCACAAAATCATCACCGATAACGGCAAGTCCTTTAAAAACAAGACTGTCCAAAATCTCTGTGACTCATTTGGCATCAAACTTAGCTTCTCTTCGCCTTACTACCCACAAGCAAATGGGCAGGCTGAGGCTTCCAACAAAATCTTGACTAAAATTCTCATGAAGGTGGTCAACGACACTGGAAGGGATTGGCATATTCACATTCCCTTCACTTTGTGGGCCTACCGCACTAGCATCCAAACCTCCACGGGTGCTACCCCTTTCTCTCTAGTGTACAGAACAGAGGCTGTCCTACCTCTCAAAGTGCAGATCCTATCTCTTCGCATCTCTCTGCATGACATTCTTTCTAATGATGACTTTCATCAAGATCGATTAGCTCAACTTGAGTTACTCGATGAATGTCATCTTGCTGCCCTCAACCATCTCCATGTCTATCAGAATCGCATCAAACGAGCCTATAACAAAAATCTGAGAGAACGAGATTTCAACATCAGAGACCTCATCCTCAAAGAGAACCAACATGTGACCAATATGGAATGGAGTAAATGAGGCAAATTTGCTCCTAATTGGCTCAGACCTTACATCATCATGCACAAGTATGGATCAGGGACTTATCGTCTGTCTTCTCTTGAAGGCCAACCAGAACTTGAGCCTCTTAATGCCTTGCATCTATGACCATTCTACTGTTAGTCGAGTACTCGCTCACTTGACATTTAACTTGAGCTCATCCCTTGAGCAATCCCCATCCTCTTAATCCTCATTCCTTTCAACCCTATTCCCCTTAAGCAAATCCTCTATAACCCTTTTATACAGTATGGATGCTTTGTCCTAATAAAAGGGAGCCCTTGAACTTCTATAGTCTTGTCCATGACTCAAAATTCTATCAAAAAATAATAATAATAAAAAATTGATGTCAAAATATCCAAGGTCACAAACTCTAAAGGTAGACTGCTCCCTTGAAGGACAACTGTACTATCATTGTTGTAACTAATAGACTACTCCCTCGAAGGACAGCTATTCCAAGCCCTCATATGTATATAAAGCAAAAATATAGACCACTCCCTCGAAGGATGGCTATGACTAAATCTTGCTACACACAGCACTTTTCTTAGAAGCTTCCCGCATCGATCAACTTCACAAATGACCATAAAGCAAAATGACATCTCTATGTAGACTTCCCGCATTGATCAGTCTGCACCAAAAAAAAAATGGGTCCTGGACTTGGCTTGTCATTGTCTCAGGGTCTCCTATAAAAAGGGGCAATGTTATCTCTGCTCTAAAATGGGTTACCCTCTTCTCACATATCACATCACCTACTCAAGGGATTTCGAGCTCATTTTAAATATCAAAGTGATTCGATTACCTCTCTAACACAATCAATGGTCAACGACGTAATGCATGAATGGGGATTTTTGTTCTAACAACCCCTATCCATGCCATCATTTTGGTCCTTGTCAATGAAAGAGCAATATGCCTTTCACTCCTTTTTACACTTTGGTCACATTCAACCAAACCAACCCAAACATTTTCAGACTACCAACATGACATAGTCCATTTCACATAGTTTCTATGGACACCAATACACATGGAAACTATCGACCACTCAATTTATGTTAAGCATAAACCATTACTTGTTGAAGCATACATAGACCTCAATTCATTTTTCGCATACATCCATCACGACTATGGAAAATTGCTAGGGATGAAAGACCCCTCAACCAATGTTACAGAATACACCATCACACCATTTGGAAAAGGTTGTAGCATCATCTTATCCTCATCATTTCAACACATGACCACACCAATCATCACCCATTTTGTCTCTTCTTCTAAACTACATTGGTCTGGGGCCTTAGCGACCAGGGGCTATGTAGGCAGCACTCAGATGACATCGTTAGCTTGACCACATCTATTTGTGATGGACAAACCATCTTCATCCTTTAAACCATGACCTTCATTGACCATAACAAATCATCAATCATTTTGACCACATCTTAACTACATTGGTCTGAGGGACCAGGGTTAGCTCGACCACCCTCATTTAGCTTCATCTACCTGATGGACAAACCTTCTTTTCTCCTATTGACCATGACTTGACCTTGACCAAGACCAATCCATACCTTTGACCCTCTTCCTCCCTTTTAGGGAGAACTACATTGGCCTGAGGCCCTAACCACAGGGGCTATGTAGGCAGCACTCAGTGTTCTGAGGTTAACTCAGCCACATTCTTTCGTCTACCCATTCATTCAAATGATTATCTATCTCAGCCTCATCTAGACCAACCACTTTTGGGATCATGCCTATCTCCTCCGACCCTGACCACTTCCAAGATGACTTCACCTTGGTTGTTTTTGCATGTATGCTACCCCACGACTGGTTAGCAAACTTGTGCACAGACTATTTTTGACCCTCACAAGTATAGGATCGCTAGCACGTTGATCCCCACTACTTGTGACATTTTTGTGTTTTCTAGGAGCACTTCCTGAGCCTGAGATACCTAGAACATGATGACCATTGGAGCTACAGCTTAGATTGAATAACTCGATCAGCTACGACCAAATGCTGGGGCCTGATTACTTCAATTTTGGCACTCCTCAACCCTTGACCTGTGACAATTTGACCTAACCATCTCGTGAAGTGGTATGCATGCAATCACAACTATTGTAGCATTCACACTCACCATTTTTCATCCACTCTCTGTCAAATCAGCACCTGATTCCAGGTTCCCTTCCCTCAACTCCTACTTTGAGGGGGAATACCTCATCCCACCTGGGGCAACCAACTCCTATTTTTGTCTTGCAGTTCATCCAGAACAACCAACAAGACAAAAAGGGGAAAATGTAGACACCGAAATTGTGTCTACTCCCTTGGTCATCCTCTCCCCATTCTCTCCCCCTTGGTCCCCTTTGTCCACTTCGACACACCTAACCTATGTCTTATTAATTTAAAATAATCACTTATTTTACATTAATAATTCTTCTCTCTCTCACCCTATGACCCATTTATGACCCCCATTTTATTCTCCCATGCCTATTTAGCCCCTCTCGACCATTTTCCCATGAACCTTGACCCTGGCAGCGTGTAAGAATGGGCAGAAGGCTAAAATTAGCCTCTGTCCCCATTCTACAGCCACCGATGTCGGTCACTATTCAGCCGACGTCGACGGTTCTGCCGGCATCGATTACCCTTAAAACTGCGTTCTTGACCCGAATGCAGGATCCATTATTCATTTCCCAATCCATTATCTATTATCCATTTCCCAAATTAGTTTTCCAATCCGTTATCCAACCTTCTTCTTTCAAGACGTTCTCAGATCTGCCTTTCAACTTTCAACAATCAGCCAATCTTCACTCAACCAATCCACTAAAAAATCTCTCTCTCTCTCTCAGGCACAGGTACTCTACTTCAGTCACCTTGTTGGAAGTCTTCTACATCAAACATCTGTAACCAGTCCGCAACACACCATCATCAATCAATCTGTAACCAAGTCTCCTACTCTCTCTTCAGCAGGCAACAGGTAAGCATTTCTTTTGTGCTTTCATTTGTTTTCTAGTTATTGCTTTTAAGTGATATCACCACTTAGATTTAGACTATCAGACCACAGACCAAACTTGACTTCCTCCCAAAAAGGCTGAGAGGCCTTCCCATATCTGAACATACAGTCTGTCCATTGTCCCTGCAACTCTGCCCAGACCCCTGCACAGACCATTAAACAGACCTAGACTCTTTTAGACCATTCTGTAGCCCTAAAACCTGTCCAGACCCGACCAAAGCTCATCCAAAGACCACAGAGCTCACCAGACCTCATCCAAAGACTACTGCCCTGACTCGATGCCAGTCATTTCCCCTATCGACGTCGGTAGCCTAACCGACGTTGGTGACCTTCCTTGACCGACGCCAGCAGAACCACCAATGTCGGCGACTGTGCAAAGCAGATTGTTGCATATCAGGTATGCATTTGCTTTTTATTTCCTTCATTTAGTCTTTTATCATCTCTATTTCTATCAATATTCTATTTTTAATAGTGGACTGTCATCCTCCGAGAAGTCTTTTGCGCTTCTAGGACCAAGCTTTTGCTTGGCAGTCCACTTTCTTGTCATCTAACATTTTTCATGTTTTAGTCTTTTTCTCTTTCAGGTGTCATCCTCCACAACCAAAGAGGAGTTCCTGCTATCATCTAAATCTGGTGCGCAAGTCCATAATCTGGGTACATACAAACCCTCGTCTATTCTTTTTAGTTTCTCATTTTCCTTTCTTGAATGTGAAAAGTGAATCTTGTTTAGAAACAGGTTCCTATATTTAAATATATGTAATTTGGATTAATGGTGGGAAATTGTGGTTCTACCATTAGGGGACTAGTTTCTAATGTCATGGAAGGTCATAGAGGCTAGAAGAGAATCCAAGAGATAAGACATCATAAATAATTATTTGGATGTCCTTTTAATGTTCATCAATTACTTCACTAGGAAGAAGCTTATAAGGTCTCCCATTGGAGGGGTTAATTTCTCTTTCAGCATAAAGTGGACATAAGACACCTAGAATTTGTTTATATAAGTAGTGGAAGGGGCACCAAGGGCTCTATTTAGAAGGGTCATGGCTATCCTAATGCCCTCCCTAAATTGGGCTATAGTAATTTTTCCATTTAGGGCTCTGAAGACATGGATTCCTTGGATTAGCCATGGTGCAAGGACTAAATCAAGGTCATGGGTGTTAGTCCAATCTCTCATAGAAGGGAGGTTGAGATGGGGTAATGTAAGCTTATAATAGGTCTCAAAGGCCATGGGGGATATATATGATACTCTCTTAGTTTTAACCTCTTGAATAATCCACTCTCCATCTATCCTACAATCCACAAAGATAGGAGCAAGGACATCAATACAATGCATTACCTTTGGTTTTGTTGTGGCATGGTGGAGGTTGGACATTTAAATTACAACTACGTCATTATACCTTTAATGTTTATGGTGTTTCTCTTCTCCTCCTAAGAGATGAGTTATAATTCATCCACCAAGAAGAATAATATAGACCAGTTCTTTACTCCATGAACATTTAGGGCCGTTAAGTCTAGCTTTATATTCTTTAAAATATTGTCAGAGGTTAGATAGAGCTTTACTTCCATCTTCAATTGTTGCCTACTATTCACCATTGATGATACTAAATTATTTTCATAGGATTATCAAGTGTTTTACTAATGTACTTACTCTCATATGCATATTTATGCTATCTTGATTGAACTATAATAGATTGAGTCAATTTGGGTCCTCTTTATAGAGTGTTTAGGGTTCTAAGCTTTAATGGCAAGAGATATTCAAACTTTAAATTCATACATGTCTTGGATTTGATAAAGACCCTTTTATTTTATACCCTTGCATTTTTGAGTTCAAAATATCTTTGATTTTGACCTTTTATGCTTATGTGGAGTCTATGTGGCATCATTCTAGGATTTTCATGGTAATTTTCATAATTTCCATTCAGATACTAGTCATTGGCTTTTATAAGCCTCTTTTATTTCACTCCATTGGATCAAGATCCTAGGCTTAGCACAATCCATTGATCCAAATATGAGCCCTTGCATTTTTATTGGTCCATTGATCTCCAAGCTCATGTTCATGACACTTGGCATTCTCACATATATTTCTCATTTGTGTCTCTCTTATTAGTTGCTTCCTTGGTCAAGCATTATCCATTGGATGTTAAATGAGCTAGGATAACTAAACTTCTACATTCTCCCAACTCATTTTAACTCAACAAAATTTTAGTAGCAAGGTCAGGTAGGATGGCACGCACCTTATTTTTGATGATGTAGTGCTTAAACTTATTCACTACCTTTACTAGTGAATATGCCTACTTATCAATCATAGAATAGTTCAACTCAGCATTCTTAAAATTGGTACTCATAAAATCTATTGGATGATCACACTTATCAACATTTTGAGTCAATATAGTAGCCATAGTATGATTAGATGTAAAAGAGTAAAGGTATAAATCCTTTGAGAAATCAGGACTTATAAGCACTAGGGCTTGGCCAATGGCTTCTTGGATGTCATTGAATGCCTTTTTGGATTATTCCTTCCAAATCACCTTGGAATCTTTCTTGAGTATGTCATTTAATGGGTTGATAATTTCTACAAAACCAAAAATAAACTTTCTTACAAAATTTATTTTGCCAAAGAATGACTTTAGTTCCTTCCTTCTATTTGGGAGCTCGATTCTAGCTATGTCCTCCACTCTTATAGGGTCTATGGAGATTCCATATTTGGTTATAACATGCCCTAATATTTTTCCTTTAGGGGTTTAAGGAAATGCCATACCTTTTACATCTTTGAAAAATTTGTTGTAGGTGCATGAAGTGATCTTCCTTATTTTTAAAGAAAATTGTTAGATCATCCATATAAATGATGATACACTTACCAATCAAGCCTTGGAAGGAGTTATCCATAGCTCTTTGGAAGGTGTCTCTTGCATTTATTAGTCCAAAAATCATCCTTTTGTAATTAAATGTTCCTCACTTCATTGTGAATGTTATCCTCATCTTGACTTCTCTGTCAACTAGTACTTCATTATAGCCTAAAAAGCCATCAAGGACATCATAGCTGAACCTAAAATAGTTTGAAATCCCTTATCAAGGGAAGGGAGAGGATAATTATCCTTCTTTGATGCTTTTTTTAAATTTTTTAAATCAATACAAAGTCTAATCTCACCATTTTTCTTCCTGACTAGCACCAAATTGGCCACCCAAGTTGAATGTCTAATGGGAAAAACTATCCTTGCATCTAGTAACCTTTTGACCTTTTTGAATATCATAGGTTCTAGCATGGGGTTCACTGGCCTTTGTCTCTATCTAAAAGGTTTAAAACTTTCTTTGAGGGGTATGGTATGGGTAATGACCCTTGGATCAAAGATCTTTAGGTCATCATAGGACCACGCTATAACATCCTTATACTTGGTAAGGACTTTTTTGGCTTTCTTATTTTTAGAAGTTGTACAAGCCTTTCTAACATTCACTAATTGGGTTTACCCTTGGACACCAAGATCTATATTATTATAATCCTTGTCACTTGGGAACTTTGGAAACCTCAACTAGTTTATCTTGATCAAACAATCTTTCCATAGCAATCATCCCTTTAGGGATTTTATTATCATTTAGTTGAATGACTTTGCTATCAAAATTGTTCCCTCCAATTACTTTTCATCAGCTTCATTGATGATATGGGCTTCAAAAGCCCCAAAATTGGTCAATAAATTCAATATATATTGGTCATCATTAAAAATTTGGAAATGGTTGGCATTATCAGGCTATGATGGACATGGGACCAATTCAATACTAAAAACAGGGGAATCTAGATTAGGAATGATATTCACTGTAGTTGATTCCAATTCATCTATAGCTTGTTTTCATTCTCAAGGAATGGAGGTGATGTTGAAAGCATCAAAAGACTCAATCAGGTCCTAGACTCTAAAATTATACTTCTTGAGGTATGAGAGTTTACATTGATACCTACTCCTAACCTAGTTGACTACTAGTTCTAAATCTCCAAAAACTAGTAGTTCTTTAGCTTTATTTTTGATAGCAAATTATAAACCAAGGATGAGAGCTTCATACTCAGCAAGGTTATTGGTGTAGGGGAATTGGAGTGTATAAGAGTCATAGCACCTTTTATTGGCTGGATCAATTAAGACAATGCCAACACCTGATCTAGCCTTGCATCTAGCACCATCAAAGTGTAATTTCCATAGCCCAAGAGGAGTCTCCATGTCCTTAAGATCATCTAATTTATTATCTTCTAGGGTGAAAACCCCTAAGTCTAATTTTATTATGTTAACCCTTTCATTAATATCATTGTACTCCAATATCATATGTTTCATCCTTGGTTCCCTCTCAACTCTTATTTGATTTTAGACTCCTTTCCAAGGTAGCCATAAGTGGGAACAATCAGTAGACATATACCTATTTAAGGCTTTAGTCTATTATTTGCTCAATAGGATCCTATAAGCATCTGACGTGTCTACTACCTAAATGTTAATGAATTATTGTACCCTGGTCTTAGAGGCTATCTGCATATGGATGTTCAAGATTTCTCCAATTACTTTAACCCTTGATTTGTCTAACTGGGTGAGAATCCTATCAGACTTGATTAGGGTTAAGACAAGTTGTCTACATATGCTAGTAGGCATGATGTTTATAGAGGCACCTGATTCTAACAAGCAATTGTGCAAGTTTTTGCCAAATATTCTAACTATGAGCAAGAAAGGGGGAGATTCGGCTTTGGCCTTATGAACTACTACATTAGCATGATTTTTCTTGGGAAGTTTGCTGAATTTTAAGCATTCCAATAGCAAATCCCTTTATTTTATGATCTATGTTAACTCAAGTAAGGTGATATTAGCCTTTATATTCTTCATGACATCAACTATGTTATAACTAGTTTTAGGAAGACTGGGGACCACAAGGCTATGCTTGGGAATGCTCCCTCAGAAGGGCTTAGGGTTATTACTTGAAGAAGGATCTAGAGGAGTTCCAGATTTATTTGGAGGGGTTGAGGTAGTCAAGGGATACCTCTGTTCTATATTCCTCAATGGGTAAGTCTTTTTTAGGAATTGTTGAAATGCATGGATTCCTTCAGGGATCTCATTTGGTTCACTTTCCTCTTAAAAGGGGAAATCAATGGTTTCCACCATGAATCTTGGTCAGAAGGCTTTAGGCTAGATGTATGTGCACTATTATCCTTATTAGGAACCAACTCAAATGTGTCCAACTCCTCTCAGAATGCCTCAAATGCTTTAAAAAATTTAATGCAATCAATCTACCCATGTTTGGCTATGAAATGCACACTACAATAGTCAGGTAATGCAATATCTATGAGGTTGTTATCCATGGTTTTCTTCTCTGAGGAGGGTTCATGGTTTCTATTATTTTGTAAACTATCATTCTGAAACCTATTGCCTTGCATGTTATATCTTTGAAATGAGAAGTTCCTTCCTAAACTCTTAGCAGTATTGCTCACTTATTTTTGTAATTGGATGAAATTAGTACTTAACTTTTAGACCATTTTTAGGATAGACTCATTTTCACTATTAGGGGTCTCAAAATTATGTACTTTGTTATTGCTAACATTAGTAGTTAGTACTAATGCCATCTAATCTCCTATTATAAATCCATTATTGGTGGGATGACTCAAGAATCCTAAGTTTTGATTACGGGTAGCATGATTCAAGGGAAACTGAGTGAGGTTTGGAAGTTGGTTCACAGCAGGCATGTTTTGATTATTTTTAGGAAACAAGTTCATCATTAGCATATGGGGGTTAACATTTAGCACAGATTAAGCCATTTGTCCTTGGGGTTGCATTTGATCATTGATAGTTACTACTTTTGAATAAGCCCTAGCCAGTGAGGTTATGGCTTGTATGGATCTCTTTAAGAACACTGAGGTCATAGGATTTATGACATCCTTATAGATATCTAGTGTTAGAATCTCATTTGGCTTATATGGATCTATGGTTCTACTGAACATCTTTTGAAACCTAGCATTAAAGGACTTGATAGGTTCATTAGAATCTCTTCTAATAGTTGTAATTTGATGATAAATGATGCAAGGAATCATTATTTTTCCAAACTAATCTATGAACGCATTATTAAAATCTTCCCAGATAGTAACATAGTTATTAGGCAAGTTCAAAAACCATTCATAAGTATCATCCTTAAAGGTAAAAGTGAAAAACCTACATGCTACATATTAATGCACAAAATTGAGTAGTCTTAAGGTAGCCTTAAAAGACTTTATATGCTCCTCAGCAATTTCTATGCCCATGGCACTAATTGCAGGCAAATATTTCTATAGATTACGTGGAAGATCATGGACCACCCTAAGCACATTAATGGAAGAATCACCCAACCAAGCCATTCTCGTATAAGGATTAAAATCAAGTGTACCTTGAATAGGTGATATAGTGAGGGATTTGGATTTATTGCATCTACTTTTATCCTACCTAGATTTCTTGTGTTCTTGAAGCCCAAGTAAAGGCTCTTGAGTTTTTGAGTGTGATCTTGTCCTGATCCTAGGCAACTCTAGCATGAAATTTTAAGATCGTGTCTAAGATACAATATACCACATTAAATTTCCATGAGAAAGGGGTTTAAGCTTAGATGTAGGGATCTATTATTTAAAGGGTGTATAAATAATGTAAATATTTGGTTAGATCCTATTAAAGATGGACCCAATTTGATAAATATGTTCTATCTTAATCCATCCATGATTGAAAAGAACTCATGCACACCTCACACATGCCACCTTTGATCAAAATAAGATGTCTAATTCTAGATTTTAGGGATTCTGATCATTTTTTCTAAAATATATTATAAAAAATAGTTATGACCTTAAAGAACATTAATTCCCAGCATATAAAATCCCCAAATGAATGGCATAAGGTTGAGATACATGACCTTTGCAACTTTGGGTCAAATATACCATGGATCAAGAATATATCCCTCCTTCTAGCACCAGTAGAGCTTCTCCTATTGATGCTTCCAAGTGATCCACATGTGTTCTCTAGTGTTTAAAGAACACTTCTAATTTTAGAATCCAAGGATTCAAGGCATGAATTCTAGGTGTTCGGTAATTAAGATGCATGTCATGAAAATACCAGCAGAGCAACATGGACTGTTCCACAATATTTATAAAATTTGATGGTAGGGAGCCATCTTGGTACCTTTCTTGAAAATATTGATTTTAATATTAGACAAACTGACCTAGATCCGAACCACTGACTAAACTAAATGGTTATGAATAATGTATTTAAGCTAATTTGAATTGTTTTTTAAAAAAAGGAGTAAAAGGAGAGGGTAGAGTGAGAAATAAATATTGATTGTTGATATGTTATTATGAACATATTGACAAGATTTCAATATTTCCCAAGCATGATCTCAACTAACATATAGTGTAATTTAGCCTAAGCTCATGTTTCACTACAAACCATTCCTAGTTCTGAAGGTAAGATAATAATACAAGTAAAAATTAGATTTACTTTAAAGTTTTACACTACATTTAGATAGCTAAAGCACATCTTTGTTGCAAAGAAAATGAAATGAAGTAAATTCAATTCTTTTAACTAACCTAGCATACACAAGTTGGCAACCCTATAATAAATGATTAACTTAGTATTCTTGAAACCATTAAAATTCAAAGAAACAATTGAGAAACTTATCAATTCTAACATATCAAACTAGACAATTCTTGTAGAATTATTTGATCTCTTGCATTAATCACTCAAAATGGTACAAAAATATCTCAAAGTTTCTCTCTTTTACAAATGATAATACATGCCTTTATATAAGGCTAGGCAGTATACTAGTTATTTTTACCAATATAGGTGTAGAAAATACAAGTGTCTTTGTAACAACTATAATACACATGTTTTCTACAATCATAATGACCTAGAGGTAATCACGCTAATAAACTACAATGTACCCTTACAAAAGAATATGCCATCTCTTAGGTAAACCATAATTATGACATTTGAGGTGGGGCCATTTTCTATTGAAAGATGTTCATAGATAATTCATGTTGTTCATCTACTAAGCCCAAGTCTATGTCAAGCCTTGTGATACATTCCTCTTTTTGATCAACTAGATCATCAAAATCTTTGTTATTCCTAGCCAAAGCTTCCTTAATGCTTATAGCTTCATTGATCCTCTCCCATACATTGAATATTATGTCTAATATTTTACTATTATCTTTCCCTGATTGTCCATGACTTTTACCCTTGGTTTCTCAAATCACCAAAGTGGCTCTATGCTAGAATTCTTCATCACTAATAATCCCCAGGGTAGCGGGTTGTGTAGGATCCTCAAGCATAGTTCCTAAGAGCTTCTCAATTTTTCCCATGAGCTCTTTCTCCTCAATAAATTCCACCACTTTGGTATGCCAAGCACTCAAGGATTAGATCTTCTCTACAACAATTCCCAAAATGGCACTTAGGTGCCCCATGTGGATGGCTTTGAAATTTGGGATTTGCTTCCTAACTTGGATGTTAAGAAGCTAGGAAATCTTATCTTTGGAAGTTTTCCATTGACTAACCAACTCCTTGGCTAAGGTGGCCTAGTTTTATAGTGCATCCTACCTTAATATCATAGACTTCAATGATCTGAACATGCCAAGTAATGACTCCTCTAGCATTTTAATCATGAAATCTACCACTAAGATAATTACCTGAGTCTGTAAATTATCTTTTTCCCTCTTTAGGTTCTTAATTATTTGCACTAATCCCTTGACATCAAACCTAGCTTGTTAATATTGAGCCTCAATTAAACTTTCCACATCCTTTTCATGGATGGGAGCCTCTCTAAGTTGTGATCCTTAAATAGGGGTTAACCCTATGAATGGCTCCACCTTTTGAAAGGGGAATTCTTCCTAACCCACCATAGCCACCCTTGTTTTTTTTCTTTCTAAGGATGTTGTATATGGGTTAAATTTCATCTTAACCTCTATTTCCTTGAATTTTGAAGGCTTAGGCACCTCCATACTTGCACTACTAGAAGTTCCTGGGGTGTCAAGTTTTTGTCCTCCTTGGGCTTGATGGACTTGTATCTTCCTTTCTTCCTACCTTTTAGCTATATCCCTAATCCATGGCTTAATGTTGTCATCTTCAGTCCATCCAACCTTTTTCAAGGCATAGGAAGGAGATAGGAATGGGATCTTTTGTAACTTTCCATAGACAAACCAATTAGGGATGATTGGTCCATGAATTTTATTTTCATCACTGAAAAGGTTGACTTCACTAGTATGGTAAGTCAAGGTCAACCTAGGCCTTTTTCTTGTTGTTACAAGACCCAAGGCTAACTTTACCTTCTTTTTCTCCCCATCTAGTGGGATCAACTCCTTACCTACTTCACCAAAGGGATTCTCCTCCCTATTTGAATTATATATAATTGATATATCAATAACGGCACCTTCCAATGTTTATCCTAGTTTAAGGGCTACCATACCAATGAATTCTATTAGAGAAGAAGGTCTTTGTGGGAGTGTTGAAAGTGGAGGGCCTTCCCTAGGTCTATATTCTAGTCTTGGTTCTTCAACTTTGGCCATGCCTTTATCCTTTCCATCTTGAGGCTATTCAGCATGTGCTTGTTCTACTTGTTGGGGAGGTTGAAGTTGAGATGATTATCCTTCAATAAGTGGCTCTTCATGAGTAGTCCTAGATAGACCTACAAAACAAGTGATACTACAAAGGGTGTTATTTCCATATTTTTCCTGAGGGCATGTTATCCTTGACTAGCCTGCACTCCAACTTAATGTTGTAATTCTTGATTATAAAGAGCAACTCTCTAAAATTATTTGCTCTAATGTAGATGTCATCATTAACACCTAGCTGATGTCCATATTCAATTTTTGGGACCTTTCTATCCCTGATGTGGCTGACTACTCTTCCCTTAGGATCCCACATTTTGAGGTTATCTAACTAAAAATAAAAATAATTTATATTCATGACCATGACCTCCAGCTACTTCTAGTCTTTGATTATGATTTTACCAATATCCAATGGGAGGGGGTGGACTTGGGCTTTCCTCTTTTCTTTGCATATTTTGTCCATACCTTGAATGATCTAAGAAACAATTTATTTCTCTATAAGCTTGTTGGGGATAGGGATTGGTAGCCTATGGGGTTGGGTTAGGATCCCCTCTATCCTTATAATAGTGCAATCTGGGTAGTACCACACATCTCCCATGATCTCCACCTATTTTTTAATGAGAGGATACAACCTTGGCATAGGAATGTTTGTGATAGCCTCATATATGGATGGGCAGACACCATCATAGATATATTTCATGTGGTTCTTATATTTGAATATATGCAATTTGGAGTAATGGTGGGAAATTGTGGTTCTAACATCAAGTGACCAGTTTCTGATGCCAGGGAAGGTCATAGAGGCTAGGATGGAATCTAGGAGATAGGACATCATTAAAAAAAATTGGAGGTCCTTCTTTTAATCATCATAAATTTCTTGGCCATGAAGAAGATTATTAGGTCTCCCATCAGATGGTTCAATTTCTCTTCCAAAATAAAGTGGACATAAGACATCCAAACTTTATTTACATAAGTAGTGGAAGGGGAACCAAGGGCTCTATTTAGCAACATCATGGTTATCCTAATGCCCTCCCTAAATTAGAATATAGGAATTTTTCCATCTAGGGCCCTGAAGACATGGGATCCTTGTATTAGCCAAGGTGCAAGGTCTGAATCAAGGTCCTAGGTGTTAATCCAATCTCTCATGGATGTGAGGCTGAGATGGGATAAGGTAAGTTTATAATAGGTCTCAAATGCCATGGGGGAGATATATTCTACTCTCTTAGTGCTACCCTCTTAAATAATCCACTTTCCATCTATCCTACACTCCATAAAGATAAGAGAAAGGACATCAATACAATACATTACCTCTAGTTTTATTGTGGCATGGAGGAGGCTAGCCATTTGAATTACAACTAGGTCATTGTACCTTTGATGTGTTATGGTAATTCTCTTCTCCTCTTGAGAGATGGGCTATAATTCATCCACCAAGAAGAATAATTCATACCAGTTCCTTACTCCAAGAACATTTAGGGCCATAAAGTCTAGCTCTGTATCCTTTAAAACCCTCCCTTCACTGTCAGAGGTTAGATATAGCTTTGCTTCTATCTTTAATTTTTTCATGCTACCAACCATTGATGATACTAAATTATTCTCATAGGATTGTTGAGGATTTTACTAAGGCACTTGCTCTTTGAGGCACAGTTACATTATATTGATTAAACTATAACCAATTGAGTCAATTTGGGTCCTCTTTATAGAGGGTTTGGGGTTCCAAGTTTTAATGGTAGGAGATTTCATAATTTAAATTTATACATGTTTTTTATTTGATGGAGACCCTTTTACTTTATACCCTTACATTTTAGAGTTGAGAAGATTTTTGTTTTTGACCTTTTATGCTTATGTAGAATCTATGTGGCATCATTCTAGGATTTTTGTGGTAATTTTCATAATTACCATTTGGATACTAGTCATTGGCTTTTAAAAGCCTCCTTTATTTTGCTATATTAGATCAAGATCCTAGGCTTAGCATCATCTGTTGATCCAAATCTAAGTGCTCACATTTATGTTGGTCTATTGATCTCTAGGCTCATGGTCATGACACTTGGAATTCTTGTAGATCTTCCTCATGTCACGTATCTCTTGTTAGTTACTGCCTTAGTCGAGTATTGGCCACATGTCGAGCTCATAGAGCCTTGAAAATTCATCAGGTTTTTCATGCCATTGGCTCAAATTTAGTGATCGAGCAAGTGTCATTGATCTTTATGGGGCCTATTTATTGATCAAATGCCCTCTCATACTATTGGATCAAGATCCTATGAGTGAGCAATAATTATTGATCTTCATGGGGGACTTAATCATTAATTGCCTTTATTAAGTGGGTCCTTTTCATTTTTTTCCTTTGATTACGAAACTGCCACTCATCTGACTCTTAAGGCCTTGTATCCATTTTGACTTTTCTTCTTTCACCTCTTGTCATTGGATAAAATCCAATGAATGGGAATTTGTTGTTGATCTAAATCTGATGCACATCACTTAAATAAGGGTTTCTTGGTTAATACTCTTTATCTAATCAAATATCGAGAGAAAGCATCAGTCATAGGATCCTGTAAAGGATGAGGGAGATAACTATTAGACCCAAGCACATAAATACATACCATAAAGTTTCAAGACTAAGATCGAGATAAATATTAAGGCCTTAATATTAATAACCTTGGCTAAGTTTGACAATGTAAAAGGGACCTCATGAATACATCAAATTAGACCCAAGGAAAAAAAGAAAGTGGAAAAGAGTAAATAAAATCTTGAGTCATGTTTAAAAACATGACTTAAACCCTTTGTTCATAAATTTCTTTCATTAGTTCCCACCAACTTGGCTCCCACCAATATTTAAATTTAAATCGAGGGCCACCTAGGGTTTCTAAGAACCAAACCCTCAAACCTTCCATCAAACCTACAAATGAATCATTTTACTCATTTTTAAGGTTAGTCTAGAACAAGAGTTTTGATTTTATATAAATATGCTCCATCCTTAAGTGGATCATCTCCAAATTCTATCAAAAGACCTTAATGTTCAGATGCTTTAAACTTGGATACATATATCTCTCAAGGGTCCCTAATTTTAAATGAATGGGGTATGTTGATACTAACAAATACTCCTTTGGATAAATAGGTAATCACTATTTATATGAATGGTCATGGTTTTTGGGTACCTAAGGGTGCTCATTCTATGGAGTTAAAATTGCCTGTTGAGAAGACTATGTTATGGCACCAGAGACTTGGCCACATTAGGGGAAAAGGTCTTAGGGAATTTAAGAATAAAAACCTTGTTGAATTTTTGAATAATTGAAATATTGAATTTGATTTTTGTGAGCATTGTGTTTATGGTAAACAAAATTGGGTTCAGTTTTACTTGAGTTCTCATAAATATTGGGGTGTGTGGGATTTCATTCATTATGATGTATTTGGTCATGTTAATGTTCCTTTGGTTTAAAAATCCATGTATTTTATTTAATTTATTTATAATTATAGTATAAGGACATGGGTTTATTTTATTAATATGAAATATGAAGTTTTTAGTCATTTTAACAAGCTTAAAGCAATGGTTGAGTTACAGACTAAAAAGAAAATTAAGTGTTTGAGAACTAACAATGGAGGTGAGTTTTTCTCTAATGAATTTGATAGATTCTATAAATATTATGGTATACATATACATAATATAATTCCATATTCACCTCAGTAGAGTGAAGTTTTAGAAATAATGAACAAGACATTGATGGAGAAGGTGAGGAGTATGCTTAGTGGTGTTAGATTGGAACAAAGGTTTTGGGTTGAAGCTATAGCCACTACCTACTACTTGATTAATAGGTTTCCTACATAAAAGCTTGTTGATAAATGCCTATGGAGGTGTGGTCTAGCCATAATCCTTCATTGAGATATCTTAGAGTTTTTGGTTATGAGGTGTATAAACATGTGCCAATAGAGAAGCAAACAAAGTTGGAGAATAAGGTTGTGAAATGTATCTTCATCAGTTACAGTTATGGCGTGAAAGGATAAAAGTTTTGGGATTTGGTAGCATAAAAGGTATTATATTCTATAAGTGTCATTTTTTTTGAAACTAATCCTTCTTCTATTACACTATAACCAAATAAAATTGAAAATAAATATGTGATTCAACTTCCTCTTATGCCTGAGAAAGTTGAGTCGAGGCCACGAGAGAGAAAATAATTTGAGGAGAGCTCATCAAGATATGAATATTTTGAAGAGGAGGTAGATGAAGAAGATCTTCCACCTTAACTTGTTTGAAGGTTTAAAATTCATATACAACAAGAAAAAATTTATTATCTTGATGATTATAGATGTATATTTGTTTTGAGTACTAACATTGATGAATCGAGATCTATAAAAGAAGCTTTGGGTATGAATGATGCAAAATCTTAGAAGGTTGTTATGGAAGAATAAATGATAGATTTGAAAAATAATGATACATGGGATCTTGTACCATTACCTAAAAGATGTAAGCCCATTAGATGCAAATGGGTGTTTAAGAAAAATATTGGTTTAGATGGCAGTGTTGAAAAGTACAAAGCTTGATTGGTTGAAAAAGGTTACTCTTAGGTTGAGGGTGTTGATTACGGTGAGATGTTTTCTCCTATTGCAAAAATGACATCCATTAGATTCTTGATTATATTTAAGCAACTTATGATTTAGAGATTGATCAAATGGATGTGAATACTTCTTTCCTTCATGGTGATTTGGAGAAAGATATTTATATGACACAACCAGAGCATTACATGGTGAAAGGTAAAAGAAATTTGGTTTGAAAGTTAAATAAATCCTTGTATGGTCTTAATTAGAGTCCTAGGATGTGGTACCATAAATTTGATACATATATATATTAAGTTTGGGGTTTGATCAATCTAAATCTGATTATTGTATTTATTATAAAACTGATGGTGATCATTTTCTAGTTATTGCCTTATACGTTGATGATATGTTATTTGTTGGCAATGGGAAAGTTTTGATTTCAAAGATTAAATATAAAATATCAATAAAATTTAAGATGAAATATCTTGGTGCTATGAGACATATTTTTGGGATGGATATTAGAAGAGATAGATAGAATAGAAAGTTATGGCTTGGCTAGAGTAAGTATGTGAATTCAATCTTATAGAGGTTTAACATGAAATATTATTGACCATTATGTGTTTATTTTCCTATTAGAATGAATTTATATGTTATACAATGTCCTACATCCCTGTCAGAGATGGAAGACATGATAAGAGTGCCTTACCAAAGTGCAGTTGGAAGTTTGATGTATGTTATGGTCTGTACAAGACCAAACATTGCCCAAGCAGTGGGAGTTCTTTCCCGTTATATGTATAATCCTAGTAGTGTTAATTTGGATGAATTTAAAAGGGTATTTATATATTTTTTAGGTACCTCAGAGTATTCCTTAGAGACATATCTCCTCTTGACATTCTTGGTTATGTGGATTTAAAATGGGCAGGTGATGTTGATAGCAGAAGATCCACCAGTGCTTATGTGTTTACTTTATTTTTTGGTGCAATAAGTTGAATGAGTAAGTGACAAGTTGTGGTCAATTTGTCCACTATAGAGGTATATTATATGGTATATAATCATACCTATAAATAATCCATTTAGATCAAGAGACTATGTTCAAATATTGGGTTAAAATAGGGTCCAATGACAATTTATTATGACAGTCAAAGTGTTATTTGCCTAGCAAAGAACCTGACTTTTCATGTCAAGGCCAAACATATTGATGTACAATTATCATTTTTTGAGAGACATGGTTGAGTATGGTAGGGTGTAGCTGATAAAGGTAGAGATTTTGATGAATGTTATAGATTCATTGACTAAGCCCATGAGCATAGAGAAGTTTAGATGGTGTTCAGAGTCTATGTGCCTCTTGGCCCTTAGATGTTAAGTTCATGTTGGTATGGTTCCTATGGGTCTTGAAAGGTATTAGAAAAGTGGGACAATGTTTATAATTTAAGTGTCTCAACCTTGACAAGTTAGGACACTATTCATGAAACACTATTCACAAACTACTATTCATAATCACTATTCACATTCATTATTCATGTGATGAGGTGGTAGTGGTGAGTTGGGAATGAATATGAATGTGATGTGGCAAGTGATGAAAGTGGTGATGTAGGTGTTGATGTGGCTTATGATGAGTTGGCATGGCCCACAGAGGAATCTACATGATGTAAGTACATGTGAGTGGAATTCAGGTGTACCACTCCACTAAGGAGATAAATTGGTGTCCTTTAAGATGTGCATGTTTTTATTTAGGTGAAAAATGATAAAATAATGGATGTGGGGAAAATTTCTATGTTGGCCTCGTGATCTTGAGTGAAAGAGAAGTTAAACTTTGATGGAGAATCTCTTGGAAACATGTGGAGTCACATGGGATAATGGGGAACAAGTTCTTATTCCATATTAAAGGCACATGAAAGAGTGGGGCGTGATTTTGAAAGCTTATGAGAGTGGAGGATGATGTGTCACAAGTGGAGGGTCAATTTTTTACCAAATCACAAGACTAAAAGCATGTTACTATTGATGAATAGTGGTACCACTAAAGGGTGGTGAATTTCCTTGCCTTGTTCATGAAGTTTCCTTTTTATCATCTTATTTGTAATTTTTATAAGTAAAGACATTCACCTTTGTAATTAGTATGAAGTAGTTAAGCTTTGTATAAGCTTGTAATCTAGAGAGTTGTGTAAAGGCAGTGAAGCTTTATGGAACTAGATCTTCTCCTATGTGTAGTATATTGCTAGTGCTCCTATGAAATATTTCTCATCAAGTGTGTTGTAATCTTTTTGATTTGAGTAATACATTGAGCTGTTTTAGAGTGCGGAATTTTTTTCTCGAAAGGGTTTTCCCCACGTAAATCACTTGTTATGGTATGTTGGTATTTTTATTTGTATGTGTATATTTTAATTATGTAACAAGTATTTAAATTATTTGCATATTCTCCTCTCTTTGTTAGTGTAAGGAATTTTTTTTGTGATCTCATGTTCCTTTCAATGTTGAAAAATCCAATCAAGGCAAGTTTTAGTAGTGTATAAAACTTCTATTGGGCTCGTTGTGTGGTTAGCAGTGGGTATGGATGGAATTTGGTTGGTAGAATATATAAGTGTGGTAAATCCTATGTATATTAACTTCAAGTGAGAGATTTTTGGGTGTGAAGCTAATATTAATAGTCACTATTCATAAACACTATTCATGGTGACATGGCATGTGGGTGATGTGGCATGCAGATGATGTGGTATTTGGTATGTAGGTGTTGCATGGTGGTGTGGTATATATGTGATATAAATGATGTGACATTTTGGTAATGTGGCATGCAAGTGAAGTGGTAGATATGTGATGTGGCATAGGTTCATGGAGGGTCTCAGGTGTGATTAGGATGATGTGACAAGTGTGGGGCATATCACTCCACTAGAGGACATGGGTTTTATTCTTGGTGAGTCACATGGGCTTATCATGTGATGTAAAAGATAAGAGGTTATGTATGGATCAAATATCTAAAAGGGCCCATGATTCACATGTGTATAAAAATTCAAAAGGTGGTTTCAACACCTTTTGAACTAGTGTTTGCACATGGATGAAGAAGACAAGAAGAGAATTTTTGTCGATTGCCCTCACATGTGTGAGTGGGGCACAATTATAGGAATCACATGGGGTGGCTTAGATATTTTCTAAAGTAGAGAATCTACTTTGTTGACCCTTGGAGATGAAGACAAGATGAACACTATTGGTGTTTTGTAATCACTTCTGGAAGTGGGGCATAGGTTTTGGATCCACATGGAGGTGGCCCATGATCTTGTCTAAAGGTGGATCTAACTTTGTAGACTTTTGCACATGATGAAAAACACTATTGAGGATCATTAATCACCCACTCATGTGTGGTACATTTTTAGGGTCACCATGAAGTTTATCCCACTCTCTCTCATTCTAAAATGCTATAAATCATTATGTTCTAATTTTTATTATTTATCATTCACTTTGGGGGATCATTCTTAGATTATGTTGGGAAGTTGGGAGCTTAAAAGGCTTGTAAGCTTAGCTCACCTAGATGTTTGGGTTGTAATCATAATGCATGTTTATTGGTTAGATCCTAGAAGGCTTGGTCATTATATTGGCTAGGATAGAGGTAATATATGTAATCATGGATATCCTTGAGATTAGAGGTTAGATCCTAGAAGGATATGTTAGTTTGGCTCACCTAGTTGAAGATTTAGAGCTTGGAGGCTTGTTAACTCAACTCATAGAGATGGAGGTTGATGCTTAGATCTCACCTCATATGCTATGGTTGTTAACATTATATGGATTTTCATGTTTCATCTTGGAGGTTAGAGCCTAAAAAGCTTGGATATAATATTGGCTCACCTGGGTGCTTGGTTGTTAGCACTTGAAGGAGTTATTGAAAGCATGTTATTATAAGTGAGGATTTGTTGATTTAATATGAAGTCTGTAAGCTACCATTACCACATGGTTTTTCTCTTTCTATTTTTTTAATGGTTTTCATGTATATCTTGTTTAATGTGTTCTCTCATGTCATTTTATTTTTGTAGCTTCTTTTATTTTTGCATTAATTCTTGCACATGTTTAGGATTATGTTTTAGTTCCTAACAATTGGTATCAAAAAAAGGATTTAGTTATTGGTACCTAATCCATGCATGTTTTGATCCTAAAATTTATGTCTCTTATACTCTCAATATTTATTCTTAATGTCTTAAATAATCTCAAAACATCAAAAAGTGCATTTATAGCCTTTAGGGTTTAAGCAGGGTTTTAGACTTGCCTGTACCTTTATGTTGAAATAACATGATTATTTCTCTCTCTTGATCTAAATAGAATTGATGGGATCATAACAACCATAAAAACACTCTCCAATACTTGTACATACCCATGCAATTGTAAAATGGAAATAGCACGTGATTATTTACAAGAAACCCTTACAATTTTCATACATTCGGGTTTGCATGCTTGTGGATTGAATACACATGATTTGTTGATCATGGAGGCATCTAAAGATCATAAATAGGTGTATTAGGACTTGAAACACACATTCCCAAACTTTTATTAGACCATGCACCTATAAAACAAGACTAGGATGTGATTAGAAGGTCAGTTTCCTGCAAACAAACTGCATAATAGTTTTTGGAGATGCTTTCATGATTTAAAGTTGATATCCTTTCTTGTAGGCTTTCAAATTAGCAATATGTCAATGCCACCATGGGAAACACATATTAAAACCTATAACTCAGCTATATGGGCTTGAAAAGTAACATTTCCTCATTTAAAACCTAAAAAAAATCATTGGATATTCAAGAAAACCTTTCTATCTCTCCCTTTTGCTCTTGAAAAGTGACTTGCATACCCTTTAAAGACCTGTAAACTCATCTTGATGCTCCTTTAAAACCTTGGTAACATTATGAATTCCATGAATAATATATTGGAGACAGGTAACATATTAGATCATAGCTTTAATACACTCTTCCCATGTTGAGATGTTTGAAATAGCCTTCAAGGAGAGAGAAAAGAGAGGGAGTCACTTGGTTAAATGCATTCTTTGACCATTTGTATGGACTTGGGAGTTTATAATGAGTTTGCAAATTTAAAAATGACTTTAAAATACTTGAATAAAGTGTCACCCTCCCAAAATTATTTTAATGAGTAACTTAAGACCCTTTTAACCTCTTTATGAACCTATAAGTACTCTTTAAGATCTTTTTGCTTTATTTCCCCTTAAGAAGTACTTGAATAGACCTATACAATGCTAGTAGGACATTCATGAATGACTTTTGTTGTAAATTGGAAGAGCCTATGAGAGATTAATCCATGCACTCATCAATGGAGCTTGAATACATAGACAAATTTTCAATACAATATTATATTCCACTCTCTAATCAATCAATACGTGAGGTTACATATATATAAGAACCTTGTTCCTATATTCTCTCCATTAATTTCTCTCACCTATAAAATTTATAGACCTATTTACGTGAGTTTGGTTTAACAACCAAATCTCATCCAAACAATACAATAATAAATATATCATTGTTACATAATAATAATAATAATATATTACTTACTAACTTACATAACCATAAGTACTATTTACTTTATAGTAAATACTCAACCAGTTACTATTTACTATTTACCTCTCTCCATAAATACATAAAATATATGAAATGTAAAAGTTAATTCATAACATTCCCCCCCATATTTTTTACATGATGCAAAAACATTCACGCTCTTATCTGCGGTATGCTCACTTCAAGGAATCATGTTTGGAATTTGTAAAAATTACATTACATGAACAGGTATTACTCTTCTATTTTTATTTTACAAATCACACAATGGAAATGAAAAGTACACCATACTAATTGTCACCAAATCATTGGTGTGACCCCATCATTGGTGACTGACAAGAGGTCATTGAAAGACCTCCATCCTCCATATAGCCTCCAGCCTCCAGTGTCTCATTGCTTATTTAGTCGATGAAGTCATGAATTTCCTAAGGGAAATCCCCCCTACAATGTGGACATCACGTATAATCAATAATGCATCCCTAAGGAAATTTTATTTTATTTTTACAATTTTTGAATTTATATAACAACATGACTTGATGACTATTAAAAAGGATTTTAATAAGATGACATACATTATTAACTTATTATTGACATTTTGACACTTTTGATTTTGACAAATGACTTTTACGGACATATTTGAAATTTTTGATATAAATGTCATATTGACAATGACCCAATTAAAAAAACTTTGACATTTATATAAACTAAAGACATTAAAATATCAATTGACACTTTGACTTATAAAACTAAATGTTTATAAAACCTAAAGGATTTAAACATTAAAAATTTTAAAAAGATTATAACAAGACTAAAAAAGTATAAACATTTATACTCTTTAAAGAATACTCATTTAAAAACTTGACACCTTAACCAAGACTTAAATGCATGACAATAGTATTAACATAAAACGTGACCCAACTAAAAATAATAAACACTACCAAAACATGCAAACTAGGATCGGTTGGTATTTGAAGAATGGTGGTGGATCGAACTAGTGCAACATGGTGAGAATACATAAATGGAGTGAACAAAGATCTGATTCAATACCACCTCAAGAAAAACTTGTCTAACTCTAGCTATCTTCAGTATGGATGCCTTTGACTCTAGATTTACATAGTAAAGTATTCGACCCACATGTCTTTCCTAAAAAAAAATTGCGTTCATCATTGGAAATCATCTGTTATTAAAACTGCATGTTGGTATGTTAAAGAATTAGAATCTGACCAAATCCTTAGGTAAATAGAGTGCCAAATTTATCAACATGAGATGTAGGTCGTAAGATTGATGAAAGTTTAATTTACAATGTAGATATAAGGTTGATGTTGAGCTTAAAGAATCGATGCAAACTGAAGTGTAGGCTATAATGACAAATTGATGTTGATAGTGTGTAGTCTAAAATCCATAGTTTAACAACAATACAAAAAAATTAAATTTCTATGATCAATGAAAATTGATCAAAACCCTTAGAATACATGATCCAAAACAGGTCACAGAGTCTTTAACTACTAAAAAAACACTAGGTGAGAGTTTTTCATAGTCTCATTCAACGCTTGTATAATCCAAGATAAAAGAAAAGGTGTTCAGGAAGTGTATAGCTACGTTGGTACTACCAATACTAAATCTACACTAAGAAATTTCTCAAATCACTAGAACACCATTCATAGGGATAAAGTTCAATGCAAATGCCCCTTACAAAATCTTATAACCCCATCCCTGCTTTGATACCATTGTTTTAAATTGGAAGAGCCTATGAGAGATTTATTCATGCACTAATCAATAGAGCTTGAATACATAGACAAATTTTCAATACAATATTATATTCCACTCTCTGATCAATCAATACATGAGGTTACATATATATAGGAACCTTGTTCCTATATTCTCTCCATTAATTTCTCTCACCTATAAAACCTCCAAACCTATTTACGTGAGTTTGGTTTAACAATTAAATCTCACACAAATAATACAATATTAAATATATTAGTGTTACATAATAATAATATGTTACTTACTAACTTACATAATCATAATTACTATTTACTTTATGATAAATACTCAACCAATTACTATTTACCTCTCTCCGTAAATACCTCAAATCTATGAAATGTAAAAGCTAATTCCTAACAAATTTTAGACTCTTTTGATTCATTTCATGACCTTATGAATTATCTTAAGTCCATTTTTTATCGATTTCACATTGGAGAGTAATTAAATAGACCTTTACAAGACTAAGCATGACACCAAGACTAGCCTATTAGGCATTCTAAGGAGATTTTGCATTGAGATGTATTTTGAGTGCTTCTACACATGAAAATGAGGTTTGAAAATACTAATATGACCTCATATAAGAATATTGATACACATTCACATTGAAAAACTATGCAAGTAGACCCTCCATATGGCTAATACTAACCTATGACCTCAAAATGCTTAATGGACTCTCAAAAAAGAAACAAGCTACTTGGGAAAATTGAATAATTCATTGGCATCCTGTCTCTCAGCCAAAATAGTTACTTTAAAGGTACTCCTAAATTCATACTCAATTGTTCTTGGGAAAGACTAACCCTCTCCTAGCATGTCAAGTGTTAGGAGACTAAGGGTGCCTAGAATTTTCAATAGGAAGGAAGAGAGTAACATAGTAGGAGGAGGCATGGTGGAAAAAGGGGGAAGGACAAATAGGAAGCCCATGGGAACAAATGCACAAGCCACTAGCCTTGGGTTAAATTGATTATGGGCTCATGGTGCTAGTGAAAAGAGTGTTTAGAAGGAATAAGGAAATTATTTGGTTAAATCCAAATCCTTAGGCACCTAAGATAATGAAATATGGAGGCTTAGGAAGCACACAAGGATCCATAGAGGGTTGTAGAGCAAGAGTTACCTTTTGATTCTTCTTGGGCCTCTTTGTCTAGATCATCTTTCATTGTAGTAGTAGGAGTAGTGGTGGCAGTGGTGATCAGGGTTGACTCTGGAGCCTATAGAATAATTATAGGTGCCACTGAAGTGGTTGGAGTCGATGGAATTATGCACATGGGTTAACTCATTATTAGGGTCATCAAGACTTGAACTAGTTGAGGTCTGGTAATAGCCACTTTTTGGGCACTATAAAATGAAAGGGTCAAGGGCCAATCAACTATAGCTCCTGAAGACCAAAGGCTTGCAATAGGAATTCCTATTGATGAAATGGGTGGAGCAGGTGGAAGTTGGGATGAGAGGATGTTGTACATGTCTAGAAAGAGAGGTACTTGGGGGAATTATATGGGGGTTGGAATGGGAAATATGGGAGGTACCACTTGATTGGGTCTTATAATGAAAGGGAAACTTGGTGTGCTCTATAATGTTATTGAGGGATGGTAGAAGGAGGAGGAAGGATTTGCATGTAGGCCTACTATTGGTCAATCAGTCAACTAATCTAGAACTTGATAGGGAAATCAGAGGGGGCATTATGGATACCTACCTCTTAGATTATGGTTTTATCCCTATAACATTAGTAAATATTGATGGGGGTAAGATATTTTTAGATTTCATTGTAAAGTTGAGGCATTGCCACCTCATTGATGGTCATGTAGACCATTAGGTATAATAACTCATAGATTTCCCAAATGTGATTTTGGTAATGGTGGCCATACATATTTTATAACACCACACAAACCACTCTACACCTAGGAGTAGATGGTGGGAAAGCATAAGGCTTAAGCATGATAGTAACATATATGGCATCCATTAGGTAACTCATCATGTAAAAGTTATCACCTTCCCTATCCTCCATGGCACAGTATACCAGTCAGAAGTTGATAACTCCCCCGAGGTCTGGGATATCCTCACCCTTGAGGATGATGGAAAGTAGGGGCACCCAGATGAAATCAATATGTAAATAGTCACTTGCCCCAAATAATCTATTAATTGGGATCATCTCAACATTATTCCCTTCCTTGAAGGTATAGGAAAAGTACGAATAAATATCTTCCTTATTAACCCACTTGGCATTAGGGTTCTCTTCCCAATCCTTCAAAACCTCATAAATATAATGGGTGTTGTCACATGCATCCACTATGGTCTTGTCATAGGTGATTGTGTACTATGTGAGGTTGTAGTCTGCATTAAATATAGTTCTTGAGATGTTTATGATCTTATGCCTAGATCTTGTAGAGTACACCACATTATGGGCATCATCTTGTACTCACTTGGATTTGAGGAGCATATTGACAAAGAGTTTAGCATAGGGTAACCTCTATTTTGGTTGTAATTTTGTGTAACCCACATCTTTCATATGCCCTAAGGGCATCTTGGAATTTAGCCTCATCTTCATTATCGCTAGAGGTAGACTTAGGCACAACTTCAATCAATTTAAATATTTTATTGTAGTGCTTAAAGTGGGATAAGTTCTCAGGGAAGGTGATGTCTCTATATTTAGGCTCACTCTTTGGGTTAGAGGATGAATCAACCATGGCATAAAATGGGGTAAATCCTAATAGCAACTTATTAAGATCAAGGAGGGCATGGAGGGCAAAAGAATGATCTAAAAATGAGAAGGCAAACTCTAAGTAATTGGTAGTGGATAATGGTAAACCAATTCACCTTTGGGCACTTATATGTATCCACACATATCTCCTACATTGATGGAATTTGGTATCTCACCCAATGTGAATTCAAATCTAAGTTGGTGGTAGGATCCACTTATTCATTTCTCAATCTAAAATTAATTCAATGATTTCAATTATATATTGCCTACTAGATTTGATGATCATAATGAGACATTTTAAAGCATCCAATCAGGGCCTAGTTTCCCATTAATTAATGTGTGGAGTATGGTATGCACATGGTTATCTTACCCCTATGGCATCCTAAATGGATTTATCTCATGACATATGTCCATCATTAGTTGGTCTTATATGTGACCAATGACACCTAAGTGCAACTAGGTGTTGTACTTTACCCATTTGAGAGCTTGACTGAGCCACTTGGAGTATCAAGGTGATGCATGGCATCTTCCAATCAGTTTTTGAATTTGACTATGCTTTTTTGTAACCATCTTAGGCATCCTAGACCTTTACTACCAATTTGTATATAAGTTCCACATAGCATGATCTAATAGTTCAATCTATCTGACATCTCTAATAGGTCTAGGAGACTGATAAATCTGACAGAATCCACGTGGTACTTCCTCATTCATTCAAGCTCTCTTGAGATTTAACATCTCTAGCAAGTCCAAGAGAGTAACAATCAGGTTGTGTAATTTTTTCTCATTTTTTGGCTCACCTATGATATTTTACAAAAGTGAATAAGTTAAAATAAATCCACATAATCAATTAAAATCTTGCATGTCTCTTTCCAAGGCTTTATGAAATGTTGAGTAGGACTCCAAAAGATTAACACTCTGGAAAAATCATCATGAGTCCCAATCTATAGAAAACATAGTTAGCGTAATAAAATATTCTAATTATGAGAAATCTCTATTCTTATCGAACACAACAAGGACTTGATTGTGTTTAAACATTAGAAGACTACAGGGATCTTTAACAGAGACTAGCTCTTCATTACAAGCATTGTTAAATGCTCAAGACCAAGGTGAAATAGGAGTTTGTGGATTCTAAAGGTCTGAGGCTCATGCAGAAGGAATTAAAACTCTATAAATCCTTAAGTTAATAATTTTTAGATGGCCCCCCCACTTTTCAAAGAATGGGGGTTATGTTGGCCACAACATAGTTAAGTTTGATAGTTTTAGAGATCACCAAAGTGTCATTTTATAGACATTACTTGATAAGAAGCTAATCAATTTACCTCTTAATTACTATCACCCTCTTCATCACCTTGAATGAGTGGGGAGAAAACCATTTTGTAAATATCATGGCATTCATGGACTTGACAACAACCATTGTTATGCATTATGACAAAAGACTTCACAAATTATAGTTAGAGGGGTTATTACATTCATAAAAGTTGACACTAGTTAAATGAGGTCCCCTTCTCCATTTTATTCTACTACTCATCTAACAAAGACTAATATGTCCCAAGACATTCCTGTAAAGGAACCAATGGTCCATCAAGTTTCTAAAGAAAGTGTTACTAGAATATTTTCTTCTAGTTCACATTCTATAAGGATTGATGTTTCCTAAGATGTTCCTATTAAGGAACCAATGGTCATTTGAGCCCTTATCAAAGGTGAAAATAGAGAAGGTATTATTGCAGATGATAATCAATATGCAACATATACATAATGGTATTTTATTAAGGATTTATATTGTGATAGAGGTTTATAGCATACACATGAGAATGTCATGGGGCATGTTACTATTCCAATTTCCCCAAGGCCTAAGATAATGGACACACTATTATATGTAACTAAGATTATTGCATAAGGCAATGTCATATTGGGACAATCATGGTTACAACAAATGAGAGCAAATTTTGATAGTAATAATATAACTATTTATTTTAATTTTCAAAAAGGTTTACTTACATATCAAAATATTGGTACAAGCATGGAATTTATTATACTTAATGGTGTTATAATCATCTATGAATGAGACATCCAAGATTGAATACTAGAATATGAAACACACAACTTTGTTTCAATGAATGAAATCACACAATCAAAGAATAAAGATAGATTATATTCAATGAATGAAGGTGTACAAAGCATGGGGTTCACACAACTCACAGCTATATCACTCATAGTTATCACAACACACTAAGATAATATAATACATTAAAATAATGGCTCTATCACCAGAATGATTAATACATAAATGGCACAAGGATCAAGTAGCTTCACAATCCCCATTGTAATCTACAATAATCCACATAATGATCATAGGCTCATTAGCTCATTAGTGCCTTGGAGGATAGGTCCTTATATAGGTAAAGGATAGGAACTAATCCACAACCATTTAGAAATGATAACACAATTTAATTTCCAAGTGAATATTAACCCCATGTGCAACATGTCAACATTGGTTGTCAAATGAATAGTACAGCCATGTTGACTATAAATAGGCATGTGCATGTGTAATTAATGACCCCATTACTTCACCTAAGTGACCTAAATATTCTACCTAATCAAGCTAAATATATATGTAGGAAAACCATATAATGGATAAAAAACCTTCACCAACATCCCCATTAAGCATAGCTTAGGTGGGTGTAATATTTAGGTCCCAACAATAAGACTTTGTTAGGTACCCAAGTACATATAAATCCCCCATCAGAGTATAGATATGTCTCCCCAAATAATAAAATATAGAATTATCCCCCAAAAATTATCAGCCATAACTCCCCCAAAATTTACAAGTATAATGCACGCTTGAATACTAGACTTCAGACTCAATCGAGAATGCATCCTTGAATAATATGTGCAAACAAACTTATTTATACTAAGGGGAACTGACCCCCTGATAGATCAAACCTCACCCAATGTTATTTGACACTCAAAATTACTATATAAGGGGGCTCGACTGGGGGTCTGGGGGCAGCCACCCCCAGTGGTGTCAAGGGTAGCACCCCTTATAAGGTCCAGGGGCAACACCCCTAGTGCACTCCTTATCATGGTATAAGGTGGGGTCGATGGGTAGAGAACCCAAAACCAAATGCAATTTTAATTATGCATGGCCCTTAGAATTGATCAAAATTCACCAAAATTACCTCAACTAACCTCCTTAAAATGGTTGTCAATATCCACCAAAAATGCATCCATTAAAAAATTATTCTCGCTCCTACGATAATTTCAGTACACTTTAATGTAATATTATTTTTACATGAAAAAATAACTAAAACTAATTTGAACAAAATAATGGTATGAGTGGGATTTGAACCTTTGACCTCCCACCACACTTTGTTCTTATAAAATAAGCCCCACCAAGTAATCTATTAATGCTTCATGCATTACAACTCACAAGTTAATATTTAAAGAGTGGAAATGCTTACTTTTTTAAAATTAAAGCCATGCTAGAAACATTTTTAGGCTATGGGTTGTGTGTAAAGTTTTTTTAAGTGAATGGAAATCATGGGTGGCTTATGAAGCAGCTTTGACCAATATTTTATTGCCTTATTTAAATGCCAATGTAGAGATGGCTCACGAATCAGCATGCAGAGGATAACATTATTAAGGATGACAAGGGTGAGTATCTACATAGAGGTTTCAACAACATCATGGAGACCTAAAGGAATAAGCATTCACCAATGGAAGTTGATCTTTACAAAATTCTAATAGAAGTTGAGCTTTACTAAGAGGTTCTAATCGTCTGTTGGGAATGAGTGGAATTGTTAGCTATGGTGAGCAAATTGTGAACAAAAAATGTCCCTCTTGGATAAGTGATGAACTCAAATAGTGATAAAGAATCCATAGACAAAAAAATTAGAATCTTAGCCCATGGATGGAGGGCAAGTAGACTGTGAAATGCAAATGCAATGATTGGCTCAGTGGTATTATTGAAACCAATTGGAAGATTGAGTTATTGAAGAATGATTCAAAAATGTTTTGAATATTCCTCTTAAATTCAAATCAAAATTTAAATCCAATATTAAATCACTAATTTACTAAATTAATACCAATGAAACAACCAAAACATGATATTTATTTGGGCTAAACCAAATAAAAACATATGCAATGCCTTTTTTTTATGTAATGTGATTTCTTGTGAGGATTTGACTACAATTTGAATCTGACTTGTCAAAGGGTGTCAAAATCCAAACACTAAACTATGATATGTAGGCTCAAGACAAAAAACTAATGGTTTAATTCTCTCTTATGGATATACAACCAAACTTATATGCCAATACACAAGAAAATACATGCAAATGACAATATTGTAGGAGAATAAACTACTCAATATTTTAAACAACAAAAGAAAATCAATGTTCATTTACTAGTCCCATAGCTATGATACCATGTTAGAATCATCTAAGAATGATAAATCCAAGATCAAATAATATAAGATCGAACACATAACTTTATTGTAATGAATGAAATCACACAAGAGCATATTAGAGATAGATTATATTCAGTGAATGAAAAGGTACAAAGCATGGGGTTCACACAACTCACAGCTCTATCACTCATAACTATCATAACACACTAAGCTAATCTAGTACACTAGCATAATGGAACTATCACCAGAATTATTGCTACACAAATGACACAAGGTCCAAGTACCTCCACAATCCTCACTGTAATTTACAATACTCTACATAATGCTCATAGGCTCATTGGCTCATTGGCTCATTAGTTATTTGGAGGATAGTTCCTTATATAGGTAGAGGATAGGCACTAATTCATATCTATTTGGAAATGAGAACATGGATCAGTTTTCAAGTGAATAGTAATCCCATGTGCAACATGTCATGCCCCACATGTCAACATTGGTTGCCAAATGAATAGTACAACCATGTTGACTAGAAATAGGCATGTGTATGTGCAACTAATTACCTAATTATTACAACTAAGTGACCTAAATATTCCACCTAAATAATCTAAATATATATGTGTAGGAAAACCATATAATGGATAAAAAATGTACACCAACAACAAGCACAATGAAAGATATAATTACACCATCTATAATACAAGTGTGGATACCAAAATCAAAGCAAGTAGTTAAAAATTAAGGATTAAAAAAAATTAAACAACATTACATGATAAAAATAAAATAAGAATAATTTAAATTTGTTTTGTAAAATTTCCATCAACCAACTATGTATGATTACAATACATTCATATTCCTGAGTGGATGGTCAAACAATTTTTTTCACCACAAATGATTGATTCTAATGACTTCATGGGATACTATCACACATACATGTGTTTTGATTAAATTCCATATCATTATATGCATTTAAATACAATAATAGGTAAATCCATATCCTCCTCCACACTGACCACTAGTAGTTTGTTGTTACACCTATTCAAGAGCATTGTGTGGAGTTAGTTATTACACTTGTGCAGGATTTCTCTATACACTCAGTTCAAAGGAGAGTACTTGAATCTCTTAAGTAGTTATTTTTACAATATTTATCACATTTGAGATTCATTCAAGACTCATAAAGTCCATTATCTAGTATAATACGTACCAAGTTAGTATCATAAATATTTCAATGTGTTTCAAAATGAACATCCACTAATACATTCTCCTATTATATAGTAGACCTTGTAGAGTCTTTGGCCTTGTAGAGTTACTCATCATGCATGTGAAATTATGAGTGATGATGATAACTACATTATATCATCCATTTCCTTTTGAGATTTTGATACACTTACATTTGGTACTTTTCACTCACAACATATGACTCTTGTACCACATGATACATGCACTCCCCATGGCTATCTAATTGATGGGATCATTGGTTAGCACTTTTTAAAATTCTAAGATAAATTTAAAATATAAAAAAATCAAATATTTAAAAAATTAGGATTTAAGCATGAGATGATTGTTATATTACACTACTTACATATTTTATTTATCACATGTTTGGTAAATGGCATATTCTTTTTATACACATGCATTTCATGGTATATGAGTATGATGCAGGACATACAGATCATACATGAACACATAGATGTTAGACTCTCATATACCCAATGGTCATGCCAATGTTGGGGCATCTTATCCCACATGTCACATTATCAGGGGTTATATCTTTCTATGATATTTTACCATTTTGAGTTACATAGTTCACCATCACATTTTGTTAGTTACTTATATCTTACACAACATTACATGAATATGCTACTTTATTATGATGTGACATTGGTAGACATAGATAGTGTAGATTGATTTTCATTTGTTATGTGTTCATTTATGTTGTTACTCTTGCATTATAGGTTATCCATTGCTTGTCTATTGTGTGTGGCCCTTGGCCTTGATTGTTGTGACATTTTTATGTGCCTTGTATGCAACCCTTGGCTTTATTTGTTGTGACATCTTTATTTAGCCCTTGGCCTTATGTGTGGAATTAAATGGTTATGAATGGATTAACCTATGATTATTTGTTGATCATGTTGAGTTTTTTGATTTTTTTAGTGATGTGATCCATATCATGTACCTCCTCTTATGTGTGGTGCCATGATTTTTATCATGCACCTTTTTATTGTGTAGTATTATTTAGTTATTACATCGGTGATGATTATTATTGCATGATTTATTGATATATCTATATTGACATGACACTTATATGCCATGTATTACATATTTTACTTACATACTTTAATGACATATACATTGCTATGATGACATATTCTCCACATGTGAACATGATTAAACATGATTACATATCTATACATGACACGATATAATTAATTATTCTTTTGAGATGAGTGACTTTTGGGATATATCCCTCACCTCAAAAGGAGGAATATTAGGGAGCTTATCATAAAGACACAAGCCTCATTAAACATGAAATTCATTTTTTTAGATGAAGTACATGTTTCATAGAATCAAAATGGTTCAGATATCATATTAGTTTAGATATGGAACATATATTTTACACATTGGTATAGATTCTAGGGGCATATGTACTCATTTTATAGAGACATGAGATACATAATATAGATTCAGATATACTTGAGTGCATATGTCATACAAGTTCACATGATTTACAAGAACAAAAACTATAGGTTTTTACATACAAATACATTTGAAATAAAGTTATAAAATTAGCATATATATGCATAACATTCTATATCATTTTGCATAATTTTAGTGAGGCATGATAATTATTCATATACATTTACATAATTTGTAGTTAGCACTAATTTTGTTATTTATTTACAAACACAATTCAATGGCAATAGGGAGTGAGCAACCTCGAATATTTAAGTCTGCCTGTAGTGGTTGATTCATGTTTTTTAAATTAATGTGCATTTAGGTTTGAAAATGCTTAATAGCCATGAAATTTCTCATATTAAACTTATTATTTGGTTACCACATTACCATCTTGGGGTACAATATTAGATCTATATTACTTACTTGAGTTAGTGTGGTTGAAGTTCAGTGATGCTCAATGACACTACTCCATACAGTAATTAGGATCAAGGAATTTGTCTTTCTAACCTAAGGGATTGCATAGTTACTATAGATACTAAAATATGATTATATATGGCATATCAATCTTGTGTTTGACAAATACCAACCAGGGCTCTACCCTTCAATTCTAGGCCTTCATGTTGCTAAAAGGATCACATTCACCATCTCATTATGACTAACTAATTATCTTATGGACTGACAATATAATTTTGATGACCCAAATCACATGTGCACTATAAAAATCTTGAAACATTATTTATATCCTTAATTGTCAATTACAAACCTTCAATAGTTTTTTACCCTATTAGACACTTACATTTTACATAAGGACACTAGAATCAATGCTAGTGTCCAGTTTTCTTATCTAATGTCCATACCTCAAAATTCATCCAAATTGAAAATATTTAGAAACATATGGGTTGACCTATTTGCATTATATAACCCTTTCATGAGATATTTTTAAAAAGTGTGGTATAAATACAAATCAAAGCCTAATCATTATTCATTAACAAATACCAAGTAAGCATCTATTCAAGATCATTCAATTAGTTGCACAATTGAGTTATACTACTTTATTCTTCCCTATTTCTATATCAGTCATAGAAATAGTCATATTATAGGTATGAAACATTCAAATTAAAATCCATAAGCAATATTTGTCAAGTTATAAGCTAGATCCTTACATGCCCTTGCATAAATAATATTTCACCCTTCTGCACACATAAGCCCACACTTATGGGATAACTACATATGTCTAAGGTTCTCCTTAGACTATTGGCTATGTAGGCAATGTTCATTGACAAAGGGGTCCTTGAGATCAGTTTGACATCGTGAGCCCACTAACCCATTTTTGGAAAGGTGACATAACCTACAGTGAAGAATTAGGGTTTGATTTATACACATTCATATAGAGCCTATGCACGTGATCTGTGTATATATAAAGGTGAAAAAAACTCCTAACATGTCTAGGCATTCATTTTTCAATATAATAAATATTTTATATGGGATAGAAGCATTAAACCATGGACATAGGTATCGATGCAAGTATCCACGGGTCAATGGAAGTGTCCAAGCCTATAGAAATAATATTTCAAGAATATGACAAAAGGATCTTGAGCATCATTCTACCTATTTCCATACCTACACATTTGAAAACCATCCAAGTATTATCTATTCTTTGTGTTACAATTATTAGTATATCAATCAACATTATATTTTTCATATTTGATAAGTTTCTAGATTCAACATACTATGTTATGTGAATTAATTTAATTAACCTAATTTAGATAAGTTTTATTCATCCATTTGATTAGGATATTCTAACCCTTTAACCCTCATCCAAAAATTAAAAAAGGGTTAAACATTTGGTGAACTCAACCTCTATGTCTTCTTCTGTAAACCCTAGTTTACCCTTGGATTTTTTTATTTATTATTTTAAAACAGTCAATATCTTAAAAATTAGATTTGAATTTATTACAAAGGAATCAATCATGATCAATATAGATCTATCTAGTAGATATTTCATTGACATGTATATAATGATAGTCATTAATTACTACTTTCCATTCATTGCTAAATCAATCAAAGGTATAAACTAATGGTTTAAATAAATTATTCAAAATAAGGAAATTAACTTATAAAAAGATAAAAATCATTTTTTTCTTTGTAATTCCTTTTCCAATAATATAAAACTAATATCCAAGTGCCAACGTGTTGGCTCTCAACCTTTTATTCCTCCTAGATTTTATTTGAGTGACAGCTACCATCTTACTCCCATTATTTTCCCATGAATTATAACATATCCCACCACTTGTTAATATATATTAGATTACTCCTACTCCTAAACTAATAATCAAATCTAAAGGATATGATCTTGTTGACCAATTATGCAATACACATGTTAAGATCTTGAGTTTAGAGTTCATGAAGTAGTCAACTATCTATAGAATATTTTATATGAAGCCTTGTATGAAACCCGAGTACCAAGTGATATAGATCAAGCTTATTTCATGGATATTATTCAATATCTCAAAAATAATCCAAATCTCATCACCTTTGATCATAAATATTTACTCTCAAAATATATCATTAATCAAGATTTACCTTTATTCATACAAGTTGGCATTCACAATAAAGGAATAAAGAGAGTGTTAGTTGATAATAGATCTAGTCTAAACATTTATAACACATAATTCTTAGCAATAATGGGAATTAACACAAATTTTCTTCAAATTCTAATATGCATATAAATGGATTTGATCATTCATGTATCCCAGTAATTGACCAAATCACATTAAGTGTGACATTGGGACTAAAAATAGTAAAAATACATTTCAAGTAATGTCTCAATCATTTCATTGTAACCTAATATTGGGTAGATCTTGGATACACATTATAGAAGTTGTACCATCTAAATTACATCTATGTGTTCAATTCATACATGATGAAACATTATGGATAATGCTTGTTGATGATGAACCTTTTAAATTTTACAAAATGTTGCATGCCAACATGGAAGGAGTTCCTAAAATGATACCCTCTAAACAATATATATTCCACTTGAAAGTATACAAACTTATGAGATAGTTGATTCAATCAAAATAAATCATTTATCCCAAGAAACTCATAAGGCACCAAACATCTAGGTGCACATGGATACACATATTACACTAAAAATTGAATAAAATGACAAAGAAGTAGAGAAAAAAACATTACCATAGGAACCAATGATACTTGAAAAAAAATTAAATAAAACATTTCAGCTTCCTTTAGTGATCAATACCAAACAATAAGATGGAAAAGTTTCATACAACTATGATAGTGATGATGGTGTTCCTCATGATGTGACAAACGAATAATTATGTAAATAAAGTTTTTATTTGCTTGAGCATCTCTCACATAACCTATTTTCATCTACATGACCTGGTAGATATAAGCTAAATCCATCACTAGAAATTATGGAACCAAATACAGATAAGGGCAAGGCAAAAATAACTGATGAACATGTAAATACTTACTACTTAATCCATCCATATTGGTTAAAAGGTTTAAGTCAGACTTTCAAGGGACTAATGCAGATACATCATTTTAATAATGTGGAATCTTCATATATGTCCCCACAATAGATTTTATAAATCATAGTAAATAAAGATGCTCCACATACAATACTTTATGTTACTTGATCATAAGATGATACCTCTACCTCCTAACAGACACATATCAGGTAGGAAACTCATTCAAAAATAAGGATCACCATATTGCAATAATCATCCAATCACTCCCCATGATACAGATAATTATGAGGCATTGCAAACAAAATAAAAAAATAAAAAAATGAAGGATGTATATGGATTATGCCTAAACAATGGGAAATACCTTTGATTTATGATATTCCAGAAGGCAAAGGTCTAATAAGGGCACACTTCTAAATGCCCATGATGAAAAATAATAACTATTATTACACATAATAATGTTGAATGTAACCCTTTAAATAAAATATGTGTGATACCTTCCACAATGCATGGGTGTATTAAATACATTCATACCAATAGTCATTACAAATTTTGAAATTCCATATGAACATCCACTTAAACAATAAAATTTTACTTCAAGATAATTATTTATAAAACATGTTAAGGTTAATCATACATGAAAGGGTAAACAACATACAATCCCCTTTCCTAGGTTCTCGATACTTGATAGACCATTTCACTAGAGATACATAATGGACTCCATAAAGTCCTCATCTACACTTATATGGTCCACCTACTTACTAAGAGAACATAAACAAGTTTTAATTAAAACTACACCAAATAAACCACATAGCACTAAACAATGGGTTCCAAGAACCACTACTCCTATTACGTCTTCATGACCATAGAGTCCTATGAGATATACATAGAGTACCACATGTTTTATATTTCTAAATATGACACTTATACATGCCCCTCAGCAATACCACCAGTTTGATGTACAATATTTCAAGTTCAGATCATCCTATGAGCATCCCTTATATGGGATCATAGGCTATAATTTTTCCTTTGAAATATTAAAAAAACCCAAAAAAATCAAATATTCCAATAAAGTAAAAAAACATTCAAATAAATCAAAAATACAAAAACTATCCAACATACACATGTTTACTAGCTCCTGGGTGTCTATGTTGTTTAATTTTTGTTAGTAGATAGCATATCATTTTTTTCTATACACACATATGTTTCATGCATACTTAAGTGTGATATATTCATAAACCATATCCTTGATACATGAACCTATATATGTTGAGCATTTTCTCTTCCCATGTGACATATTACATTACGACATCTTGTTTGTATTTGATTGTGACCAATACATGTTATATTGTTTTATGATCAACTTTTACATTATCATGTTGAGATTATATACTAATGATTACACATGCCTATACTAATTTTTACATATTACACTATTCACTTGATATGATATGTTACATGACATTTTTTGATAACATATATATGCAAGGACTAGTATGATATGTTTATACTAGTTGCTTATATTTCATTTATTCACATTGTCACTTCCTTGAGTGTACTTATTATTTGTTATTATTTTATTTGTGGAACATTTGAATATGTTCCTTACTTGTGGGCCCTTATGCTATTGTGTGTTTTTTCCTTTATGGTTTTATATTTGAATATATCATCCCTTTAAGTGTGGAAAATTTGAACATGCCCCTTGTTTCCAATCTCCTTAGACCCCCTTTTATGTGACATAGAATGCTCTTGTGTGTGTGTTTGATTTTTTTTGAGATTGTACTATTACTTTATAGATGTTTGCATGATCCATATCATGCATCTTAGGGCTTGTTGTGATCACATAGTGTGAGATTCATTTTTATATTTACTTAGACATGTTAATCCTATATGTTGTGTGATTCTTACAAATATAATATTATTATCTTATCCTTTTAAGGTAAGGTGACTACCAGATTCCACTCCCCTCACCTCAAAAGGTTGCAGGGGGGAGGGGGAGGCATGGGAATAATAATGGTTTTATGTCATAGATACATAACTCCACACATACATACTTGGCATTATTTGAAATAGTTTACATGATTTAGATATACACTTGGGTTAGAATCATATACATTTAGCACTAATTTTTTATAGATTTAGGACAAAGTTCTTCAAAATTGTGAAATATATTATACATATTATAGAGCAGAGGTTACATTTTGATAGATACTTCAGCTTGAGACATATTATAGGTACATATGCCATGCAAGTACACCAAAAATTACAAATACATATTCAAAACATTTTACCAAGAATCACCATTTTGAGCCTTTCATGTCTATAAAAGTTGGCTTATGTGAGTAGTGTGGTTAAGATTATACACCCTCGATAACCTTAGCACTAATTCATTTTTTTAGGTTGAATTCGTTATATCACTTAGTTTGGCTTTATCATACATTCACTTGAGTTATGTGATTGAGATTTAATGATCTCAATGGTCATGTCATAACTCACCCTTACATTATATTCGGGGCATAAATACCCTCCAAACTTTCTCTTCAAATCTCTAAGGTTTAGTTTTGAACCTCTCTCAGCTCCAATGGTTTATAAGGAAGCATTTTTACCAAAGCAAAGTAACAAGGGGCAACATGGTTGCATTAAAACTCAAGTGTACTCCTTCCTTGCTCTCTTTACTTTCAAGCATTTTAATTATTCAATTTCAAATTACATGAACTAATTTATATTGTAACATGCTCTAGGTTGTAGGTCATACATGAATAAAAAAATCACCAAGGCTTAAGCAAAGGCAACGTGTGTTCACCTAGGTACACATTTATTTCTTTTAACCTAGTAATTTCATCCTTATGCATTACTATATTAAAGTGGGAAATGTAGACATTAAAATCTAAATATATATGGCATCTTAGTATTATACACTTAACAAATACCAATCAAGGCTCTAACCTTTAGTTTTATACCTTCTTATTGTCGAAAGGTTCATATTCTCCATCTCAATGTGCCTAACTGATTATCTTATGGATTGACCCTATCATTTTGATGAGCAAGATCACCTATACACTACAAAAAATTTAAAACATGATGTATATCCTTTAATGTCAGTTTCAGATCTTCTATAGTTTTCTACCCTACCTGACACTTCCATTTTGCATAATGACACTAGCATCGATGTTGATATCTAGTTCCCTGTCTTGTATTCATACCTCAAAATTTGTCCAAATTGAAAATATTTTAAAACATATGGGTCAACCTATTTGTGATATATTTTTAAAATTTGTTGTGTAAATACAAATCAAATCCTACTCATTATTCATCTAGAAAATACCTATTCAAGCTCTTTTAATCAATTATACAATTGAGTTATATTACCATATTCATCCTTATTTCTATATTAGTCATAGGAGCAGTCATATTATAGGTCTAAAACATTCAATGAATATCTCATGAGTTATATTTGTCAAGTTATAAGATAAATCATTGCATGTCATTTCATATAGCATATTACACTAGTGTATACACACAAGCCCACACTTGTGGGATAACTACATATATTTAAGGCCCTCTTTGGAGTATTGGCTATGTAGGCAACACTCATTGATAAAGGGGTCCTTAAGATTAGCTCGATTTTGTAAGTCTACTAACTCATTTTTGGCAAGATGACATAAGCTAAGGTGAATAAATAGGGTTTGATTTATACATAGTCATACAGATCTTGTGCATGTAATAAATATATCAACAAAAAAGAGATGAAAAAACCTAACAGGTCTAAATGATCTCTTTTTAATACAATGAATATTTCTTACAAGATAAAAGTCTCAAGCCACAAACATAGGTTAATGAAAGTGTCTAGGCCTATAGAAATAAAATTTACATAATTTGACAAAGGGATCATGAACATCAATTTGCCTATTTTCATACTTGCACATCTCATATATCCCTACACTTATAAAAACTAGCTAAGTATTATATATTTTTTGTGTTGCAATTTTTATAATATCAATCGGCATTATAATTTCTATATTTGTTAATTTTTTAGATTCAATATACCATGTTATTTGAATTAATTTAATTGTCATTCTTTAGAATGATTTTATTCATCCATTTGATTAGGATATTCTACCCATTTAACACTCATCCAAATATAAAAAAGGGTTAAATAGTTACCCAAAATTAGGGCACAATCAACCCAATTCTCTATGTGCTTTAGCAAGGAAGCATAGTTCTCCAAGGATTCAATAAAGAAGAAAAATTTCTAACAAGTTAAAGGAAACATGGTTTTACCCACATATATATGTACTCTTTCCTTACTCTCAAGCTTCAAATTTCAATTATAGTTCAAATTTTAGATTTCACATAAGGACATTGACTACTAGATTTTCATTATAGGTTTGCTTAGGGCAAATTGTACATTTGGAGCCATTTTCCAAAGACAAAGTGTGTTGTACTCACTCAAGTATATCATTATCCTTTTACTCTAGTATTTATTTCTTATTTTAATAATAGAATAAGATGATAGAATTTGTAGATAATAAAATATGGTATTAAAAACTTGACAATGTCACTTTTGACCTACTTTCACTTTACATGACTTGTACACACATATATGCCTCTTATTTTCTATTTTCTTGCATCCACATGCTTGTTATGAGTCTAACTCTCCCATTTTATTTTCACTCACCTACATGAACCTCTTATTTTATGTCAAACTAGATAAATATCTTATCCAAACATCATTATATTGTCATATTTTCATTCTTGTTTCTTGGACATAAATGTTAAGCTTGGACAATTTCATCGACAAAATTACCTTGAGGGTGATGTTATTGGTTGTCACCCAACAAAGATTAATTTTAAAATATAATCAATTTATATGGGTCAACCCATTTTCCTATCATGTTGGTGGCATGATAAATTACCCAAATAGACTCATATAAATACAAATCAAGGTCAGGTTTATAATCCATCTAGCATTCATTTGACACACATTTATACAGTACTGCACATTCTAAAAAACAACCATATTCTTCCTAATTGGAAAATTAGTCATTAGGATCAGTCATCAACCAAGTCTAAATTACACTAATCTAAGTCAAGAGTGAACATTGTCATGTGTTAAAAACTAGATCACTACGTGCATTCTTATAGTGGAGGAGTACAATTACAAATTCACACTAAAGGGAAGAACTACATGTGGTTTGCAATCCCTCTTCAAATTTTTGGATATGTAGGCAATGATTAATATTCAATGGGGGTGATTAGGATCAGCTCAACCCATTACACTTTCCAAATTTTTATAAGTTTCATCCCTTCACAAATGGACAGAGGGTTTTGAATAGAAGGATAATTCTTTATGTAGTTTCACACACAGTCAGGTATCAATATAAAACATATAGAGCTATTGTAGGCAAACATAATAGACTATTTGGTAATAGAGCCTCAAACTATCTTAGGATATTAATGTCAACCTACATTCATCCTTATTGATGGTTTTTCTTAAGCCTAATGTTAGTGATCTTGTGTGCACAAATAAAAAGTTCTAGATCTGAATGATTGTTCTATCCCCTTTCCACTGTTATAAGTCAGTCACAGGCAATTAGTGATTTAAAAAGTGTAAGTATATTTATCTCTTTAAAATTATCTATATTTAGCACATGCTACTTATCAAATCAATTTTAGTATTTTATAATCAGATTCATGCTTATTTTTCAAACTTTACAATCTAAATTATACATAATTTTCTATCTTAATTAGTATTGTATAATCTAATTAGGGTAAAATAGGAATAAGTTATTGGAGTTAAATTACAAGGTTATTTAATTGAGAATATATGTAGGGCATATATGTCATATTTTTAAAAAATTACACTCATGCATTACACAAGCATTACTTCGATTGAATCATATATTTTGTTTGTAGCGGATGACTTAGAAACTTTACATAGAATGTTTAGGCATTTTAAATATTTATTGGAACCCATAGTGGATTCCATTTCATAAATATCATGATTTGTGAAGGGATGAATGTTTTCATGACTTAACACCTAGGAACCTATCCCTTTTCAATGAGGGTTAAGGCATATTCAACTCAACCCATGGTTTTAACACCATAATCTCTAAAGGGCATGATCATCCCTTCTCCATTATCTCTAGAAGACATCTTGGTTCACATACATACAAGTGTATTCATTCTTTAATATTCCATTTCACATATGTGCAATGTTTCACTTCAAATTTATATTATAAGTGAAAAATTGATTTCTACATATCTATTACAATTTTGCATATAATAAGGTACAGCACTTGGTACCTACTTGAGCACACCCATTATGGTTATCCTTGGATATCACCTTTTATCCTTTTAATTTAGCATTTCCATTACTATAATGAAATGGATTAAATTTTAGACACTCATATTTGGTATTAGACACTTGACAATGTCAAATTTGACCAATCTTTAACATACTTGACTTATGCATACACACATGACTCTTTTTTACATCTCCTCATAGCCATTCACTCATATATGAGTTTTACCTTCAAAAATTTCTATTACTACTACATAGGATTTACCTATTATTTGTATTAATAGCTTATTATCATACTTAGACTTTCCCTTGATCTCAAATCATTATTTTTGTTCCTTTGACACCTTTGATGGAAGTGGATGATTTTTTATTACATCACAAGTGTCTAGTTTTTAAGGAACCATCTTAGGGTCTATAACAATCATTTTTTAAATTAAAATCCTTCTTATGTGGCATCCTATACATTTTTCATGTCGATTTGGAGGGAAATTACCCAAAGAGTCATCTATATCAAGCTTAAGCCTATTCCTATCTAGCAATCACTTACTTATCAATACAAATATAGATACACATTGAAATAAACTATCCTAAATTTTCCAAATCTAAAAGCCCTAAGCTATGTCTAAATATCATTGTTAAGTCAAAATCATAGGTTTTCAAGTGTTGGAATCCATACACAATATTGCATTAAATGTTATTATTACATTAATTACACACACTTAACTAGGTGGGAGAACTACTCTCAATTTGACTTACCTCTTTGGAGTATTGGATATGTAGGAAACACATATCTAATGGGGTAGCTAAGGCCAATGATGAGGGTCATTGTGTCCTCATCATTTAATCAATTGAGTTCACTCAATGTCAAATTAAATCAAGTTCAATGTCTAATGATAGTCAGCAGTAAGTCATTAAAAGTGGTGACTAACAATTATCAATTTTGGGGGGTATCATTTACTCCTCAATTTATAATCTTCTTGATTAAATTGAAATCTAGACTATTATTTGGCAAAACAAACACTCTTGCTGGGTTGAAAATTCTTTGAAGGGAAACACACTTGTTGGAATTGAAATTACTTGGAAAGAAACACACTTCTATTCTATTTTCAAAAATATAAATTACATGAAAATAAACAATGGTTAATCTAATTTATTTTAAAGGGTAATACTTTGGAAAGGAAATTTATTTGGAAATAAACTTTCTTAAAACATAGATTAACACACAGTCTTGCATGTGAGACATAAAACATAACACTTTGCATAAAAGAATGAATGGTACTCTTTAAAACACATAAAAATATGAAATAAACATATAAATACCAAACATAGATCATGCTTCCTTGGTTGAGTGGGCTTTTGTTATCCCTCATAATAGAATTGGAACACAACTAGAATTTTATAAACTTCATAAAATCAATTTCTCGATACTTCTAGAAATGCTTAGATGCTATAAATGAAAAGTCACACTTAATCTTATTGTTCTTACGTCTGTATCAATTCTCTATTTTTTCTATTCCTTTTATTACCCTTTCTACTCAAAAGTACATTGTTTATATATTACAATGTTTTACAACAACTAATCAAAATAGACAACAACATGACAAGATCAAAACCATTTAAGACTTTGTTTATTATAAATCAAAAGCATAAAAATTCATTTTCCACTTTCCAAGGAAATATGTGAGAAAGCATTGGATTATATTTCATACATGATTTCAAGTCTACTATCAGTTTCAACTTATTTTGCAACTCATATCAATTTTATCTTAATCTAATAGCAAATCAAAACATAGTACTTACAATCGCTCATGAGAAAACTTCTATAAATACCATGGCTAAAAATAGGAATAATATTTTTAGAAAGTCTATTTATATCTTATAGAATTGTTCCAAAAAATATATTAAATTAATTTTTATTAAGCATGTGTGTCTTTTTCCATCTCTAGGTGTCCTTTTCCAAGCTTCTAGAATTATTTAGAACTAGTTCTATGCATCTCTAGAGCCAAATTGGTGATCTTTAGAGCCAAACTGGTGATCTTTAGAGCCAACATGGGGATCTTTAGAACTAGTTTGGACTTGGTCTTGGGAGTATTCTACTACCAAAAACATGTTCTTTAATTATAGAACATTTGTATGACTTATACATATAAAACTAGTGGATTTCCCATGTAAATGTTAGAACAAAGTGGTGTAAATATACAACAATAACTAAGGTAAAATACTCAGTTTATACTTTGGATTAGTAATGAGTTTTATTCTACACATTTAAAGCCATTTAAAAGGAATATTTTTTAGGGGAAGAATGAGGTAATCACTTGGATATAATGATCCATTTTATGGGTTCATCATTTACCCAACACTTGATTTCTTGCAAGCTAAGGTCTCTTTTGTTCCCAGCTAAATACAATATCTCCTAGTTTCTTGTTGAAGTCATAATATGTATTATAAAGTAGTTGTGTGGTGTTGATGTAACCTTTATATGTTCTAATATAGGTCTTCTATATTTAAATTATTCTTGTGCCTGAGCTATTGTATTTTTTCATGAGGTCATAAGGTCAAGAATTAATGGTAGCCTATACTACATGCCAATCCATTCATACCCATATTTCTATTCAAATTGTTATATCATTTATATGATAGCTCTAAATCTCTTAAAACACCATTCGAGACTATTGGGAGAAATGAACCCCCTTATGTTCAAAGGAATACTTAATGTATCCCACCTCTTATCACAAGTAACAAGGGTGGTACTAAAATGACTTTGACCATACTTTTAAAAATTAAATATTCATTTCCTCAAGATAATTGAACATTGTACCTTAATTATGGGATTATATAAAATTATTCAGAGAGCCATGACTAACTTATCTATATTAGGTAATTCAAGACTCATGTAGAGTCTAATAGTTTTGACCTGCACAAAATATTCCTAGCCTATACCTCCATGCAAATTGATTTTGCATTGAAGTAACATAATTAAGTTGTTTTTTGCCTATAAACAAATTAATTGGAAAAGAGCACATGTGTCCTAAGAAAAAATTTCACAAATAGAATTCACACAAAAGGTTTTATTGATCAGGAGTACTATCTTGATAAACATCTATATATTCTTTGTCATTTTGTAAGTCATGTGGCAACCCACATGAAATACTCAACAACTGCCATCTATAGAATTGTTCTTATAGAAAGAGGCCATATCTAAAGGTAAGTATTTTACAAGCAATAAGTTTTTCCCCTAGTTCACAAGTTGTTTGCAATATGGATTTTGATTTTATTTGTTTCCTCTCTTCCTCAAA